>JAGIQG010000022.1:4204643-4319643 GCA_024679065.1 Sphyrna mokarran
TCCCCCATCAAACACTCCCAGGACAGGTACAGCACGGGGTTAGATACAGAGTAAAGCTCCCTCTACACTGTCCCCCATCAAACACTCCCAGGACAGGTACAGCACGGGGTTAGATACAGAGTAAAGCTCCCTCTACACTGTCCCCATCAAACACTCCCAGGACAGGCACAGCACAGGGTTAGATACAGAGTAAAGCTCCCTCTACACTGTCCCCCCATCAAACACTCCCAGGACGGGTACAGCACAGGGTTAGATACAGAGTAAAGCTCCCTCTACACTGTCCCCCATCAAACATTCCCAGGACAGATACAGCACGGGGTTAAATACAGAGTAAAGCTCCCTCTACATTGTCCCCCATCAAACACTCCCAGGACAGGTACAGCATGTGGTTAGATACAGAGTAAATCTCCCTCTACACTGTCCCCCATCAAACACTCCCAGGACAGGTACAGCACAGGGTTAGATACAGAGTAAAGATTCCCCTACACTGTCCCCATCAAACACTCCCAGGACAGGTACAGCATGTGGTTAGATACAGAGTAAATCTCCCTCTACACTGTCCCCCATCAAACACTCCCAGGACAGGTACAGCACGGGGTTAGATACAGAGTAAAGCTCCTTCTACACTGTCCCCCATCAAACACAATGTATAGATGGCAGTGTTGGACTGGGTGGGCACAGTAAGAAGTCTCACAACACCAGGTTAAAGTTGAATTATTTGGCAGCAGAAGCTTTTGGAGCGCCGCTCCTTCCTCAGGTAAGTGAAGATTTGTGAAGACTAAAGCTTGCTCTATACCGCCCCCATCAGTACAGCGATAGCAAGATATTGGATGAGCTTTTTAGCTCCATCTGGACAGGTAGACATGGCATTGTTTTGACTTCTCATCCCAATGCCAATGACAGTGTTTCTGACACCGCAGCACCTTCTCCGTACTGCACTGTGTGTGTTAGCCTGAACTGTGAAGTGGGATTTGAATCCACAACCTTCCGATCTCACAGGGCAGCTTAGCAACATCTCCAAACTGCTGCTGGAATGTGACTCCCTGTAATTTGGACAGAGCACAGTCTCGGTTACAGACCCCCATCGTCATTGCTCAATCAAATCCTTGAGCCCCTCTCTGACAGCACTGTGGGTGTACCCACAGCAGGTAACCTGCAGTCATTCCAAAAGGGAGCTCAGTTCCACTTTCTCAAGGGGTCAGTAAGGAATAAGAAATGCTGCCTCGTCATCGATATCCAGAACTCTGTCATGAGGAAAGATTCTCAAGAACACAAGAAATCAGAGCAGGAGTAGGCCATTTGGCCCCTTGAGCCTGATCCATTGTTCAGTAAGATCATGGCTGATCTGATTGGGTCTCACCTCTACTTTCCCCCAAAGCCCTTGACTCTCTTGTGTGTCAAAAACCACCCAATTTGAGAGGAATAGAATTCTCCTCATCTCCATCACAAATGGATAAAATCTACCTTTAATTGTCCCCTGGCTCCATCAATGGGAAAGAACCAGCCTCCCATCCACTGACTCTGTCTGCACTTCCTGCTGTCTCAGCAAAGCATTCAGCATAATTAAGGACCCCACTCACCCCGGACATTCTCTCTTCCACCTTCTTCTGTTGGGAAAAAGATACAAAGGTCCGAGGTCACGTACCAACTAACTCAAGAACAGTTTCTTCCCTGCTGCTGTCAGACTTTTGAATGGATCTACCTTGCATTAAGTTGATCTTTCTCTACACCCTAGCTATGGCTGTAACACTACATTCTGCACTCTCTTCTACCTTCTCTATGAATGGTATGCTTTCTCTGTATAACATGCAAGAAACAATACTTTTCACTATATGTTAATACATGTGACAATAATAAATCAAATCAAATCAAATCCTCACAGTATCCAGCCTGACATGATCTCACAATCTTTTACCTTTCAATACTTTTCACCTCTCATTCTTCTATGCTACAACAGCTATATCTCATAGATGAGAACTGTAAAGCACAGCAGCGTACGGGTGGAGTAGGGCATGGTTTGAAATGCGTATACTTTAATGCAAGAAGTATTCGCAATAAGGTGGAGGAACTTGCAGCTTGGACCAATACCTGGAACTTCGATGTTGTGGCCATTTCAGAGACATGGATAGAGCAGGGACAGGAATGGTTGTTGCAGGTTCCGGGGTTCAAATGCTTTAATCGGAGTAGAGAAGGAGGTAGAAGGGGGGGAGGAGTGGCATTATTAGTCAAAGACTGTATCACAGTGACAGAAAGGAAGTTTGATGAGGACTTGTCTGTTGAGGTAGTATGGGCTGAGATTAGAAACAGGAGAGGAGAGGTCACCCTGTTGGGAGTCTTTTATAGACCTCCTAAAAGTTCTAGAGAGGTAGAGGAAAGGATTGCAAAGTCAATCCTGGACAGGAGTGAAAGTAATAGGGTAATTGTTATGGGGGACTTTAACTTTACTAATATTGATTGGAATAGCTATAGCTCTAGCTCGTTAGAGGGGTCAGTTTTTGTACAAAGTGTGCAGGAAGGTTTTTTGACTCAGTATGTAGATAGGCCAACTAGAGGTGAGGCTACATTGGATTTGGTGCTGGGCAATGAGCCAGACCAGATGTTAGACTTGTAAGTTGGTGAACATTTTGGTTCACCACAAAGTGTGACCACAATTCAGTTACATTCACCTTAGTGATGGATAGGGATAGGCATGAACCTGGGGGCAGTAGTTATAGCTGGGGGAATGGTAATTATGAGGCCATTAGGAAGGAATTAGGGGTGCATAGGTTGGACTAGGAAACTACAGGGACTGGGAACATCTGAAATGTGGAGCTTATTCAAGGAGCAGCTACTGCGAGTCCTTGATAAGTATGTCCCTGTCAGGCAAGGAGGAAATGGTCGAGTAAGGGAACCATGGTGTACTAAAAAAGTTAATTCGCTGGTTAAAAGGAAAAAGGAGGCTTATGTCAGGATGAGGCTTGAAGGCTCAGTTAGTGCAATGGATAGCTATAGATTAGCCAGGAGGGAGCTAAAGAGTGAGTTGAGGAGAGCTAAAAGGGGACACGAGAAGACTTTGGCTGATAGGATCAAGGAGAATCCTAAAGCTTTCTTTAGATATGTTAAGAATAGAAGATTGGTTAGGGCAAGATTAGGGCCAGTCATAGACAGCAGTGGGAAGTTGTGCGTGGAGCCTGAAGAGATTGGAGAGGCACTGAACAAATATTTCTCTTCGGTATTCACGCAGGGAGATGTAAATGTAGTTGTGGAGAACACTGAGATACAGGGTTGCAAACTGGAAAGTATTGAAGTAGATAAGGAGGATGTGCTAGATATTCTTGAGGGTTTGAAGTTAGATAAGTCCCCTGGGCCGGACGGGATTTACCCTAGGATTCTCTGGGAGGCGAGAGAGGCGATTGCAGAGCCTCTGGCTCTGATCTTCAGGTCGTCGTTGGTTACAGGTATAGTGCCGGAAGACTGGAGGATAGCGAATGTGGTCCCATTGTTCAAGAAGGGGAATAGAGACCTTCCAGGGAATTATAGGCCAGTGAGTCTTACTTCTGTTGTGGGCAAAGTATTGGAGAGAATTATTAGGGATAGGATTTATAGTTATTTAGAGAGAAATGAATTGATTGGGGATAGTCAGCATGGTTTTGTGAAGGGTAGGTCGTGCCTTACTAACCTTATTGAGTTTTTTGAAAAAGTGACCAAAGAGGTGGATGGGGGTAAGGCAGTTGATGTGGTATATATGGACTTTAGTAAGGCGTTCGATAAGGTGCCCCATGGAAGGCTTCTGCAGAAAATGCAGATGTATGGGATTGAGGGTGATTTAGCTAATTGGATTAGGAATTGGCTAGCAGATAGAAGACAGAGGGTGGTGGTTGATGGAAGATATTCATCGTGGAGTTCGGTTACAAGTGGTGTACCTCAGGGATCTGTTTTGGGGCCCCTGCTGTTTGTAATTTTTATAAATGATCTGGATGAGGGTATTGAAGGATGGATTAGTAAATTTGCGGATGACACCAAAGTCGGAGGAGTGGTAGATAGTGAAGAGGGGTGTTATAGTTTGCAGAGAGACTTGGACAAGTTGCAGAGCTGGGCCGAGAGGTGGCAAATGGAGTTTAATGTGGAAAAGAGTGAGGTAATTCACTTTGGCAGGAATAACAAATGTGTAGAGTATAGGGCTAATGGTAGGATTCTTAATAGTGTTGATGAACAGAGGGATCTTGGTGTATTTGTGCATAGATCCCTGAAAGTAGGCAGTCAAGTCGATAAGGTTGTTAAGAAGGCATACGGAGTCTTAGCTTTTATTGGTAGGGGGATTGAATTTCGGAGCCGCAACGTCATGTTGCAACTGTACAAAACTCTAGTGCGGCCGCACTTGGAGTATTGTGTGCAGTTCTGGTCCCCACATTATAAGAAAGATGTGGAGGCATTGGAGAGGGTACAGAGGAGGTTTACCAGGATGTTGCCTGGTATGGAGGGCAGGTCTTATGAAGAGAGGCTGAGGGATTTGAGGTTGTTTTCGTTAGAAAGAAGGCGGCTAAGAGGAGACCTTATTGAAACATATAAGATGATTAGAGGTTTAGATAGGGTGGACAGTGATAGCCTTTTTCCTAGGATGGAGAAAGCTAGCACGAGGGGACATAGCTTTAAATTAAGGGGTGGTAGTTATAGGACGGATATCAGAGGTAGTTCTTTACCCAGAGGGTGGTTAGGGAGTGGAATGCCCTGCCTGCTGCAGTTGTAGATGCGCCAAGTTTGGCGGCGTTTAAGAGGTTAGTTGATAAGTTTATGGATGAAAAGGGAATGGTTTAGGTTAGAGGGTCATTGCTTTTTCCTAATTGGTCGGCGCAACATCGAAGGCCGAAGGGCCTGTTCTGCGCTGTAATGTTCTATGTTCTATATTGGCATATCTAGGTATATAACCACCATCTCTGTCGCCCTCTGCCACATTTTTTTAATAAATTCCTGAGGCCTGGGCATCGCTGGTTAAGTTAGCATTTATTGTCCTATGCTAGTCATGCTTGAACTGAGTGCCTTGATAGGCTATTTCAGAGGGCAGTTGAGAGTAAATCATATTGCTGTGGCTCTGGAGTCACAGGGTGGCCAGACCAGGTTAGGATGGCAGATTTCCTTCCCTAAAGACATGAGTGAACCAGATAGGTTTTTCCAAAAATAGTTTCATGGTCATCAGTAGGTTCTTAATTCCAGATAATTTTATTTTTATTGAATTTAAATTCCACATCTACAGTGGTGGGATTTGAACCTGGGTGCCCAGAACATTAGCTAAATTTCTAGATTAATAGTCTAACGATCATACCACTAAGCCATCGCCCCCACCCACTTCCAGATTATTCAGTGATGGAATATCACTGGGATAGAAATCCAGAGGCCCAGGCTAATGTTCTGTGAACATAGTTCAAATCTCACCATTAAATGGTGAGAAATTTAAATCTCACCATTTAAATTTAATCCCATTTAAATGGTGGGATTTAAATTTGTTCAATAAATGTGGAATATAAAACTTATCTCAGTTCTGGTGATCATGACAACTAGCATTGATTGTCACTGAAAATCCATCTGGTTTACTCTTAACTGCCCTCTGAAGTAATCGAGCAAACCTCTCAGTTCTAGGGCAATTAGGGATGGACAACAAATGCTGCCATTGCCAGCAATGCTCACAACTCATTAAAAAATAAAATAAACTTATAAGATAGCCATTTCACAGAAACGTAGCAAATATGAGCAGGAGGAGGCCATTCAGTCCTTCGAACCTGCCCCGCCATTCATTTTGATCATGGTTATCAAATTCAATATCCTGATCCCTCTTTCCCCACAAATTTCTTGATCCCTTTAACTCCTCTAGGTGAAGAAATTTCTCCATATAATACTGCATCTGCCATGCAGATATCCACATACTCAGCCTGCCCAAATCATGCTGAAGCATCTCTGCATCCCCCTCACAGCTCACCCTCCCACCCAAATCTGTATCATCTGCAAATTTGGAGATAATACATTCCATTCCCTCTTCCAAATCATTAATATATAATGTGAACAATTAGAATCCGAGCACAGATCCCTGTGCAGCCCCACTAGTCACTGGCTGCCAGTCAGAAGAAGACCCATTTATGCCAACTCTTTGCTTCCTATCTGCCAACCAGCTTATGACTTTCAGTCAAAATTTAATATTTTTAAAAACTGCAATGAAGTGGCTGCCTGAGGATTATTTGACGGGTTTTCTGGATTGAAATACTCCATGGTCTCAGAAGGAGTAACAAAAGGATGTCTCTGGAATAATGTTGTATGAATGCTTTCACAGAACTTAATTCAAAAGGGTCTTCTCAAATTCAGAGGGGCATTCAGTCATAAAAAGCACTGGCTATCTCAAACTCTCAAGGAGTCTAAAACAACATTGAACATGTAACCACCACTTCACTCTTTCTCTAAGAACATAAGAAATAGGAGCAGGAGTCGGCGTTCTAGCCCTTTGAACCTGCCCTGCCATTCAATAAGATCATGGCTGATCTGAAGTGGATCAGTTCCACTTTCCCGCTTTCTCCCCATAACCCTTAATTCCCTTGTCTACCAGAAATCTATCTACCCATGACTTAAATATATTCAGCGAGGCAGCCTCCACCACTTCAATGGGCAGAGAATTCCAGAGACTCACCACCCTTTGACTGAAGAATTTCCTCCTCAACTCTGATCTAATAAATTTGTACAAGGCATGCGCAGACAGCTATGTTATTGTCTACTTTAAATATTAGTAAGAAGCTGCTTAGTTCTCTGCTAAAAATTATTTAATCAGCTGCAAGTCATCCAAACCACCAAAGTGATAAACAGTAATACCTCAAAAGTAAGAGAAGGTTCTTCCAACCTGCTGAGTTTGCCTGAAAACTAATCTGCAAGAACTTCAACTTGTGGGCGGCACGGTGGCACGGTGTTACCATTACTGCCTCACAGTGCCAGGGACCCAGATTCAATTCTGGTCTCAGGTCATTGTCGGTGTGGAGTTTGCATGTTCTCCTCGTGTCTGTGTATGTTTCCCTCAATTTCTTCCCACAGTCCAAAGATGTGCGGGTTAGATGCATTGGCCATACTAAATAGCCCCCCAATGTCGGAGGACTACCAGGGTAAATACGTGGGGTTACAGGGATAGGGTCTGAGTGGGATTGTAGTTGGTGCAGACTTGATGGGCCAAATGGCCTCCTTCTACACTGTTGGGATTCTATGAAGGCTAGTAACTCATTGGCATTCCTCTTTTATAACAACTTTCCTTGAACTAACGCATTAAATTCATTTAAGAGTCTACAAGCAGAATTCTCTACTATCAGATGCCCCACCATCACTGCCAGGGAGATTGGAGAGTTTGGCATGCAGTCAATACTCCATTCACAGTGGTCAGACCAGAGATGTTGCGTTTTAAAATCTGGAATAACTGAGTGATTATAAACAAACTTCAGGCTACCTACAGGGTGACATGGTGGCACAGTGGTTAGCACTTCACAGTGGTTAGCACTTCACAGTGGTTAGCTGCCTCATAGCACCAGGTTCAGTTCCCAGCTTTGGTGACTGTTATGTAGAATCCACACATTCTCCCCATATCCACACGGGTTTCCTTTGGGTGCTCCAGTTTCTTCCCACAGCTGGTTAGGTGCATTGGCCATGCTAAATTCTGCCTCAGTGTACCCAAACAGGTGCTGGAGTGTGGTGACTTGGGGATTTTCACAATAATTTCACTGCAGTGTTAATGTAACCCTACTTGTGATACCAATGAATAAATTTCAAGCTTCTTTATTTTAAGCTTGCTGCTGGTATCATTTAATGAGGACAATCACTCTGAGGGTAAGAAAACACTCACCTCTTTCACAAAATGAAAAGAAACAGATACATTCCGTCTGTGATACTATGACAGATGTTAAGTTAACTGGTCTATAATTTCCTGCTTCTATTTCTTGAATAGAAGTATTACAGTAGCAATCTTCCTGTGCCACTAATCTCCCAGTTTATTTTAGCCAACGCTGTCCTCAGACCGGATAAAAGCAAATTACTGCAGATGCTGGAATCTGAAACCAAAAAAGAAAATGCTGGAAAATCTCAGCAGGTCTGGCAGCATCTGTGGGGAGAGGAAAGAGCTGATGTTTCGAATCCAGACTTTGACAAAGGGTCAACTAGACTCAAAATGTCAGCACCTTTCTCCCCTCATGGATGCTGCCAGATCTGCTGAGATCTTCCAGCATTTCCTCTTTTGGTTTCTGTCCTCACACCCTTGGAATTTTCTCTGTCTGCTCTTTATGACACCAGTCTCTCCTCAGCCTCAAATTGAATGTGAAATTCTGGGAAGCAAAAGTGAGACCACTGTCCCTGGCTGGGAGGGTCCCAATTTTTCAGACTCACTGGAATGTTCTCTAACTCTAAGAAATGGCGATGTTTTGATCTTTTGCACACTTACCATATCAGCTACCTTCAGGTAACCGTAGGAGAAGACAATGGAGTTTGGAGGAGTTGCCACTGGCAGCATGAAAGCGAACGAAGCACACAAGGTGCATGGAAGCATGACGTACAGTGGATGTAGGTGAATACTTTTCGCCTGTAAATGCAACATTAAAACAGTCATTAAACATTCGGCAAAACCATCCACTGGGCCCTGCATGTACTCACTGCAGAACTGGCACATGGGAAATTAGATTGAATATATTATTAATAATTCATGACGTCTCTGTGCATTTACACAGCTCCGTCAAAGTCTGAGATCTCTCTAATTTATCCCTCTCATTGTTCCACCTATCTTGCTTTCTCTCTCAATCTGTTTCTTTCTCTTTCTATCCTTGCGTCTATCCTTGCGTTCTCCCTTTGCCTCCATCTATTATTTCTGTGAGGGCAAATTTCCTTTGGGATGAAAAGCCCAGTTGAAATCTTGACAGAATGCTGGCTAACAGTCTGGATCAGCTGGTCTTTCCACCAAAGGCACAACTCGAGACCCTGGAGATTCTGTTCCTCCATTGCGTTCAATCTGTTGGTAAATTTGATAGGTTGATTGGTCTTCTTCAGTGCTCTAACTGATTCTTTGGGCAGAGTTTTACTGTTTATCTCACCCATCGATGCCACTCTGCAAGCAATTGGACTGGGCGGGGGGGCAGGAGACCACAATCATTTTGGGCGGTGGAGGGGCTGGCAGGGAGGGCTACATGTCCATGTGGTGTTGGACTCACGATCGGCCGCGATTGTGTGAGAGGAAAAGTTTGTGAGGCTGTTTGCAACAGCAGGGGCCTGACTGCTCTCTTTCCCTGCTATTGAAATTACGCATGTGCAGAATCAGAGGTCTGCACGTACACAATAGTTCCCTCTGCAGACTGGATGGTGAATTAAGTAAGAAGCCTCACAACACCAGGTTAAAGTCCAATAGGTTCATTTGGTATAATGGAGCATGTATTTTTCTTGCCAGTTCTGGATGGGCGAAAGTGATGGTAAAGGGGGGAGTGCCGGTAAATTTGGGCATCCAGCCCATTAAGTCAATTTAAATGCATGCAAATGCATTTAAATGGCCGTCGTGCCCATTTTGGGCACGGTCCCAATCGCGTCCATTTTTGGGCCTTGGTAAAGGGGAAACAGGAGTGGAGGCGGGTGTGGATCACCGTATGCACCTCACATCCAACTTTACTAAGTTTTCGCACCTGAAAACAGGTGCAGTGTGATGGTAAAATCAGGCCCTCTGGCCCATATTTCCAATGGCTAAGTCCAAAAGATTGGGCATGAAAATGGATCAAGAACTCTCCCAATTTCACACTAGTTGGACACTTAGAATCAACCACATAAACTTCTACCCTCTGACTTTCTAACTATTCACCACCTGTTTATTTATCTATTGATCTGTCTGCCTGTTAACTGCTCCATATCTATTACTCTGTTTCTTCATATAGAACCATAGAAATGATCGAGCACAGGAGGAGGCCATTGACCCCATCTTGTCAATGCCAGCCTGAGAACACCCAAGCGCCCTTTCTAATTCTACCTTCCCGCACCCGACCCATAGCCCTGCAGCTTACAGCATTTAAGGTGCAGATCCAGGAACTGTTTAGAAGAGTTTGGGTAGCCTACCACCCTCTGTGTAAAGAAGTTTTCCTCATTTCTCCTCTAATGCACTCACCATCTCAGCCAGAATCGGAAGGAAAAGCGATGTTGTTGCAACGTTGCTGGCACATTCCGTGAAAGTGGCAATCAGCAGGCACAGGGTGATGACGATGGCCCACGGAGGAATGGCCTTAAGTGGGGTGAGTTGACTCCCAAGCCATTGGGAAAGACCAGACTCCTAGAATTGAAAGTGTATGGGTGGGGTGGGGAAGAAATATAAGTTTGAATGATTAGCCCAATTGCTGCACCCACTCCCCAATCACTGTCCCCCGTAGTAGCAGAGTTACCTCACTGCCTTTAGCCAGTGCGAAGCCCCCTCCCAACAGCACGACTATGTTCCAGGCCAGGTTCTTCTGGACAGTTTTCCAGTTCAGCAGATTAGGAGCAGGACCATACTTGTAATTATTACCTGGGAAAGCAAACTGTCTGTCAGTAGCTGTACTGGGGACTTCCCCTCAGCTTGATAATAATTGAACTGGCTGCTTAACCTCCCCCCCCCCCCCCCCCCACCTCCCCACCCACCACTCCCGCTACTTCTCCTCCTCAATCCCACTCTCCCTGGGGTAACCCCAGTCACAGTGATCCAGTGCAACAAAACCACATCCCAAATGTGTCCCTCTGGAGTCAGCAGCTCCCCGGTGGAGGCCACAGGAGGAGGCTATTTGGTCCGATGGGTCTGTGCTGGCTCTGTGAAAGAGTTATCCAGGTAGTTACCCCACACTCACCCAATCCTTTACCCCACAACTCTGCAGATTTTACCCCATCAACTATGTTCTATGTTCTAAGTCTTTATTTGATCAAAGTTCCCATTGAATCTGTTTCCAGTGTGATTTCAGGCAACTCCTTCCGGATCACAACAACTCTGTGTAAAAACAATTCTTCTGTCTACTTTTTTAAACAGTTCTATTTAATCCACATCCCCTTTGATTACCAACCCTCCCACTGTAGTACCGAGGCCATTGGTATTCAGGGGTGTAGGAGTCTCCTGTCTGCTTTACCGGCAGAAGAAAACAGAAAGTTCAAATCCCACCATAACTGTTTGAAAATTTGAATTCCGTTGTGAAAATGTGGGAATAAAGAGGAATCAGTAAAAATTACTATGAAGCCAGTTTGTAACTTACAATGCATCCGCTTCACTACTGCCCTTTAGGGGAGGAAATCCTCTATCCTTCTCCAGTCTGTCCTACATGTGACTCCAGAGCCACAACAATGTGGATGATTCTAAACCACCTGAAGTGACTGAGTGAGACACTCAGTTTATGAGAACCAGTATTTCAAAATTCAACTGCAAATACTTAGAATCATAGAATCAGTGCCAAAAGGGACCACTCAGCCCATCAAGTCTCCACTGACTCTTTGACAGAGCATCCCACCCAGGCCCAATCCCCATAACCCCATCTATTTACCCCACCAATGCCCTTAACCTACACATCCTAGGATACTAAGAGGTAATTTAGCATGGCCAATCCACCTAACCTGCACATCCTTTCAGACTGTGGGAGGAAACCGGAGCGCCCAGAGGAAACCCATATAGACACGAGGAGAATGTGCAAACTCCGCATAGACAGTAACCCAAGCTGAGAATCGAACCTGGGTCCCTGACGCTGTGAGGCAGCAGTGCTAACCACTGTGACAGCGTGCAGCCCCAATCTAAACTAACACATCATGCAGCATGCAGGGAGAACTGCAATTCCTGGAAATGCCATCTTTTGAATGAGAATTTAAAGCAAAGCTCCTCTCGGCTAGGCCGAACAGATTCCTTGCCACTGTTCTGAAGAAGGACGGAGGTTGCTACCTTCACTGTTGCTCTCCAAATCTGTGTTGAAACATGGGAGACGCGGCTTATCCGATGGAGTGATAAACATTATCACCGCAATGAATATCACCACAGTGGCATCGGTGACATAACTGAGGAGAGGCAAAGGAACAATGATTCAGACAAGTCATTCAAGGGAGGGGGACAGAAATGATGCCGAGAGGCAGAGAGGGAATGCCGAGGGAGGAGGGGATGCAGGGCGGGGGACGGCGGGATGGGCAGACAGAGAGAGAAAGACAGGGAGAGAAGGGGAGAGGGGAAGAGATAAACAGAGGGACAGAGAGCAAGACATCATTACAAAAGGGAGAGGTATTGAGAGAAAGAGACAAGGCCAAGGAGGAGAGAGAGGAGGAAGGGAGAGAGGCAGAGTGGGAGAGGGAGGAACGTGGGAAGAGAGAGATAAAGTAGGGAAAGATAGCAAGAGAGATCAAGGCAATTATTTACCTCTTGTCATCTTTATTGAAGAGAATAGTTGCCCACCCTGGTATAAAACCAGGGTCTCGAGTGAACCACAGTAAGACTAACACAATGAAGAGAACCAGAACTCCAATCTCTGCAAAGGTCATTTTCCCTAAGCTCTTAAACTCGTCCTTGATCACCCGATAGGCAGAAATGTCCTTTCTGGATTTTGCAGAGCCGCAACCGAAATTCTCCTTCAGGCTGAGGGAACATTGGGGAGGGAGGAGGCAAGACCCAACACCAGCATTAATGTAAGAACATAACAAATAAGAGAAGACCATTTATCCCATTGAACCTAGTCTGATATTCAATAACAACATGGCTGATATTCCATCTCAATAACTACCCTCATAGTTCTCAATTCCTTAGTTCTAAAAATCCCATCAATCTCTGTCCTGAATATATTCAAGGTTTGGGAATGATAATGTGATCATCACTTGCAATAGAGAAGTTTATTTGTTCGTTTTGATGTGAGATATGTTTACCATTGAGCAAGTCCTCAAAAGAAAAAACGCACATGGAGCTAGATTCAGAAAATGACAAAGTTCTCATTTAAACCATGGATTTATATTTTACTCAATCAGGATGTCACTGAAGAAACCAAATATTCCTCAACGAGAAGGTCAGGCAGAGTTGTTGACTTCAAGAGTTAAGAGTTTGATTGACAGGAAAGTAATTATTTGGAAATTACCTGCAGAATATTTGCACACCCTTTGTCATATCAATTAAAACCTTGATTGTGGACAGTTGGATTAGTCAATAGGAAATATGGAATACTTATTGAGAAAGTTAGGATTGGATCATAAAATCCCTACAGTGCAGAAGGAGGCCATTGGCCCATCAAGTCTGCACTGACAACAATCCCATTAAGTCCTGTCCTATTCTCATAATTTCACATATTTACCCTCCTAATCCCTCTGATACTAAGGGGCAATTTAACATGGCCATTCAGTCTAACCCACACATCTTTGGACTGTGGGAGGAAACCGGAGGAAATCCATGCAGACACGGGGAGAATGTGCAAATTCCACACAGATAGTGACCCGAGGCTGGAACTGAACCCAGGTCCCTGGCACTGTGAGGGAGGACTGTGCCACTATGCCACCTTTGATTCATTGTAACATCTTCAAACATGGAGGAGACCAACTCATGTAAGGAAATTAATAGACTTGATGCAAAAATTTAAGGTACAATAATTAGCATTAATAAAACCTGGCCACAGTATTTGCATCTCTTTGTAACCTCTTTGTTTCCTCCTCACTTTCTCTAATCACCAAAGCAGATACATAAGTCTCACCCCTTCACCTGAGCCATTGTTACAGACTGTATAAAGCCGAGAACCCAGCACTGATCCTTGGGACACAGCACTACTCACAACCAGCAAACATAAGCAAATCCTCTGCTTTAACAGTTTAAAGTGGTAAGAAGGTAAATATTACAGTTGGTCACTTCCTAGGCACTTTTAATCTGTTGAGACGAATTGGATTGGGTCTGAAAATGTTGAAATTTTGTCCTGTACACTACTCACTTATACAAATTTGTAAGAACAAGTGTCTGAAAACCAGTCCCTCGGAAACTGCGCTCCTGCTGGGAAAGCGATCATTCACTGCTCCTCTCTGATTCCTGTCACTGAGCCATTTGTTACTGTCCCTTTAATTCCATGAACTTTAACTTTGTTCACAAGTCTGTTGTGTTGTACTTTATCAAATTAACCAATTAGACAGTTCTTGACTGACAGTCACACTATGATTTTCTCCAAAGTTTCCAATATTTTTAGAATAATGAAGATGAAATGTACCAAGAGCATCAATCAAAAATATTCTCACTATTTTAATGCTTTGTGATTTGTCTCCTGACTGTTTCTAATGAGTTGACAACCTATTAAATCAGCCTGTAAAACTTGTCCTAACCCCTCCAGCCGAACCCAGAGCCTCCCTGGGACGGCAGAAGTAGCAGCACAGAGAAGCAATGACACTTACTTAAATCCCAGAAACAGAATCTGGAGCCAAATCCACGTCAGTACTAACATAATGACCATACAGGGGAAGGAGAAACCAAACCAGGTCGCAAAGTTTATAACGTCTCCATTGTCCGGAAAGAGGCTGAAAGCAAAGAAACATCAGCGTAAAATATTTACTGAATAAGTTAACCAAAATAAACTAAACTGGTTCCATTTACCCTGAAATAACTTACACACATAGGAACATACACGGGGACCTACATAGGAACATAGGTAGGAACATGGATAGGAACATAGGTGGAACATAGTTAGGAACATAGGTGGAACATAGATGGAACATAATTAAGAACACAGTTCAGAAAGTAGAGTTTAGGAATAGCAGTAGGTAATGCAGCTGTCCGAGCCTGCTCTGCTATTCAGTAAGATCAAAGCTGATTGGATTGTGGTCTCAATTCTACTTTCTGTCTGCCCTCATCAACATCCTTATCAATCAAAAATCTCTCTTCCTCCGTTTTGAATAAATTAATGACTAAGCCTCCACAGCTCTCTGGGTTAGAAAATTTAACATATTTACAACTTTCTGAGAGAAAACATCTCTGTCTTAAACAGTAGATCACATTCTTAAATCATGTCCCCTTGTTCTAGTCAGTCCCACAAATGGAAGCTCTGTATCTCAAAGTTCTGCATGCTAATGATGTGCTGCTTTCTATTCTTCCTGCCGAAGTGAACTAGTTCACATTTACCCAAATTATTCCATCTGCCAAATATTTGCCCACTCACTTAACCTGTCTACATTCTTTTGCAGACTTCCTGCCTCCTCTTGATAGTTTACTTTCCTACCTATCGATAAATTTAACAACCAAATATTTGATCCCTTCATCCACGACATTGATGTAAATTGTAAATAATTGAGATCCCAACGCTGAATCCTTGTGGCACTCCATTAGTTTCATTTGGCCAACCTGAAAAAGAAACATTTATCCCCACTCTCTGTTTCTTGTTAGCTAAACAATCCTTTACCCAAGCTAATTTGTTACCCCCCTATACCATGAGCTTTTATTTCGTGTAATAGCTGTTGATGTGACACCTTATCAAATGTCTTCTGAAAATTCGAGTATACCACATTACAGATTCCCCTTTATCCAACTTGTTACTTCTTCAAAGAACTCTAATAAATTAATTAAACATAATTTCCCTTTCACAAAACCATGTTCGGCTTTATATGATCCCATACTGATCCCATCCTACTATAACATCCCTATTAATCTACCTAGCACTTTCCCTGTCTTAGATGTTAGACTAACAAGTCTGTTGTTTCGTACTTTCTGTCTCAATCTCTTCTTTAAGGTGTTAAATGTGGTGCCGCAATGGTTAGCTATGCTGCCTCACGGTGCCAGGGAACAAGGTTCGATTCCTGGCTTGGGTCACTGTCTGTGCCAAATCTGCACATTCTCTCCATGTCTGCGTGGGTTTCCTCCGAGTGCTCCAGTTTCCTCCCACAGTCCAAGAGATGTGCTGGTTAGGTGCATTAGCCATGCTAAATTCTCCCTCAGTGTACCCGAACAGGTGCCGGATTGTGATGACTAGGGGATTGTCACATTAACTTAATTGCAGTGTTAATGTAAGCAGACTTGTGACATTAATAAATAAACTTTATTTTTTTTTATTTCCAATGAATCTAAAGAGACCCTTTATGAATCTAAAGAGTTTTTGAAATTTATAACCAAAACATCTACTATCTCTGCAACCATTTATTTTTAAGACTCTGAAATACAGGCCATCTGGTCCTGGGGACTTGTCAGTCTGTGGTGCAATAGTTTCCCCAGCACCTTTTCCCTGGTGATGGGGATTGTTTTTAAATTCCTCCCTCCCTTTCACCTCCGGATTTTCAAGTACCTGTGGGATGTTTTTGAAGTTTTTTTACAGTGAAGACATATGCAGAAGAAGCAAAGAGGGAAGATTTTATAAAGGTTACCAAATCATGAAGGGTTTTATTGAGGAGAAACAGTTTCAGTGACAGAAAAGAAATTTATTAAGAAATAGAGGGAATTAGCTGAGAAGAATTTATTTTGTCACAGCAAGTTGTTGTACTCTGAAATGTGTTATCTGAAAGGCTGATGAACACAGATTCCACAGGAATTTTCAAAAGGGAATTGGATAAATACTTGAAAAGGAGAAATGACAGAGCCCTGGAGAAGGAATGGGATGAATCAAATTATTTTGTTCAACAGCGCATAGAGGCTCAAAGGGCCGAATGGCCCTTCTGTGCTATATGATTCAGTCAAGGCATGTTTGATTTGGACCTTTTCCTCTTGAAGTTAAATTGTGGAGTAGAGACTGTGATAGGATATTGTGGACATGGGCTGAGGAAGGAGGTTTGATAGGTGTGTAGATTCTGTAGGCGCTGGGGATTAAGCTGGGAAGGATTTCTTTAGTTACTCTAAATAGGATGAATATTTAATGGGCCCAGGAGAATTTCTCTGCTCTCTTTCAAGAAATGTCCTGATACCTTTTAACCTTCCTGCACAGATAGATCAGGCTATGGTTAAACAACTCATCTGAAGTTTGAGAGTCCAGCGTTCCTCAGGTACCGCTCTGAGGTATCAGCTTAGATTGTGCATTCGAGTGTTTAGCCGTATAGCTGCTGCCAATGGTTTGATTGAGATGTGAGATGTGTAACAACTGTGAAAACACGGTAAGTTGCCAGAGATAAAAGAAGGATATTGCGGATGTTGGATTCTGAACCAAAACCAGAATATTCTAGAAAATCTCAGTGGGTCTGGCAGTATCTGTGGAGAGAGAAACAGAGCCAAGGTTTCGAGTCTGGATGACCCTGCTTCAGAGCTGGTGTCGCACTAATTCTATTCAAATATCCCCTTTAACAGAAACAGACGTCAGCAACTGTAACACTGTCTCCAGGCAACAAGCACTAATAGGAGATGGGGGGTGAATCCAATCCTCAGAGGTCATTTTAAACAGGGCCATGGGTTTGAATTGAATGCATTTGGAGAAGAAAAGCTGATGAAAGTTAGTAAGATGTGCAGTGAAGTGGTGAGGCTGAATCAATTAGACCATAGATCATGAGACATTGAAGCAGAATTCGGCCACTCGGACCATCGAGTCTGCTTCACTATTCAATCATGACTGATATTTTTCTCATCCCCATTCTCCTGCCTTTTCCCCGTAACCTCTGATCCCGTTATTAATTAGGAATCTATTTATCTTTGTCTAAAAGACACTCAAAGACCCGGCCTCCACAGCCTTTTGTGGCAGAGTTACCGATTCCCCACTCTCTGCCTGAAGAAATTCCTCCTCATCTCTGTTTTAAAGGATTGTCTCTTTAGTCTGAGGCTGAGTCCTCTGCTTCTAGTTTTTCCTACTAGTGGAAACATTCCCTCCAGGCCCACTCTATCCAGGCCTTGCAGTATCCTATAAGTTTTACTAAGATCTCCTGCTCATCCCTCTAAACTTGAAGGTGCTGGAATTATGCCTGAGTTTTCACAGCAGTGGGTGTGCTGGGAAGGTCTGCAGATACTTACGCATCTAACTGGCCGTTCATGATGAGGTTAGGAGTGGTGCCAGTGAGTGTAGCCGTGCCCCCAATACTCGCTGCATAGCAAACACACAGATTCATTCCCTTGGACAGATTCAGGTGTTTCTGCTGTCGGATTTTCTCCTGTTCCGCTCTGTCACTGCTCTCGGCTGTAGAAAGCTGCCCGTTACCTTCAAAACACACAAAGATAGAACTCTATCTTCAAAGGGACCATATTCTTACAGCACGGGATTAGATACAGAGTAAAGCTCCCTCTTCACTGTCCCCATCAAACACTCCCAGGACAGGTACAGCACGGGGTTAGATACAGAGTAAAGCTCCCTCTACACTGTCCCCCCATCAAACACTCCCAGGACAGGTACAGCACGGGGTTAGATACAGAGTAAAGCTCCCTCTACACTGTCCCCCATCAAACACTCCCAGGACAGGTACAGCACGGGGTTAGATACAGAGTAAAGCTCCCTCTACACTGTCCCCCATCAAATACTCCCAGGACAGGTACAGCACGGGGTTAGATACAGAGTAAAGCTCCCTCTACACTGTCCCCATCAAACACTCCCAGGACAGGTACAGCACGGGGTTAGATACAGAGTAAAGCTCCCTCTACACTGTCCCCATCAAACACTCCCAGGACAGGTACAGCACGGGGTTAGATACAGAGTAAAGCTCCCTCTACACTGTCCCCATCAAACACTCCCAGGACAGGTACAGCACGGGGTTAGATACAGAGTAAAGCTCCCTCTACACTGTCCCCATCAAACACTCCCAGGACAGGTACAGCACGGGGTTAGATACAGAGTAAAGCTCCCTCTACACTGTCCCCCATCAAACACTCCCAGGACAGGTACAGCACGGGGTTAGATACAGAGTAAAGCTCCCTCTACACTGTCCCCATCAAACACTCCCAGGACAGGTACAGCACGGGGTTAGATACAGAGTAAAGCTCCCTCTACACTGTCCCCATCAAACACTCCCAGGACAGGTACAGCACGGGGTTAGATACAGAGTAAAGCTCCCTCTACACTGTCCCCATCAAACACTCCCAGGACAGGTACAGCACAGGGTTAGATACAGAGTAAAGCTCCCTCTACACTGTCCCCCATCAAACACTCCCAGGACAGGTACAGCACGGGGTTAGATACAGAGTAAAGCTCCCTCTACACTGTCCCCCATCAAACACTCCCAAGACAGGTACAGCACGGGGTAGATACAGAGTAAAGCTCCCTCTACACTGTCCCCATCAAACACTCCCAGGACAGGTACAGCACGGGGTCAGATACAGAGTAAAGCTCCTTCTACACTGTCCCCCATCAAACACTCCCAGGACAGGTACAGCACGGGGTCAGATACAGAGTAAAGCTCCCTCTTCACTGTCCCCATCAAGCACTCCCAGGACAGGTACAGCATGGGGTTAGATACAGAGTAAAGCTCCCTCTACACTGTCCCCATCAAACACTCCCAGGACAGGTACAGCATGGGGTTAGATACAACGTAAAACTCCCTTTACACTGTCCCCATCACACACTGATGTGGAGATGCCAGCATTGGACTGGGGTAAACACGGTAAGAAGTCTCACAGCATCAGATTGAAGTCCAACAGGTTTATTTCGTAGCAAACGCCATTAGCTTTCAGGGCTTTTCCCCTCCGTTAAGTGAGTGGGGAGTTCTGATCACAAGCAGAGCATATAAAGGCACACAGTTAGTTTACAGAATACTGATTAGAATGTGAGTCTTTACAGCTAATCTGCTATTCAAGTCTTAATGGTGCAGACAATCTGAGTGGAGATAGAGTTAAGCATAGGTTAAAGAGATGTGCATTGTCTCCAGACAGAAGTGAGATATTGTAAATCCAGGCAAGTCATGGAGGTTACAAATAATGTGACATGAACCTAAGATCCCGGTTGAGACTATCCTCATGTGTGTGGAACTTGGCTTCTGCTTAGCAACTCTGCGCTGCTATATGTCATGAAGGCCGCCTTTGAGAACGCTTATCCGAAGATCAGAGGCCAAATGCCCATGACAGCTGAAGTGTTCCTCAACAGGAAGAGAACAGTCTTGCCTGGTGATTGTCGAGCGATGTTCATTCATCCGTTGTCATAATGTTTGCATGGTCTCCCCAATGTACCATGCTTCGGGACATCCTTTCCTGCAGCGAATCAGGTAGACAATGTTGGCCAAGTTGCAAGAGTATGTACTGTGTAGCTGGTGGATGGTGTTCTCATATGAGATGATGGCATCCATGTTGATGATCTGGCATGTCTTGCAGAGGTTGCTATGGCAGGGTTGTGTGGTGTTGTGGTCACTGTTCTCCTGAAGGCTGGGTAGTTTGCTGCGAACAGTGGTTTGTTTAAGATTGTGCAGTTGTTTGAAGGCAAGAAGTAGGGGTGTAGGGATGGTCTTGGCAAGATGTTCATCTTCATCAATGACATGTGGAAGATTCCAGAGAAGATGACATAACTTCTGTGTTCTAGGGAAGTATTGGACGACAAAGGGTACACTGTCTGCCGTGTCTCGTGTTTGTCTTCTGAGGAGATTGATGCAGTTTTTTGCTGTGGTGCATCGAAACTGTCGATCAATGAGTCAAGAGCCATACCCTATTTTTATGAGGGCATTTTTCAGTGTCTGGAAGTGTCTGTTGCGATCCTCCTCAGCTGAGCAGATCCTGTGTATATGGAGGGCTTGTCCGTACGGGATGGCCTCTTTAACGAGTTTAGGGCAGAAGCTGGAGAAGTGGAGCATCATGAGGTTATCTGTGGGCTTGCGGTACAGTGAGGTGCTGAGGTGAACATACTTGATGGATATACTTCTTATGTCCAAGAATGCAACCGATTCCGGAGAATAGTCCATGGTGAGTCTGATGGTGGGATGGAACTTATTGATGTCATCATATAGTTGTTTCAGTGATTGTTCACCATGAGTCCAAAGGAAGAAGATGTATCTAATGTATAGCATCTAATCCTGTCCTGTACGGTGAAGAAGTCTTGTTAAGCCTGCGCATGAAGAAGTTGACATATTGAGGTGTGAATTTAGACCCAATGGCTGTTCCGTGTGTCTGGATGAAGAACTGGTTGTTGAAGGTGAAGATATTGTGGTTCAGGATGAAGCAGATGAGTTGGACTTTAAGCTGGTGTTGTGAGACTTCCTGCTGTGTTTATCCATCAAACACTCCCAAGACAGGTACAGCACAGGGTTAGATACAGAGTAAAGCTCCTTCTACACTGTCCCCCATCAAACACTCCCAGGATAGGTACAGCACAGGGTTAGATACAGAGTAAAGCTCCTTCTACACTGTCCACATCAAACACTCCCAGGACAGGTACAGCATGGAGTTAGATACAGAGTAAAGCTCCTTCTACACTGTCCCCATCAAACACTCCCAGGATAGGTACAGCACAGGATTAGATACAGAGTAAAGCTTCTTCTACACTGTCCACATCAAACACTCCCAGGATAGGTACAGCACAGGGTTAGATACAGAGTAAAGCTCCTTCTACACTGTCCCCATCAAACACTCCCCGAACAGGTACAGCACGGGGTTAGATACAGAGTAAAGTTCACTCTACACTGTCCCCCATCAAACACTCCCAGGACAGGTACAGCATGGGGTTAGATACAGAGTAAACTTCCCTCTACACTGTCCCCCCATCAAACACTCCCAGGACAGGTACAGCACGGGATTAGATACAGAGTAAAGCTCCCTCTACACTGTCCCTATCAAACACTCCCAGGACAGGTACAGCACGGGGTTAGATACAGAGTAAAGCTCCCTCTCCACTGTCCCCCCATCAAACACTCCCAGGACAGGTACAGCACGGGGTTAGATACAGAGTAAAGCTCCCTCTACACTGTCCCCATCAAACACTCCCAGGACAGGTACAGCACGGGGTTAGATACAGAGTAAAGCTCCCCCTACACTGTCCCCCATCAAACACTCCCAGGACAGGTACAGCACGGGGTTAGATACAGAGTAAAGCTCCCTCTACACTGTCCCCCATCAAACACTCCCAGGACAGGTACAGCACAGGGTTAGTTACAGAGTAAAGCTCCCTCTACACTCCCAGGACAGGTACAGCACTTGGTTAGATGGAGTTGAAACAGCATTGACTTGAAATCCATGCAAAGATTTCAAGAACTCGAACTTCCCTTTTCCAAAGATAACTTCTCCCAGCTGTTCAATCTTTCCAGTAACCCTCCTGGTACCTATCCCGGTTATCTCTCTGCTCTCATACCATTCTTGTAAATACATTGTCTACTTTATCCTGTCTCCATTGTACAGAGAGTAGAACCGCACAGTGTTTCTCTGAGGGCAGATCTTCCCCTGATATCAGCAAAGATCAGTAACAGGCAGGATGAGTAGCCTTGAAGCTGCCAGTGTTTGGAACTAAGAAACACAACAAGGGGCAGATCCTCATTGTTTATGTTGACGTGGCACTATTTGTAAAGATCATTTCAGCACACAAGCATTCAGGAGCCCCCCGCTCTCCTCACTCAGCATAGTCCCCGAGTCCTGTCTGGGTATAACTGTCTCTCCCTGAGTAACACACTCACCTGAGCCTCTCTGGTGGGCTGCCTGCCAGGGGCGCACCTTGGGAAATCAGTCAAAATCGGTGCTAGTCTACTGTCATATCGACAAGAATGGACTTGCTTCCAGGGGGTGGGGATTTATTCAGGGATAGTGGCCTAATAATTATATGATAATGTGTTCAAATGATGGTAAAGGTCAGCAAATGCATTGCCTCACCGACAGGGAGAGAGGACAATGAGGACATGTCTCTACATCAGGAAAATTAGCTCAGAATTTCACCCTTGTGTTTTGTTGCGCAGATTTGGCCAAAAATGTTGTGCGATCCCCAAATCACATGCGAAATTCTGAGCTTATTCTAGCCAGAGCCAGAAGTTTAACACAATGTCACAATTCCCAACTTGGGTCACTGTCTGTGTGGAGTTTGCACATTCTCCCCATGTCTGCATAGGTTTCCTCCAGATGCTCCGGTTTCCTCCCACAGTCCAAAGAAGTGCTGGTTAAGTTGATTGGCCATGCTGAATTGACCCTAATATCGGGGGATTAGTAGGGTAAATGAATGGGGTTACAGGCATAGATTCTGGGTGGGATTGTGGTCAGTACAAACTTGATGGGCTGAATGACCTCCTTCTGCTCTGTAGGATTCTATGATTCTACAACGTTTGAAATTTCTGCCTCCAGAACTAATCCCATCACCTTGTTGATAATTTTAACGTGGAAAACAAAAGATATATTTAAAGATTCTTACAGTTGTCAGCCTTTTCATTCTTGTCCTGTTCTGAGCTATTTGCTGGCTTGGTGATCTCTGTGTCAGTGCTGCTGTTGTAAAAGTTCTCAGACATTGTTTCAATAGTGTAGGAATTTGCGATGACTTTATCCTGAATCTTCACCAGCTCCTTCTCTTGCAGTTCCAGTTCCTCATTGTTAACCTGATTGTGCTCCTGTCCACTATCTTCTGCATTGTGCAGCTGGTCTAGTACAGCCTGTGCGATGGGGACCATCATGGCGGTGGTTGCTGTGTTACTGATCCACATGGAGAGGAAGGCTGTCACTCCCATGAATCCGATCATTAACCTGGCAAGAAAGAGCCCATCATGAAACACATTAGCTCCCAGTCAAGGCTGCAACTCAATTTTAAAATTCTCATCTTTGTTTTCAAGTTGCTGCATTGCTTTGTCCCTCCCTATCTCTCTAATCCCCTCCACCCTCCATCAGCCTCTAATGTCTGTGATCCTTCAATTCCAGCCTCTTGACCATCCCCAATTACCTTTTGCTTCAAGATTGGTGATTGACTGCCTGACTGCAAAGCTCTGGAATTCCCTCACCAAACCTGTCTCTCCTCCATTGAGATGTTTTATAAATTCCACCTTTTTGACCAGACGTGTTGCTCACCTGTCCAAATATCTCTTTATGTGTCTCCGTGTCAAATTTTGTTTGTTAATGCTGCAGCAAGCTATTTTGGATCTTTATCTGATGGTGAAAGTTTGATATTAATGTTGTTGTTGAGTTTGATTGGACTCGTATCTAACCCGGAGACCTGCATTGAAAATCTCTTCTTTTGAACCAATCCAATATTTCAATCTGGTTTTGGATTGAATCCCAAATCAATTCTCCACTAACTCAAAACATGAAGTCATCATGCAGATTTCATGATGGAAGGGGCAGGAAAGGTTTTTTTGTGAGTTTCATGACCACCCAGTCTCCCAAAACCCTTTCCAGCCAATGAAGAACTATAGTGTTGTTATGTGGGAAATGTGCCAATCAATTTGCGCACAGTCAGATCCCACAAACAACAATGCAACAATGACCAACGAATCTCCTTTGCTTAGGGGTGATGAGGTGGGGAGGAATGTGGAGGATTAAATATTGGCCCGAGGATAATGGGGAGACCTCCTTACTCTTCTTCAAAAATCCAGCCAAAGTAGCAGACAACCTCTTGGTGTAACAAGCCATCCAAAAAACAGCACCACCAACAGTATAGCATCCCCACAGTACTGCATCAAAGGGTGGATTTGACCTTTGCACTCAAGTTCTGGAGTGGGACATGAACCCACAACATCTGACTTTCATGAGTGCATGATACTCTGAGACATGTCTGACTCTGTTTGGAATTTGAGAAGGCGCTATATAAACGCATAACCTTTCTTACAAGCTGAGGTTCCATTCTCCAGAAAGGAGAGAGGTAAGGAGGTGACCTGGCAGAAACTTTTTAAATGACCACAGGATTGAATAGGGGTGACATTGAGAAGGGCAGCGGGAACATGGGAATACCGTCCTGATTTGGAAATATATTGGCCGTTCCTTCATTGTCTCTGCGTCAAAATCCTGGAACTCCCTCTCTAACAGCACTGTGGGTGTACCTACACAGTTCAAGAAGGCAGCTCAACATCACCTACTTAAGGGCATTTAGGGATGAGCAATAAATGCTGGAGTGGCCAGTGATGCCCACCTCCCATGACAGCGACCAATCATTCGCGGAGCCTTACAGAGCTGGTTTGACTCCAACAATGAGTAGCACCCTCAGAGCGATGCGTTTGTGAAGATTCCAGTGTTCCACTGCTACTGCCACCATCAAACCCCCAACAAGCAGCATGTTGGTATCCTTCAGATACTGCATACACACCTAGAATAAAACACACAGCAATACAATATCACAGTGCTACAGTACAATGGCATGCTTGTATGCTGTGACACCGTGTATGTGTATTTGTACATGTGTGTGTGTGTATGTGTGTGTATGTGTGTGAGATTGTACATGTGTGTATTTGTACACATGTTGTGCCTACACATGTACGTGTGATTGTAAAAAGTGTATGTTTTTTGCAATGTGCATGCTTTTACATGTGTGTCCTGTGTGTACACATGTAGGTTTGTATGTGGGGAGTTTTTGCACCTGTGTGTTTTTGCACCCGTGAGTTTGTACATATATGTATTTGTACGTGTGCATGTTTGTACATGCATGTGTATTTATATGTGTATATTTTCCACACGTGCTGGTTTGCATATTTGTGTTTGCACAAGTGTGTGTTCGTACACGTATGTGTGAAATTGACTCACTGAACCCTGGAAGTAGTGAAGTTACTGAACATGTTATAGTCTGCTCCCTGACTCTGTGATTCTGGGGACGTGAGTCTTCGTAAGCTAACACAGAAATAGATAAATATTATGCAAATGGGTTAAACACTCATCCATTGATACGGTCTTATTTGGAGAGCGATAACATAAGAACATGAGGCAACAATTAAACTACTTTATTACCGGTTGATTGCAGGGGAACTATTTCTACGTCAGGGAATGGGCTTCTGGGATTAAATTCAAAATGTTAGCCATTATCCAGATTCTCGTCTCTGTCACAAACCCCTCTGGAGACCTGAGCCGATAATCCGGGCGTTATCCCAACTGCAAGACTGAGGGAGCGCCGCACTGTCAGAGGGTCAGTGCTGAGGCAGCGCCGCACTGTCTGAGGGTCAGTGCTGAGGCAGCGCCGCACTGTCTGAAGGTCAGTGCTGAGGGAGTGCCGCACTGTTAGAGGCTCAGTGCTGAGGGAGTGCCACACTGTCAGAGGGTCAGTGCTGAGGGAGTGCCGCACTGTCTGAGGGTCAGTGCTGAGGGAGTGCCACACTGTCAGACGATCAGTACTGAGAGAGCGCCGCACTGTCAGAGGGTCAGTGCTGAGGGAGTGCCGCACTGTCAGAGGGTCAGTGCTGAGGGAGTGCTGCACTGTCAGAGGGTTGGTGCTGAGGGAGTGCCGCGCTGTCAGAGGGTCAGTGCTGAGGGAGTGCTGCACTGTCAGAGGGTCAGTGCTGAAGGAGTGCCGCACTGTCAGAGGGTCAGTGCTGAGGGAGTGCCGCACTGTCAGAGGGTCAGTGCTGAGGGAGTGCCGCACTGTCAGAGGGTCAGTGCTGAGGGAGTTCTGTACTGTCTCTGCCTCTCATCATTTTGTAACCCTCTATCAGGTCTCCCCTCAGCCGCTGCCTTTCCAGTGAAAACAATCCTAGTTTATTCAAGCTTTCGTCATGACAAACACCCTCGAGACCAGGCAACATCCTGCTGAATCTTCTTTAGAATCACTCCAAAGCTTCCGCATCTGATAGTGTGGTGACCAGAACTGCACACAATTTTCCAAATGCGGCCTAACCAAGGTTTTATAAAGCTGATACATGGTTTCCCAGCTCTTGAACTCAATGCCCCAGCTATGATAGCAAGTATACCAAATACCTTCTTAATCACCTTGGCCACTTGTGTTGTCACTTTTAAGGAACTGTGGACCTGCACGCCCAGATCCCTCTGTATGTTAATGTTCCTAAGGAGTTCTGCCATTTACAGTACAATTCACACCTAAATTTGATTCTCCAAAATGCATCACCTCACATTTCTCCAGATTAAATGCCATCTTCCATTTCTGTGCCTATGTTTCCAATCTACCTGAATCCTGTTGTATCCTCTGACAATCCCCAGCACCATCAGCAACTACACCAATCTTCGTGTCATCCACAAACTTACTAATCAGATCCCCTACATTTTCCCCCAGATCATTTTTATATATTGGGTGCGGCATAGTGGCACAGTGATTAGCACTGCTGCATCACAGCGCCAAGGATGCAGGTTCAATTCCCAGCTTGGGTCATTGTCTGTGCACATTCTCCCCATATCTGCATGGGTTTCCTCCAGGTGCTCTCATTTCCTCCAACCATTTGAAAGACGTGCTGGGGGTTAGGGTGCATTGGCCGAGCTAAATTCTCCCACAGTATACCTGAACAAGCAACTGATTAGGAAAATTTCACAGTAACTTCATTGCAGTGTTAATGTAAGCCTACTTGTGACTCATAAATCAATAAATTTTGAACTTTAGACAACAGAGGTCTCAGCACTGATCCCTGCGGAATACCACTAGTTACAGCTTTGAAAAACATCCCTCCATTGCTACTCTGTCTTCTATAACCCAGTAAGAAGTCTCACAATACCAGGTTAAAAAGATAGGTTGTGGGACTTTTTACTGTGTTTACCCCCCATCCAACGCCAGCATCTCCACTTCTATAACCCAGCCAGTTCTACATAGAACATAGAACATAGAACATTACAGCACAGAACAGGCCCTTCGGCCTTCGATGTTGTGCCGACCAGAATAAAAAGCAATGCCCCTCCAAACTAAACCATTCCCTTCTCTTCCATATACTTATCACTTAACCTCTTAAACGCCACCAAACTTGGCGCATCTACAACAGCTGCAGGCAGGGCATTCCACTCCCTACTCACTCTTTGAGTAAAGAACCTACCTCTGATATCCGTCCTATAACTCATACCCCTTAATTTAAAGCTGTGTCCCCTCGTGCTAGCTTTCGCCATCCTAGGAAAAAGGCTATCACTGTCCACCCTATCTAAACTCTAATCATCTTATATGCTTCAATAAGATCCCCTCTTAGCCGCCTCCTTTCTAACGAAAACAACCTCAAATCCTTCAACCTCTCTTCATAGGACCTGCCTCCATACCAGGCAACATCCTGGTAAACCTCCTCTGTACCCTCTCCAATGCCTCCACATCTTTCTTATAATGTGGGACCAGAACTGCACACAATACTCCAAGTGCGGCCGCACTAGAGTTTTGTACAGTTGCAACATGATGCTGCGGCTCCTAAATTCAATCCCCCTCCCAATAAAAGCTGAGACTCCATATGCCTTCTTAACAACTTTATCCACTTGACTGCCTACTTTCAGGGATCTATTGACACATACACCAAGATCCTTCTGTTCCTTCTGTGTACATCTAGCCAGCCCACTCCAAATCCTAGGTGATTTTACTTTTTTGTACTAATCTGCGATGTGGGACCTTGTCAAACACCTTACTAAACTCCATTTAAACTACATGACATTTAAACTCCATTTAAACTTCGGTGACAAGTGGTGTGCCTCAGGGGTCTGTTTTGGGGCCCCTGCTGTTTGTAATTTTTATAAATGATCTGGATGAGGGTATTGAGGGATGGATTAGTAAATTTGCAGATGACACTAAAGTCGGTGGAGTGGTAGATAGTGAGGAGGGGTGTTATAGTTTGCAGAGGGACTTAGACAAGTTGCAGAGCTGGGCCGAGAGGTGGCAAATGGAGTTTAATGTGGAAAAGTGTGAGGTAATGCACTTTGGCAGGAACAATAAATGTGTAGAGTATAGGGCTAATGGTAGGGCTCTTAATAGTGTTGAGGAACAGAAGGATCTTGGTGTATGTGTCAATAGATCCCTGAAAGTAGGCAGTCAAGTGGTTAAAGTTGTTAAGAAGGCATATGGAGTCTTAGCTTTTATTGGTAGGGGGATTGAATTAGGAGCCGCAGCATCATGTTGCAACTGTACAAAACTCTAGTGCGGCCGCACTTGGAGTATTGTGTGCAGTTCTGGTCCCCACATTATAAGAAAGATGTGGAGGCATTGGAGAGGGTACAGAGGAGGTTTACCAGGATGTTGCCTGGTATGGAGGGCAGGTCCTATGAAGAGAGGTGAAGGATTTGAGGTTGTTTTGTTAGAAAGGAGGCGGCTAAGAGGGGATCTTATTGAAGCATATAAGATGATTAGAGGTTTAGATAGGCTGGACAGTGATAGCCTTTTTCCTAGGATGGAGAAAGCTAGCACGAGGGGACACAGCTTTAAATTAAGGGGTATGAGTTATAGGACGGATATCAGAGGTAGGTTCTTTACTCAAAGAGTGATTAGGGAGTGAATGCCCTGCCTGCAGCTGTTGTAGATGCGCCAAGTTTGGTGGCGTTTAAGAGGTTAATTGATAAGTATATGGAAGAGAAGGGAATGGTTTAGTTTGGAGGGGCATTGCTTTTTATTCTGGTCGGCACAACATCGAAGGCCGAAGGGCCTGTTCTGTGCTGTAATGTTCTATGTTCTATGTTCTACATTCACAATCCTTCCCTCATCAATTATCTTTGTCACCTTCTCAAAAAACTCAATCAAGTTGGTGAGACATGACCCTCCCTGTACAAAACCATGCTGCCCGTAACTAACTAGTCCAGTTTCCTCCAAATGTTCATATATCCTATCCCTCAGTGTCTTCTTCAAAAGCTTCCCCATCACTGACATCAGGCTCACAGACCTATCATTTCCTAGATTATCCTGCTTCCTTTCTGAAACAAAGGAACAATGCTGTCTATTCTGCAGTCCTCTAGAACCTCCCTGTGGTTAAAGAGGATGAGGAGATATCTATTAAGGCCCCAGTTATTTCTCCCCTTGCCTCCCACAGTTACCTGGGATAGATTCCATCTAGCCTTGGGGACCCTGAGGTCTACGTTAAGGGTGACAAGTGGCACAATGGTTAACACTGTTTCCTCAGAGCGCCTGGGACCTGGGTTCGATCCCAGCCTTGGGTGAGTGTATGGAGTTGCACATTCTCCCATTTCTGCATTGGGTTTCCTCTGTGTGCTCCTGTTTTCTCCCACAGTCCAAAGATGTGCACAGTCCAAAGACATGCTTAGTGGCATATGTGGGATCATGGAGATCAGGCTTGGGTGGGATTGTGGTTGGTGCGTGCTCAAAGGGCCGAATGTCCTCCTTCTGCACTTTAGAGATTCTATTAATGCAATTTAGGACACTGAACGCTTCCTCCTTCAATATATTGACATTCTCCATAGTGTTTACAGACCCATCCCCCATTAATAGCCAGAGGTCTTTCAGCCACAGTTCGGTGGTAAGAGCACAGTAATACTGGCTCCTGTGTCTCATCTGAAATTTTTAAGATGATCATCTACTGAGATTTCAACCTCCCAAAAGCAGAATCCTTGATCCCAGCCAATAAGCAAGCTTGGATCTCTTCCTGGTGTGATACTTCAATCTTATGTGATATTTGGGATGTTCCACACATCTTAATGTCTGAGCGTTGTACAGAGCTTTTCAGAGTGTCCCAGCCATTTGCAGGAGGAACACTGTGCAGGGATTGGTGGCCATTGCTGCTGCCAGTGAGGTCCACTGTGTGCTCAGCCTGGGAATTGCCTTCTTTGTGCTGCTATCTCCTGTTTCTGTGAGCTGGACAGTTGGGGTCGTTTGATACTAAAGGTTAACCTGCAGATTGGAGTGGTTTTGTTGGCAACTTACAGACTGACTATTTGGATGGTCTTTTCTGGAGTCAGATCTCCTTTTGCCTGCGGAAAGGGCATCTTCGCCCTTTTGTTTGGTTTAATTACTGACTTACTATCATCATAGTCACGGCCTTTAGCCATTCTGGTTAATTCAGTCAAGACGTGAGTGGATTCACCAGGCTGCTGGACTCATTTGGTGAACTTTGCTCACTGTAAACTTTTATGGCTTTGTGAATGATAGTACGAATCAAAGATTTGCCAAACATGTTCAAAGGTATCTAAAGATCCATTTATTCTCTGCCTCAGAATGAATGTCATTGGCTGTTGTGTACTACATTCACTTGTTCAGTTAATCTAATCTGGTTGGAGTATTCCAGTTGATGAGGGGCATGGACAAGGGAGCAACTGTTCCCCTTTGGTTGAAGAGTCAGTTATGAGGGGACACAAGTTAAAAGTGAGTGGGGGAGGTTTGGGGGGGATGTGAGGAAAAACCTTTTTACACAGAGGGTGGTGAGGGTCTGGAACGCAATGCGTGGGAGGGTGGAGGAGGCGGGATGCCTCACATCCTTTAAAAAATACTAAGCACGCCATAACACTCAAGATTGTGGGCTGGCAAGTGGGATTAGATCCATAGGTGGGATTAGATCCACAGGTGGGATTAGATCCACAGGCGGGATTAGATCCACAGGTGGGATTAGATGCCTTTCATGCGTTAGTGCAAGATTCGATGGGCTGAAGGGCCTCTTCTGCACTGTGGGGTTCGTGACTCTGTGATTCTGAAGTTGTCAGGTAACTTGAAATTCGATTTGACCAAAGCCCCCTTGTCTTTGTAACAGTCTGGATGAATCTGATAGGATTAATTTATTATCCATGTTGCTTTTCTGTTCTGGGAATGTAGGTTTCTCTACAAGAAGCATAAACCATTGAAAAAACCTTTCTGCCCACATTTGTTCGAATGTGATAAGGTCTCACAGTGATCACAGATCGCACCTCAAAGGAATTGATTTCATTTCAATGAAATATTGGAATCTTGTGAACATTTTCGGAGTATGTTTGGCTGATTAAAGGACAGCTCTGGGCTTTGGCTGGGTTTCTAAGACGTTGATGTTTTTTCAATGGCACTTGGTCACTATGTGATACGGCATTGTCTCTGAACCTGGGCTAGCTGCAATGATTAACCAAGCAAACTGATAACTTAGAGACCTTTAAAAGCTATTTCAGCCTTTGAACTGAGTTGTTGCTCAGCCTTGCCACGTCCTTCCTGCTCTGTGAACAGATAGAGCTAAGATACACATCAGCCATGATCTGATTCTAATTCTATCTCTTTCACGATAGCGATGGAAAGAGATAGGATCAGGCAGGCTAGGAAGGTGTATGTCTGGAGTAAGGGGAAATATGAAAACATTAGGCAGGTAATTGGACGCATAAACTGGAAGGAGGTGTTCTTGGGGAAGAGTACAGAAGGAAAGTGGCGGTTTTTCAAGGAATGTTTGTCTAGGGCACTGCAAGACAACGTTCCAAGGAGTCAAGGAGGTTCTGGTAGGACGCGGGAACCGTGGTGCACGAAGATAGTGGTGAACCTAGTTAGAAAGAAAAAAATGGTATATAAAAGGTTCAGAGAGCTAGGGGATGTTAGGGATCTAGAGGAGTATAAGGTGTGTAGAAGGGAACTTAAAAAGGAAATTAGGAGAGCCAGAAGGGTCATGAGAAGGCCTTGGCAGGTAAGATTAAGGAGAATCCCAAGGCCTTCTACAAATATGTGAAAAGTAAAAGGATGAGAAGAGAAGGGATAGGGCCTATAAAAGGTGAAGGGGGAAAAGTCTGTGTGAATCCGGAAGAAATGGTAGAGGTGCTTAACGAGTACTTTGCCTCGGTATTCATGGTGGAAAGTGAACTGGGAGATTGCACTGCAGGTTTGCGGCATACGGAAAAGATTGAGTATGTGGATGTTAGGAAAGAAGATGTGTTAGACCTGTTAAATTCTATCAAGATAGACAAGTCGCCGGGACCGGATGGGATGTACCCCAGGTTATTGTGGGAGGTGAGGGAAGTGGTTGCAGAGCCCCTGGCGATGATCTTTGCGTCGTCCATGGAAACAGAAGAGGTTCCGGATGATTGGAGGATTGCAGATGTGGTTCCTATCTTTAAGAAAGGGAACAGGATAGTCCAGGAAATTACCAACTGGTGAGTTTGACTTCAGTGGTTGGTAAGCTGATGGAGAGGCTTCTGAGGGATAAGATATGTGAACATTTGGAGAAGTTTAGACTGATCAGAAACATTCAACATGGTTTTGTCAAGGGCAGGTCATGCCTTACGAGCCTAGTTGAGTTCTTCGAAAATGTGACTGAACACATTGACGAAGGAAGGGCGGTGGACGTAGTGTACATGGACTTTAGTAAGGCGTTTGATAAGGTCCCACATGCAAGGCTTCTGGAGAAGGTGAGAGGGCATGGGATCCAAGGGGCTTTGGCCTCGTGGATCCAGAACTGGCTTGCCGGCAGAAGGCAGAGAGTGGTTGTGGATGGGTCTTGTTCTGCATGGAGGTCGGTAACCAGTGGAGTGCCCCAGGGATCTGTTCTGGGACCCCTGCTGTTTGTCATTTTCATAAATGACCTGGATGAGGAAGTGGAGGGATGGGTTAGCAAGTTCGCCGACGATACAAAGATCGGTGGTGTTGTGGATGGTCTGGAGGGATGCCAAAAGTTGCAGCGGGACATAGACAGGATGCAAGACTGGGCGGAGAAGTGGCAGATGGACTTCAACGCAGATAAATGTATAGTGGTCCATTTTGGCAGGAATAATGGGATGAAGAAGTACAATATAAGGGGTAGGAGTCTTAGCTGTGTTGTAGAGCAGAAGGATCTCAGGGTCCGGGTCCATAGGACTCTTAAATCGGCCTCGCAGGTGGAGGAAGTGGTCAAGAAGGCGTACGGTGTACTGGCCTTCATTAATCGAGGAATAGAGTTTAGGAGTCAGGAGGTAATGATGCAGCTCTATAAGACTCTTGTCAGACCCCAGTTGGAGTATTGTGCGCAGTTCTGGTCGCCTCATTATAGGAAGGATGTAGAGGCTATTGAGAGAGTTCAGAGGAGATTTACAAGGATGCTGCCTGGATTGGGAGGCAGGCCTTATGAAGATAGGTTGAGGGAGCTGGGACTCTTCTCACTGGAGAGACGTAGGTTGAGAGGCGACCTGATAGAGGTTTATAAAATGTTGAGAGGAATAGATAGGGTGGACTCTCAGAGACTATTTCCCCGAGCTGAAATGGTCACTACGAGAGGACACAGATTTAAGGTGCAGGGAAGCAAATACAAAGGAGATGTCAGGGGTAGGTTTTTCACTCAGAGGGTGGTGAGTGAATGGAACCGACTGCCGTCTGAGGTTGTTGAGGCAAACTCACTGGGGTCTTTTAAGAGACTTCTGGATGAGTATATGGAAAAGAATAGGATAGGGGGTTATAGATAGGTCTGTGGATTGGTAGATGTGATCGGCACAACTCATGGGCTGAAGGGCCTGTTTGTGCTGTATTGTTCTATGTTCTATGTTTTATGATTAACTGATGGAACGGGCCGGAGGGACTGAATGCCTACTACTGATCCTAATTCATTAACATCAGCAATGTCACAAGGGGTGTCCTTAGGGCTGATTCTTTACCAGTCTCAGTTTCCATGAATTCTCCCCATGGCAGTAAAGATTATTTTACTCCTTCCCAGGATGTGAGTGTTGCTGACTAGACCAGCATTTATTCTCCATCCCTAATTGCCCCTCAGGAAGGTGGTGGTGAGCTCTCTTCTTGAATGCTGTAGTCCCTGATGTGTAGGGGCACCTGCAGTGCTGTTATGGACAGAATTCCAAGTTTTGACCCAGTGATACTGAAGGAACAGCAATTTATTTGCAAAGGGAAGACCATTTTGTACTGATATTATCGCTAGATTGTTAATGCAAAAACTCAGCTAATGTTCCGGGGATGCAGATTCAAATCCCGCCACAGCAGATAGAATTTGAATTCAATAAAATAAAGAAGCTACTGATGACCATGAAACCGTTGTTGATTGTCAGAAAAACCCAACTGATTCACTAATGTCCTTTAGGGAAGGAAATCTGCAGTCATTATCTTGTCATCCTTGTCTACATGTGACTCCAGAGCCACAGCAATGTGGTTGACTCTCAACTGCTCCTGGGCAACTGGGGATAGGCAATAAATGCTGGTCCTGCCAGTGATGCCCATGTCCCAGAAATGAACTAAAAAAAATCAGAATGGTGAGTGCGTTGGCGAGGAACTTGCAAGTGGTGGTATCACCATGTGTCTGCTACCCTTATCCTTCTAGCTGGTGGTGGTCACAGCTTTGGAATGTGTTGTCAAAGAAGGTTTGAGAAATTGTTCCTCTGAATTGTGTGTATAACACACTTTGCTGCCTCTGTGCAGCGGTGGATGTTTAAGGTGATGAATTGGATGCCAACCAAGCAGGCTGCCTTTCCCTGAATGGTGTCAAGCTTCTTGAGTATTGTCAGAGCTGCACCCATCTAGGCAATTGGAGAGTATTCCATCGCATGGCCTGTGCACAGGCTTTGCAGACTCAGGAGATGAATTACTCTCCACAGGATTCCTTGCCTCTTACCTGCTCCTGTACCCATGGGTATTCATACAGATGGTTGGTCTAGTTAAGTTTCTGATCAATAGTAAGCCCCAAGATGTTGACAGTGGGAGATTCAGTGATGGTAATACCAATGATTGTCAAGGGATGATGGTTAAATCTCCTTTATTGGAGATGGTCACTGCCTGGCACTTCTGTGGTGTGAGTGTTACACTCTACTTGTCAGCCCAACCCTGGATATTGTCCACATCTTGCTATATTTAGATATGGACTGTTTCAGTATCTGAGAGTTGGTGATGGTGCTGAACATTGTGCAATCATCAATTAACACCCTCACTTCTGATCTTCTGATGGAGGGAAGATCATTAATGAAGCAGCTGAAGATGGTTGGGTCCTTGAGGAACTCCTGCAGTGATATCCTGGAGCTGAGATGATTGATCTCAAACCACCACAACTATTAAGTTTTAAAGTCTACTTATCAGTGTCACAAGTAAGATTTACATTAACACTGCAGTGAAATTACTGTGAAATTCCCCTAGTTGCCACACTCCAGCATCTGTTCAGGTACACTGAGGGAAAATTTACAGAGACAATGCACCTAACCAGCATGTCTTTCAGACTGTGGGAGGAAACCCATGCAAACCCGGGGAGATCATGCAGACTCCACACAATGACCCAAGCCGGGAATTGAACCCAGCAGCATGCTAATCACTGTGTTACTATGGTCACAGCTGAGTAGCAGGATTAAGAAATATTAAGCCCTGGGCTTATCCCCCCCAACACTGACCACTTACCCCCAACACTGACCACCTACCCCCAAAACACTGACCACTTACCCCAACACTGACCACTTACCCCCAACACTGACCATGTACCCCCCAACACTGACCACATACCCCCAACACTGACCATGTACCCCAACACTGACCACTTACCCCAACACTGACCACCTACCCCAACACTGACACTACCCCAACACTGACATGTAACCCAACACGACCACTACCCCACACTGACCACTTACCCCCAACACTGACCATGTACCCCCAACATGACCACTACCCAACACTGACCATCTACCCCCCCAACACTGACCACTTACCCCCCAACACTGACCACTTACCCCAACACTGACCACTTACCCCCACACTGACCACCTACCCCAACACTGACCACTTACCCCAACACTGACCATTAACCCCAACACTGACCACATACCCCCAACACTGACCACTACCCCCAACACTGACATGTAACCCCCAACACTGACCATCTACCCCCCAACACTGACCACTACCCCCAACACTGACCACTTACCCCCAACACTGACCACTTACCCCAACACTGACCACTTACCCCCCAACACTGACCACTTACCCCAACACTGACCATGTACCCCCAACACTGACCACTACCCCCCAACACTGACCACTACCCCCACACTGACCATGTACCCCCACACTGACCACTTACCCCCAACACTGACCACTTACCCAACCCTGACCAGTACCCCCAACACTGACCACTTACCCCAACACGACCACTTACCCCAACACATACCCCAACAACACCCCCAACACTGACACTTATCCAACACTGACCATACCCCCAACACTGACCATTACCCCCCAACACTGACCACTTACCCCCAACACTGACCATGTACCCCCAACACTGACCACTTACCCCCCAACACTGACCACTTATCCCCAGCTCCATTTACCTTCAGATCAGAGTATTTTCAGTGTTTAGTCCAGTTGTGTCCTGCCTGCTGTGTCCATCAGTGGTGTAAACAGGAAACATCCCCCCCCCCTCCACAGACCCGCCCAATATAATGGCGACATACCTGTGATGATTCCATGATTCCGAATATTGGGAATAGTAGCACAGGGATGAGGGCGGTGACAGCCAGTGGCAGTGCTTCTGTGCACCAATATGTGGCCATGAGTATGATTGTGAATCCACAGCGAGCTTCCTGGAACAGCAACAGAGGAACATTCAATATCACTGGCTGTCCTTCAAATAGAACAACGAAAATTACAGCCTTTCAGTCCTCCAATCTTGTACTGATCATGCTGCCTGCCTGAATTAAAACCCCCTACCCTTCCAGGGACTATATCCCTCTATTTCCATTCTATTCATTAAGAAATCTCACAACACCAGGTTAAAGTCCAACAGGCGTGTTTGGAATTATGAACTTGTGGAGTGCTGCTCCTTCAACAAGTGAATTGCTCCATCACTCACCTTACTGAAGAATCAGCATTCCGAAAGCTCATGATTCCAAATAAACCTGTTGGACTTTTACCTGGTGTTGTAAGACTTCTTACTGTGCCCACCCCAGTCCAATGCCAGCATCTCCTCACCATCCTATTCATGTATTTGTCAAGACAGCTCTTAAAAGTCACTATCATATCTGTTTCCACTACCTCTCCTGGCAACGATTTTCAGGCACCCATCACCCTCTGTGTAAAAAACGTGCCTCAAACATCTCCTTTAAACTTTGCCCCTTGCACCTTAAACCTATGCCCCCTACTAACTGACTCCTCCACCCTGGGGAAAAAGCTTCTGACTACGCATTCTGCCCACACCCCTCATAATCTTGAATTGCAAAAGGTCATAAATGTAGCCCAGTCCATCACGCTAACCAGCCTCCCATCCATTGACTCTGTCTACATTTCCCACTGTCTCAGCAAAGCAGCCAGTATAATTAGGGACCCCACACACCCCGGACATTCTCTCTTCCAATTTCTTCCATCAGGAAAAACATACAAAAGTCTGAGGTCACGTACCAACTGACTCAAGTACAGCTTCTTCCCTTCTGCTGTCAGACTTTTAAATGGACCTACCTTGCATTAAGTTGATCTTTCTCTACACTCTAGCTATGATTGTAACACTACATTCTGAACTCTTGTTTCCTTCTCTATGAACGGTATGCTTTGTCTGTATAGTGCGCAAGAAACAATACTTTTCACTGTATACTAATACATGTGACAATAATAAATCAAATTAAAATCAAAAGACTTCTACAGGCCATCCCTCAACTTTCATCACTCCAGTGAGAACAAACCAAGTTTCTCCAACTTCTCCTCATAGTTAATGCCCTCCATACCAGGTAACATTCTGGGAAATATATTTTTATATCAAATTTTACAGCACAGAGGGAACACCCTGTGTTTGTGCCAGCTCTTTGACAGAGCTTGTCCCTCTCCAACCCATCCTTTCCCCACAACCCGTGTTCATTGTTTTCTTTTCTAATATTTCTCCAATTCTCTTTTGAAAGTTCCAAGAGGGATGTGGTCCTCGGAAGGTTAGGGGGTTTTAAGAGTGGCATGGTGGCACAGTAATTTGCACTGCTGCTTTACAACTCCAGAAACCCGGGTTCGATACCCGGTTTGGGTCACTGTGCGTGGAATTCTCCCTGTGTCTGTGTGGGTTTCCTCCGGGTGCTCTGGTTTCCTCCCGCAGTCTGAAAGACGTGCTGGTTAGCATGCATTTGCTCAAATAGATGCCAGACTGTGGCCACTAAGGAAATTTCACAGTAACTTCATTGCAGTGTTAATATAAGCCCACTTGTGACTAATAAATAAACTTTAAACAGAATCTGCTCCCCCGCCCATCTCCTATTCAGGCAGCACCTTCCAGATCGCAACAACTTGTGTGAAAATAATTCTCATCTACTCCAGTCTTACCATAAAACTTCCATTCCCGCTCTCAAAACGGTGTATCCCCTAGGCCTAATGCCAGTCATATTAAATCTCTGTCCCTCTGATTACTGATACTCTGACCATTAGAAATAATCTCTCCTTTGTTACTGAGTCTAAGCTCTTCTTGATTTTGAACAAACTTCACATAATCTCTGAATCTTTACAGTGCAGGAAGACCATTCAGCCCATTGACTCTACTCTGCCTCTCTGAATGAGTATTCTGCCCAGTCCCACTCTCTTGTCTTATCCCTGTAACCTTGCACATTCTTTTCAGATAGAAATCCAATTCCCTTTTGAACACCTCATTCAAACCTGCCTCCTCCAGCCTATCAGCAAGTTCTTTCCGGACTCCACCCGCCATTTGGGTGAAGAATTTTTCCCTCAGATCACCGTTACTCCGTCTGCTTCTATGTCCTCTAGTTCTTGATATTCTTGAGCGGGAACAACTTCTCGCTATTTACCCTGCTCCGAGTCCCCAGCATCTTGAATCTCTCTATCAAGTCTCCTCAGTCTTCATTTCACCAAGGAAAACGATCCCAATCTCTCCACTCTCACAGCACAGTGGCACAGTGGTTAGCGCTGCTGCCTCAAAGCGCCAAGGACCCATATTCAATTCTGGCCTCAGGTCACTGTCTGCGTGGAGTTTGCACATTTTCTCTGTGTCTGCGTGGGTTTCCTCTGGGTGCTCCGGTTTCCTCCCACAGTCCAAAGATGTGTGGGTTAGGTTGATTGGCCATGATAATTTGCTCCTTAGTGTGAGGGGATTAGCAGAGTAAATGTGTGGAGTTAAGGGAATAGGGCATAGCTGGGATTGTGGCTGGTACAAACCCGATGGACCAAATGGCCTCCTTCTGTACTGTAGGGGATTCTATGATTCTACTCTCATATCTGCTGTTCTTTATTCCTGGAATCATTCTTGTGAATCTCCTCTGTACTCTCTCCAATGTCTTCACATCCTTCCTCAAGTATGGTGCCCCGAACTGATGCAGTCTCCAGATGAGGCCCAACTAGTGTTTTATATAAATTCAACATGATTTTATTCTTGTACTCAATGTCCCGTTAGTAAAGCCTGAGATACTTTATACTTTCTTAACCTGCCAACCTGCCCTACTGTCTTCAATGTGTACAAATACCCCAAATTTCCTCTGATCCTGCTCCTTCTTTAGAGTTTATCCCTTTATTTTATCCTGTCTCTCCACATCCTTCCTGTCAAAATCAATCCTCTCACATTTCTCTGCATTAAATTTCATTCGCCGCTTATCTGCCCAATTCACCAGCATGTCTTTGTCCTTTCAAAGTTGATTCTCCTTTTCACAATCAACAATGTTTCCAATCTTTGTATCATCGACAAGTTTTGAAATCGGGCCCTGAACACCACAGTCTGGGTCATTAGTTTATATCAGGGAGATCACTGACTCCTGGGGACCTCACTACAAACCTCCCTCTAATCAGAAACACACTCATTTATCTCTGCCCTCTATTTCCTGTCACACGGCCAATTTCTGATCCATATGTCAATTGTCCCTTTCATTCCACGAGCTGGAATTTTGCTGAAAGTCTGTTTGAGGTACTGTATCAAATGCCTTTTGAAAATCCGTATACATCACATCAAAAGCATTGCTCTTATCAACCCTCTCTGTTACTCCTCAATAAACTCCAGCAAGTTAGTTAAACATGATTTACTCTTGATGAATCTATGCTGGTCCACTGCCATTCAGGACCTATTATCTTGGCACTCCCCTGGTACTGTATGGTACCCAATGGGCAGTGCCAGGGTGCCTGATGAGCACTGCCAGGGTGGCACTGCTCCATGGTCACTGCCCCTAACCCCCTGGGGGCTTCAATGGCCACTGATTCCCCCTCCCCTCTCCCCAGCCTCTCTGCATGGCCATCACCTCAGGTCCCTGTTGGTGGGAACCATGAGTGATTCTTGTTGATGGAACTTTTCACTGACAAGGGGGAAATGTCCAGGAGGCCCGAAATGACCAGGCTGGATGTGTTAATGTCATGCAAATGATGACATTAATATTTAAATCATCTTAGCGCCCTTTTCTGGGCGCACTGACAAATCACACCAGGAAAGATGGTTTTCGGCACGAGACTGATTTTCACCCTGCACTCTACCTTCCTGGTACACTGCGTCAACTAACCAGGTCAGTGTGCCAGAAAGATCAGCTTTTACCTACTGTGTTATCCACATAACCACCCAGGACTTCTAACACCTGGTTTAAGTTTAAAGTTTATTTATTGGTGTCACAAGTAGGCTTACATTAACACTGCAATGAAGTTACTGTGAAAATTCCCCTAGTCACCATACTCAGGCGCCTATGCAGGTACACTGATGGAGAATTTAGCACAGCCATTGCATCTAACCAGCAAGTCTTGCAGACTGTGGGAGGAAATCCATTCAGATACAGGGAGAACATGTAAACTGCACACAGGCAGTGACCCAAGTTGGGAGTCAAACCCGGGTCCTTAGCATTGTGAGGCAGCAGTAAATGAAAGCAAGAATTTTGAGGAGGTAATGGAAAAAATATTGACTGCAAATTTTAACTTTTAGTCTTTTGATTGGAAATGGATCAATAATGTCTTTGCCTCCTTATTTCCAGGAGCTTTATGAGCTTCTATCTTTGCAGTGAACACAAACACGCACACCCGCTTCTCAGTTATCACATTATAGTTGCCAGGAGGTGTTTAGCTGCAGGGGGAGAGATCTGCTTCTGTGACTGCTTTTCTAATTCGATGGTAAAATTAATCTCCAAACTGCACTAAATACTGCCAGTGGCTAATGTTAGAATTCATCACTCAAAGATTGCAAAGGGCTTCATTTCCCACTGTTCCACTTGTATTTTTCAAAGTGATTGAATCTTTGCAGGTTATTATGCACCACAATAACCTCCAATACTGTTTGCTTAAAGGTAGAGATATGTATCTAAATAATATGTGGTCTGTGCGATATCATATACAATATAGAAATAAAACAAGGATAAAGAAACAACAATAATTTAGGGAAAAGGCCCATTTATTTAAGTGGCTAATGAATATTCCAAGCAGTTGTTCAGACAGGTCCTAAAGTGAAAAAGGTTCTGCCATTTATTAGCAGCTTGCAAGTTTAGAAATGAACAGTAACAACTGGCAGCTTCAGCCCAAAGTGGCTCCACCACAGGGAATGCAATATCTTACGTACCTATCATCAAATGGATAAGGATGGGTGCAGCAGGTAAGTAAGAAAATAAATGGAATTTTGTCCTTCATTGCCAGAGAGATGGAGTTTAAAAACAGTGAGATTATATTGGAGCTGTACAAGATACTGGTGAGGCCACACCTGGAGTACTGTGTACAGTTTGGGTCTCCTTGCTTGAGAAAAAACATATTGGCTCTGGAGGGGGTGCAGAGAAGATTCACTAAGTTGATTCCGGAGTTGAGAGGGTTGACTTATGAGGAGAGACTGAGTAGACTGTGGCTATACTTGTTGGAATTCAAAAGAATGAGAGGAGATCTTATAGAAACGTATAAGATTATGAAGAGAATAGATAAGATAGAAGCAAGGAAGTTGTTTCCATGGGCAAATGAAACTAGAATTAGGGGGCATAGTCTCAAAGTAAGGGGAAGCAGATTTAGGACTGAGTTGAGGAGGAACTTCTTCACACAAAGGGTTGTGCATCTGTGGAATTCCCTGCCCAGTGAAGCAGTTGAGGCTCCCTCATTGAATGTTTTTAAGGTAAGGATAGATAGATTTTGGAACAATAAAGGAATTAAGGGTTATGGTGAGCGGGCGGGTAAGTGGAGCCGAGTCCACAAGAAGATCAGCCATGAGCTTGTTGATTGGCAGGGCAGGCTCGAGGGGCCAAATGGGCAGCATCTCCACATCATTGTACAGGGGCCAGCAGGGAAATTCCTGCATGAGGTTAAGCAAAGTGGATGCAAATCTGAGCAAGTGAAGTCAGCTGGTGGGCACAGAGATAAAGCCCAGAGCTGAAGATTAATGGAATTAAACTGAATTAGGAAGAGTGGATTGAGATCAGTGAATAAAGACAGGTAAAGAAAGGCAATCTGTGCCATACTGGCAGGACAGTATCTTGAAATTGAAGTTGGCAGATAAGTATTGCTCTCTGAACTGGTGCCCACAAGCAAAATGGAAGCTCTGACTGAATTCCCAAAATTCCAGGAAAACCACCGGAGTAAGAGCTGGTTCTACTGGAATTCAGCTGAGAACACGAAGACATCAATTCAGGCTAGCTAATACCAGTCTAGCCTTCAGCTGCTCTGAACTGTTTTCTCCATATGAGTGTCTACTTGTATCTCTAAATCCCACCTATGCCATCAGTCAACTCTTGCAGCATCACAGTTGGTGGAGATTGTAGTTGTAGGTCATGAGTAGGTAACAGAGACCCCCAAAGAATGCTCTGGTCCCTCCGCTCACCCAGGCAATGTTGACTCAACCCCAGGCAATCCAAGCACACACATCGGATACAAGCCACCACCAACCTATTGGAAGAGCAAAGACTGAGTCAAAAGCAGAACTCCATCGACTCAATGCCATGCTTTGCAACCCCTTTCCACAAACTCAGTCTGGAATATCTGGGAACGCAGGGCTATAGACGATGATAGTTATGAATGATGGGAAGACATATTTGAGGGTCTTAGGAAGCGCTAACCAGGAAGCCTCACTGATGCGGAGAGTGCACCTTCCCCCCATGTCTGCATGGGTTTCCTCCAGGTGCTCCAGTTTTCTCCCGCACTCCAAAGATGTGTGGGTTAGGTTGATTAGCCATGCTAAATTGTACCTTCCTGACAGGGGGACCAGGAGGGTAAATATTATGGGGGTTTCGGGGATACGACCTGGGTGGGATTGTTGTCGGTGCAGGCTCGATGGGCTGAATAGCCTCCTTCTGTACTGTAGGATTCTACAATATCTATGATGTAACGCAGCCAGGAATCCAGCACCGTCCTTGCTTTCGCCCTATGCCTTCCTGCCTTTATTATTTCCTGGTTGAAGTTGACTAATGGATATTGCTACATACGTCGATTACTTATGTAGTCTCTTTCAGGTTTTGCAACTGAACCTTATCTCCAAGATTGATGTGGAAGCACTGCCGGGTTGAAAGTCTTCAGTTTTCCCTGGGATTGCTGGTGACCATTTTGTATGAAGCCTAGCTGGGCTCAGCAGCCACGTTGAGTGAGGAACAATTGAGATCTAGAAGCTGGAGGAGCAAGTATCTGAAATACTCCAGCAGCCAGACCCTTGTAACATCACATACCCTCCTCCTGGCCTGAAACATATACCCAAGGGAAAATTGTGCAACCCTGGCATTGCATCATTGAGCAGGCATTGGCATTGCCTTGCTTGACACCTGGGCTATGGGCTATGTCAATCTGGAATGACTGTAAGTTGCAATCCACCTGGTCTTCTCCTGCTATATCCTGTTCTCTGTGGTATGAGCATTAGTGAGCAAGTTGCCCCATTTCTCAGCAGGTGTAACCTCAGTGAGATTCTATCCTGGAATTCCAATCTTTGCATAAAATCTTCCAGGTCCTACCTGCTCACTCTCGAAGACAAATTCTCAATAATGAATCTGTTTTCTGTACAAATTGGGGAGACCTATTTCTTCTCCCTTCACTACCACCACCAATGGACTAATGTTGGTTAAAGTGACTTGAAGTCATCCCTCCCTCTGCATCTTCCTCCTGATGTATTCTGGCAAGTTCATTGTAACTCTCCCATTGCACAATTCTTCCATCCACTTCATACATTGCATCATCTGCCTCTTCATAATCTTCAAACTCCACAACGGCATTCTTGAAATCTTCTGTGCTTCCCCAATCAGATGAGGAGCAATGATGCCAGCCCCTGAGGTCGGAATTGAACCCAGGCCCCTGGGGCTGTGAGGCAGCAGTGCTAACCACTGTGCTAGCATACTTGCTGTGTGTTTTGTGGATTATGATGAGAACTGGGAAGTGAATCTGCTTTGGATTGTATGAGAACCTGCCTCAGTATCTGGAACCCTTTTCCTGTTTATACAACCACGAACTCAACTATGTGCCTTCACACATGTTAATCAATAAATTCTTTATTGATTTGACTTGGTCTGCTAGTTGCCATTGTGTCCCTAAACCCTGATTATATTGTCACCCAATCCCTTGCAGTATCACACCATGTAATTGACTTTAAGTTTTAGATTCTTTGTTTGAGACTGGAATATGTTGCTTTCAAAACTTATAAAATTCAAAAGTATTTTGAAACTTTTCCTGGCGAACATTTTACTGCGAGCTTACTAATTTATCTTATCGCACAAAGCTGGAACTAAAATAGCTTTACCTTTAGTCAGCTCCACAACTTACTATTCCAGGAAACTGTTGTGAAAGCATGACACAAGCTCATCCTCCAGGCCAACTTTGTCAGTTTGATCGACATGTCTACATCTTAAAGTTGTAGAAGGGGGAGCTTCAGGAATCATGGATGCGCTGGTTATCATTTTACAAAATTCCCTAGATTCTAGAATGGCCCCAGAGGTTTAGACATTGGCACCTATTATAATGTTACTCAAGAAAAGAAGGAGAGAGAAAGCATGGAACAACAGACCGGTTAGTTTGACATCGTTCACGGACAAGTGCTGGAATTTATTATTGAGCAAGATATTTCTAAACTCATTGCATGATCAGATAGAGTCAACACGGTTTTACAAAAGGGAAACACTGTGTTTGATAGATTTATTAGCATTCTTGAGAATGTGACGAGCAGGATAGATAAAGGGGATGTAGTATACTTAGGATTCCAAATGGCATTCGATAAGAATATGAGATATATATCATAGGAACAGAATTAGGCCATTTGGCCCATCGAGTCTGCTCTGCCATTCAATCATAGCTGATGTTTTTTCATCTTCGTTCTCCTCTCTTTTCCCCATAACCCCTGATTCCCTTATTAGTCAAGAGCCTATCTATCTCTGTCTTAAACACACTCAATGACCTGGCCTCCACAAGTGTTCTGCAGCAAAGAGTTCCACAGATTCCCCACTCTCTGTCTAAAGAAATTCCTCCCTATCTCTGTTGTAAAGGTTCGTCCCTTTAGCCTGAGGTTGTCCCTCTGGTTCTAGTTTTTCGTACTTGTGGAAACATCCTCTCCACATCCACTCTATCCAGGCCTCGCAGTATCCTGTAAGTTTCAATAAGATCCTCCCTTCTAAACTCCAACAAGTACAGACCTGGTGCTATAAAAAGAAAAGTTTAATGGGCAAGGTAATGGTTCATAGAAGTGGAGGTCATAAATTATTTTAAACAGAGGATTGATTAATATCAGGAAACAGAGAAAAGGGATAACTGGGGAATTTTCAAGTTGGCAAGCTGTAACTGATGGATTGCTGCAAAGCTAGGGAGGAAATTGTGGGTCCTTAACAGAGATATTTGAAACATCAACAGCCACGGATGAGGTGCCTGAAGACTGGAAAGTGGCAAATGCTGTGCCTTTTGTTTAAGAAGGGCGGCAGAGAAAAGCCTGGGCACGACAGTGAGCCTATCAGCTGTAGTGGATAGAACATAGAACATTACAGCGCAGAACAGGCCCTTTGGCCCTCGATGTTGCGCCGACCAATTAAGAAAAAGCAATGACCCTCTAACCTAAACCATTCCCTTTTCATCTATAAACCTATCCACGGACCTCTTAAACACCCTCAAACTTGGCGCATCTACAATTGCAGCAGGCAGGGCATTCTATACCCTTACCACCCTCTGGGTAAAGAACCTACCTCTGACATAAGTTAAGAACATAAGAAATGGGAGCAGGAGTCGGCCATCCAGCCCCTCGAGCCTGCCCCGCCATTCAATAAGATCATGGCTGATTTGAAAGTGAATCAATTCCACTTACCCGCCTGCTCCCCATAACCCTTAATCCCCTTATTGATCAGAAATCTATCTACCTGTGATTTAAACACATATAACGAGGTAGCCTCCACTGCTTCAATGAGCGAAGAATTCCAAAGATTCACTACCTTCTGGGAGAAGTTGTTCCTCCTCAACTCTGTTCTAAATTGACTTCCCCCTATTTTGAGGCAGTACCCCCTAGTTCTTGTTTCCTTTTTAAGTGGAAATAATATCTCTACCTCTACCCTATCCATCCCCTTCATTATCTTATACATCTCAAAAGATCCCCTCTCAGCCTTCTAAACTCCAATGAGTACAGACCCAGTCTACTCAATCTGTCCTCATAGGCTAACCCCCTCATCTCCGGTACCAACCTGGTGAAACTTCTCTGTACTCCCTCCAAGGCCAATATATCCTTTCACAAATAAGGGGATCAAAATTATACACAGTACTCCAGTTGCAACCTCACCAGTACCTTGTACAAGTGCAGCAAGACCTTCCTGCTTTTATACTCCATCCCCCTCGTGGGGATTGTTAGAAGGTATTTTGAGAGACAGAGTCTACAGGCATTTAGAAAGGCAAGGATGATTAGGGACAGTATCTGGAATGAGCTGTCAGAGGTAGTCATAGAGGCTGGTACAATTTTGTGTTTAAAAAATAGAAAATCAAGTCTCATGAACTTGATTGAGTTTTTTGAAGGGATAACCAAGAAGGTAGATGAGGGCAGTGCAGTTGATGTTGCCTACATGGACTTTAACAAGGCCTTTGATAAGGTACTGCATGGTAGGTTGTTGCATAAAGTTAAATCTCATGGGATCCAGGGTGAAGTAGCCAATTGGATACAAAATTGGCTTGATGACAGAAGACAGAGGGTGGTTATAGAGGGTTGTTTTTCAAATGGGAGGTCTGTGACCAGTGGTGTGCCTCAGGGATCAGTGCTGGGCCCACTGTTATTTGTTATTCATTTTAATGATTTGGATGAGATTTTAGGAGGTATGATTAGTAAGTTTGTAGATGACACCAAGATTGGTGGCATAGTGGACAGTGAAGAAAGTTATCTTGGATTGCAAAGGGATCTTGATCAATTGGGCCAATGGGCTGATGAATGGCAGATGGAGTTTAATTTAGACAAATGCGAAGTGATGCATTTTGGTAGATTAAACCAGGGCAGGACTTACTCAGTTAATGGCAGGACAATGGGGAGAATTACAGAACAAAGAGATCTGGGAGTATAGGTTCATAGCTCCTTGAAAATGCAGTCATAGATGGGCAGAGTGGTGAAAAAGGCATTCGACATGCTTGGTTTCATTGGTCAGAATATTGAATACAGGAGTTGGGATGTCTTGTTGAAGTTGTACAATATATTCATAAGCCACAATGGAAATACTGTGTACAGTTCTGATCACCCTATTATAGAGAAGATATTATTAAATTAGAAAGAGTGCAGAAAAAATTTACTAGGATGCTACTGGGACATGATGGCTTGGCTAATAAGGGGAGGCTGGATAGACTGGGACTCTTTTCCCAGGAGCACAGGAGGTTGAAGGATGATCTTTTAGAGGTCTATAAAATAAATGAGGTAAGGTAAATAGTCAACAGGGTAGGGAAGTCTAAAACTCGAGGGCATAGTTTTAAGGTGAGAGGGGAAAAATTTTTCACACAGAGGGTGGTGAATGCCTGGATCAAGCTGCCAGAGATACTAGTAGAAGCGGGTACAATTTTGTCTTTAAAAAAGCATTTAGACAGTTACATGGGTAAGATGGGTATAGAGGGATATGGGCCAAATATGGGCAATTGGGATTAGCTTAATGGTTAAAAAAAAGGCGGCATGAACAAGTTTGGCCAAAGGGTCTGTTTCCATGCTGTAAACTTCTGACTCTATGATCAGTGCCAGGCCTTGCTAATTACAACCTACGTGAATGACTTAGACAAAGAGACAGAGTATAATGTATCTAGGTTTGCTGAAGGTACAAAGCAAGGTGACTATGACGAGGATGCAAACAGATTGCAAATAACTATGGATTTTTGAGTAGGTGGAAGATGGAGTGTAATGGAAATGGTGAGGTTTCGGTGTTAAGAATAGAAAGGCAAAATATTGTTGAAAGGTGCAAAACGGGTCAATGTTGATGTTCAGAGAGATTTGACTGTACATGCACAAGAAACACACAGTTTACATGCAGTTGCAGCAAGCAATAGGAAAGCAAATGATGCGCTGGACTTTATTACAAGGAATTGGAATACAAGAATAAAGAAGTCTTACTAAAATTTATAAAGGGATTTGCTGAGATCACATTAGGAGTATGTTACACAGTTTTGGTCTCCATGTATAAGGACTGATATATTTGCCTTGGGGACAGTAAACTGAAGGTTCACTAACTTGATCCCTGGGATAAGGGAGCTATGCAATGATGAAATGTTGAGTAAATTGGGTTTATGTTCTCTGGAGTTTAAAAGAATGACATTCAGAATTCTCAAAGGATTTGATAGGGTGGACACTGAGAGATTATTTCCATTGGCCAGGGAATCTAAAACACAGGGCCACAGTCTCAGGAGAAGGGGCCAATCATTTAACACTGAGAAGAGGACAAACTACTTCATTCAAAGGGTTGTGAATCTTTGGAATTCTCTTCCCAGTAGGTTGTGGATGCTCCATATTTGAATATATTTAAGTTTGGGATGGACAGACTTTCAGTCTGTCAGGGAATCGAGAGATGTGGGGAATGAGCAGGAAAATGGAGTTGGATTCTAAGACCATTGACGGTGGAATTGAATGTGTAAGGAGCAATGTGGCCAGCTCCTGCTCCTGCTCCTTGTATTATTATGTTCAGTGTCAACACAGTTTTAGAGAAAGGACATTGGGTGGGATTTTCCAGGCTCACTCGCCCCAAAGCGAGAAAATTCCCCCCGATGTTAATGGACTTTTCCATGATCCGTGTCCTGTCCACTGTGATCGCATGGGGAGGGGGGGATGGGGCGGGATAGGGGGGAATGGGACAGGTGGGGGAGGATGGAGCAGGGTGGGAGGGATGGGTCGGGGCAATGGCAGATTGTGGGGTGATGGGGCATGGTGTCGGAGGGGGGATGGGCTGGGGGGGATAGGTTAGAGTGGGGTATGGGGAGAGGGGCGGGGTGTGGCAAGGGATGGGACAGTTCACCCATTGTGTTTGACAAACCTGTTTGCAATTTTTTGAGGCTATAATTGAGCAGTTTCAGGTAAAGAGGATGTTGTGTATTTGCATTTTGCAAAAGGTACAGCACAAAAGATTATACAAAAATATCCAGGAGTGGGCCACTATAGCCTGCTATTTCCAGAATGTTCTGTTCTGAAAAACTATCCCAAAAACATTCTAATATCTCCTCATCCCCCTATTTGTAGCCGATATGTAGATGAAAACCTCCCATGATTATCACGGTAGCTTTCTGACAAACTCACATTATTCTTTCTTTCATATTCTGTGCTACTGTGTAGTTACACAAAATTAGGCTCGATGAGACTAGGGTGGTATATTAGCACGGACTGATGACAATGGATTGGCAGGCAGAAACAAGTCATTTTCATATTGGCAGGTTGTTACTAGTGGAGTACTGCAAGGATCGGTGCTGGGCCCTCAGTTATTTACAATCTATACACCCCCCTCTTCCCCCATATCTCTCAATTCCCTAAGAGACTGAAAGTCTGTCCATCCAAACTTCAAATATATTCAAATAGGGAGCACCTATCTCGCTGAGGGGACTGAGTTGTGTATTCGAGTTTGCTAATGATGCAAAGTTCGATGGGAAATGAAGCTGTGTGGAGGATGCAAAAAGATTACAAACAGATATAAATATGGGATAAGCAAATGGGTAAGAAATCTCAGATGGAATATACTGTGTTAGTTACCCTCTTGCTAGGAGCAATAGAAACTCAGAATTTTTTTAAATGGTGAAAGATTTGGTAACGTAATAGTCAGAGGGCCCTTGGTGTCTTTTTATAAATCACAGAACCATTGACATCTACAATAAATAATCAGGAAAGCAAATGTACTGTTAGCCTTTATTATGATGGAATTGGAATAGTAAAACAGAGGCATCTTGTTGCAATGAAATGGAGTCTTGGTGTGACCATACTGTGGATAGTTTTATCCCTTTCATGTAAGAGAGGATATACTTACCTTTGTGCAAATTCACTAAACTGTTTCACTGGAATGGGAATATTGTCCAGAGAGACAGGATTGAGGAAACTCAGGAGATATTTTCTGGAGGTTTGAGAAGTGAACTCATTGAAACATGGAAGATTCTAAATCAGCGTGAAAAGATCGATGCCACTGTCTCAGGATAAGATGAGGCCAAGTGGACTGCTCCCCATTCATGGGAGCATTTCTATTCCTCATTGGCGAAGGTTGATGGTGGCACAGTGGTTAACACTGCTGTCTCACAGCACTAGAGTCCCAGGTTCAATTCCCCGCTTGGGTCACTGTCTGTGTGAAGTCTGCATGTTCTCCCCGTGTCTGCATGGGTTTCTTCCGGGTGCTCCGGTTTCCTCCCACAGACTGAAAGACGTGCTGGTTAGAAGCATTGGCCTGAACAGACGCTGGAATGTGGCGACTAGGGGAATTTCACGGTAACTTCATTGCGGTATTAATGTAAATCTCATTTTGTGACTAATAAAATAAACACTGAAAAAAACCTTTCCCAGTGAGGTTATAAAGGCAGGCAAGAATGGATGACTCAGCAGCAGGCTTACTAATGACATTGAAATGTTTATTTCAATTTGCTTCAATAAATTAACCTGCCTCAAGTAAATTTCTGGTGACAGGCTGATCGCAATGGAAATCCTACTGTCATTAAATGGTGCTGGTCGCATTACGCTCCATTTTATCACACCCGAAAATGGGCACAATGTGATGGTAGAATCCCGGCCTCAGTGTCTACCCACCAGGTCTCAGTGCAACAACTTACATTCAGATAACCCAGTAATGGACAGCCTGGGCCAGTGAGTGGGCAATGTGAGTGCCCCTTCTCCATCAGAGTGGGCCACAGAATTGAAATCATTCGCCAACCGTGACCCCACGGATAAGATTAAATACATTTAATACATGCGGAATATTTCATAGCAAGTTAGAGAAAATGCTTCATTGCTTCTCTTAATAGAACTGTCATTGAGTTCAAATGATAAGAACAAAAGAAATATTTACATTCTGGACACAGAGGGAGGCTCTCACAATCCTTCCAGGGAGGAGTGTGGACACATCCATGGGGCTTGTGAGTCATGGTGGCACTTTATCCCAGCTGATAAAAACCCTACATCCTTCATAGCTCACACTACCCCCCTCATACCTCACACTGCCCTCCCCATACCTCACACTGCCCTCCCCATATCTCACACTGCCCTCCCAATACCTCACACTGCCCTCCCCATACCTCACACTGCCCTCCCCATATCTCACACTGCCCTCCCCATACCTCATACTACCCCCCTCATACCTCACACTACCCCCCTCATACCTCACACTGCCCTCCCCATAGCTCACACTGCCCCCCTCATACCTCACACTGTCCTCCCCATACTCACACTGCAAACCTCCTCATACCTCACACTGCCCTCCCCATACCTCACACCGCCCATTCCTCATACTGCCCACCCAATACCTCACACTGCCCTCCCCATACCTCACACTGCCTTCCCCATACCTCACACTGCCCTCCCCATACCTCATACTGCCCTCCCCATACCTCACACTGCAAACCTCCCCATAGCTCACCACACCCCCCTCATTACCTACACTGCCCTCCCCATACCTCACACTGCCCTCCCCATACCTCACACTGCAAACCTCCCCATAGCTCACACTGCCCCCCTCATACCTCACACTGTCCTCCCCATACTCACACTGCAAACCTCCTCATACCTCACACTGCCCTCCCCATACCTCACACCGCCCATTCCTCATACTGCCCACCCAATACCTCACACTGCCCTCCCCATACCTCACACTGCCTTCCCCATACCTCACACTGCCCTCCCCATACCTCATACTGCCCTCCCCATACCTCACACTGCCTCCCATACCTACACTACCCCCTCATACCTCACACTGCCCTCCCCATACCTCACATGCCCTCCCCATACCTCATACTGCCACCCATACCTCACACTGCCCTCTCCATACCTCACACACCCCCCTCATACCTCACACTGCCCTCCCCATACCTCATACTGCCCTCTCCATACCTCATACTGCCCTCCCATACTCACACTGCCCTCCCCATACCTCACACTGCCTTCCCCCATACCTCACACTGCCCTCCCCATACCTCACACTGCCCTCCCATACCTCACACTGCCCTCCCCATACCTACACTGCCCTCCCATACCTCACACTGCCCTCCCCATACCTCACACTGCCTCCCCATACTCACACTGCCTCCCCATACATATACTGCCATCCCCATAACTATATGCCCTCTCCATACCTCATACTGCCCTCCCCATACCTCACACTGCCCTCCCCATACCTCACACTGCCCTCTCCATACCTCATACTGCCCTCCCCATACCTCACACTGCCCTCCCAATACCTCACACTGCCTTCCCATACCTCACACTGCCCTCCCCATACCTCACACTGCCTCCCCATACCTCACACTGCCCTCCCATACCTTACATGCCCTCCCAACCTCACATGCCTTCCATACCACATGCCCTCTCCATACCTCACACTGCCCTCCCCATACCTTACATGCCCTCCCCAAACCTCCACTGCCCTCCCCATACCTCACACTATAATCACCATACCTCACACTGCCCCTCCCCATACCTCACACTGCCCTCCCCATACCTCACACTGCCCTCCCCATACCTCACACTGCCCTCCCCATACCTCACACTGCCCTCTCCATACCTCACACTATAAACCTCCCCATGCCACATCTATTGTGACTAATCCCCTTAATCAACCTCCATGGCCCTGATGTCCCCCCCATACTCATTTATCCACTCCCATGTCACCTCATGACCCAATGACAAGCTGTGACATTCCAGCATCATTGGCCAAGTGAGTATTTTTCAGAAGCAATGAACACTATAGGGGAAAGAATTATGTCTGAAAAAAACCCTTGAGAGAAAGGTAATTCATTGAGAAGTTTCTCCTATTGAAAAGAACATCTGAATTGCCAGCTAATAAAAAATATCAATCATCCAGATCCTTTAATATTTCAAAAACCACAAACCCCACAGGCTCACAAAACCACTTATGTAAACAAAGATTGTGAAATTGATAGCAGAGACCAAATTCCTGAGCTTTCAATCAAACAATGCTTCCTCAAGGGTGCAGATGTTCCTGCTAATCGGAAAGTGGTCTGGGCTCTCGGCTGGGCAACATAATGTATCAGATCAGCTGCTTTATCCTGCGAGGAAGGGAACCGATTTGTCCATACCCAGTCTGAGCCTGTTAACTACCTCATAATCACTTCAAAAGTTCTTCACTGGCTGCAGACACTTCATCCACTGCATAATTAATGCAAACTTTCAGGGCTGTGGTGAATACAATTCGATCCTTATTGTCCAGTAGTTACTCAGTGTGAGACGATGCAGAGATACTGAATGGTTGACTTTAAGCAGGAAATGAGAGCTATTATTTGTAAGGAATTATACATCTGTCCAAAGTGATGCTCTGATTGATAAATATTACACTCACCAGGGGACATTCCGACAGCATCACAACATAAAATATCTGGAACCATCAGCAGCCTTGACCAAATCAGCAATCTACACAAATATTAAACTCCGAAACAGAGAATCAGCATCATGGGGAGAACGCAACTGACAATAGAGCATCACATAAACACACCTAGGACAGGTACAGCACGCGGTTAGAAGAGAGTAAATCTCCCTCTACACTGTCCTCATCACTCCCAGGACAGGTACAGTACAGCGTTAGATACAGAATAAAGCTCCCTCTACACTGTCCCCATCAAACACTCCCAAGAGAGAGACAGCACGGGGTTAGGTACAGAGTAAAGCTCCCTCTACACTGTCCCCCCATCAAACACTCCCAGGACAGGTACAGCACGGGGTTAGATACAGAGTAAAGCTCCCTCTAACTGTCCCCCACCAAACACTCCCAGGACAGATACAGCATGGGGTTAGATACAGAGTAAAGCTCCCTCTACACTGTCCCCCATCAAACATTCATGATGTAAAGATGCCAGCGTCGGACTGGGGTAAACACAGTAAGAAATCTGACAACACCAGGTTTGAGTCCAACAAATTTAAATTTGAATCAGTTGGACTCAAACTTGGTGTTGTCAGACTTCTTACTGTGTTTATCCCATCAAACATTCCCAGGACAGTTATAACATGGGGTTAGATACAGGATAAATCTCCCTCTACACTGTCCCCATCAAATACACTCAGGACAGGTACATCATAGGGTTAAATATAGAGTAACATTTCTTTTCTCTTTCTCAATATCCATTTCCAACTTGCACAATTAGAACTTGTTTCCTGAAACTTCTCCCTCGCTCTCTGTCTCTTTGTTCTTTTGAGACACTCCTTAAAACTTACCATTTGAACCAAACTGCTGATCATCTGCCCAAATATTGCCTCATCTTGACTTTGTTTTATTATGCTATGAAGCAGCTGAGATGTTACATGAACTGGAGTTGTTACAAGAGTACAAGTTGTTATTGTGGAACCTTCACTGTTCCAGTGACTGTGGGGCTTAAATCAGGATGAAAGAGTTCCCGAATTCACGTTTTAAAAAGATGCAGTCATTGGGGCAACACTCTCCCCTGGAAAATACATCCTGTGGGATCTCAGCTGTCTTTACCCCTCTCTCCCACTGCCACATGCACGCAGAACATACTGTCCCAAACCATTCCCTCGCTCTCCCTGCGAGTAAGCTGCCTGCTGGAACGTACTCCTGAGCACACTGACAGCTGATGGGGACATTCTCCTTACCTTTGTCTGGATGACCAGGGGAAGGGGTAACAACAGAAGTGGAACTAGGAATATTATCAGCTCATTCCTGAAAGCCCAGAGAATTCTCCAGCACGATCCCATTGCTACAGTCAGTGTGTGAACGCACTCCTCTTTCACACCGTGTGAGCTTGTACCAGGACAGAGGGCATGAGTGATTTATCTGTAACAGAGAAACTATTAAACATTAACCCACCCCATTTTTATCTGCCTGCTGAATATTTTGATCCAAATGGAAGGGAGCGACATTACAGAATTTATAACATCTTCCCAAGGGAGCAAAGTGTCACAATGTTGGTTTGTGATCTGCAGTAGATTATGGGCTGGAGTTTTGGATTGAAGTTTGTATCTACCATGTTGCCTGTTTGCACTGGCACCTCTACCTCTGCAGACCCATTCAGATAACACTCCTTCTCGTCTGGGGACTTAGGGCAAAGGTTTCTTCGGGTCACTCCTACTCCTCTTTCCTTGGTTCACACACACTGGGGACTCTTTCTTCAAGATTAAACACTGAGGAGTGACCTAATAGAGATCTTTAAAATCAGGGCAGGATTTCTTTAAACTTAGACATCAACAACTTACATTTATGCAGCACCTTTCACATAAAGAAATATCCCAAAGGGCTTCACAGGGGTGTTATATAAACATACAATTCAGGAACAGGATAGGCCATTCGGCCCTTCGAGCCATGCTCATCCATTTGGCCAATCTGATTGGAATGTCCATGCCCTCTCCATCCCACTCCTTTTACCCCCCCTGTTAATTGTGAATCTATCCTGCTCTGTTTTAAAAATATTCAAAGGCTCTGCTTCCTTTTGAGAAAGAAAGTTTCAGTGACTCACCACCATCTGAGAGAATAAAATTCTCCTCATCTCCGTCTTAAATGGGTGATTTCTTATCTTTAAACAGTGACCCCAGTTCTAGATTCTCTAACAAGAGAAAACAGTCTGTCCACATCCACTCTCTGAATATCCCTCAGGTTCTTAAATGTTCCAAAAAAGTCACCTCTTACCCTTTGAAACGCCAGTGATTACACTCTTAAACTCTCCAACATTTCCTCTCAAGATGACCCGCCCATTCCCAGTATTAATCTGGTAAATCTTCTCCTGAACTGTTTCTAACAACATATTTACATCTCTCCTTATAGAAACCGCCCAATACCATTGACAATGTTCCAAATGTGGCCTCAGCACAAAGTCTGACACCAAGACACATCAGGAAATATCAGGTCAGCTGAGTAAGCCTTGATCAAAGAGGTGGATTGTTGAGAAATGGAAAAGTATGTTGGATAACGAAAGAACCAACCACCAAACATGGAGAAATTAAAATCAGAGATTATTAAGAGGCTAATTATGGAGGAGTGCACAGATTTCAGAGGGGTATTGGGTTGGAGGAAGTTAGAGATAGGAAGGGAGTGAGGCCTTGCTGAGGGATTTGAAAACAGGATGAGGATTTTAAAATCAAGGTGTTGTTGTGTGATGGGGTGCGTGTAGCATCCCCTGCCCTCTGTCCCAAAAGATTGAGTAATCTACTTTAATGGTGATGGGTAAATATTGGCCAGGGCACTCCTCTTATTCAGAATAGAGACCGTGGGATCAGAGAAGGCAGCAGGGCCTCATTTTAACATCTCATTGGAAAGACAGGGCTTGTGGCAGTGCTGCACTCCCTCAGTACTGCACCAGAGTGCCAGCCTTGGTTCCGGTTCTTGAGTGAGGTCCCCCCTCCCCACATGAGCCTCCTGATAGGCTCTAGCCACGGCATTGCCCCGGCACATCTTGGTGCCAACCTGGCAATGCCAAATTGTGCTTGGCAGCAGTGCCAGGTAGCTGATTGGCCATGTGTCTCTTTCCTTTACAGCCCAGGGGAATCCCACAGCAGGTTCATGCCTGGGTAAACCTGGTGTAAACTGCACCATTGTGACACCAATGTTTGAAAGTAGAGTGAGTGAATCACTATGTCGTAAGGGCAGGGGGGACAGTTTGTAATTATATTAAAGTGTTGTGCTGTAATGTTCTGTAGTTCTGTGGTTTGTATATGTATTGTAAACAGGTTCTCACACATTATGGCCGTGAATACCCCAGTTGGAGTATTGTGCGCAGTTCTGGTCGCCTCATTATAGGAAGGATGTAGAGGCTATTGAGAGAGTGCAGAGGAAATTTACAAGGATGCTGCCTGGATTGGGAGGCAGGCCTTATGAAGATAGGTTGAGGGAGTTGGGACTCTTCTCACTGGAGAGACGTAGGTTGAGAGGCGACCTGATAGAGGTTTATAAAATGTTGAGAGGGATAGATAGGGTGGACTCTCAGAGATTATTTCCCCGAGCTGAAATGGTCACTACGAGAGGACACAGATTTAAGGTGCAGGGAAGCAAATACAAAGGAGATGTCAGGGGTAGGTTTTTCACTCAGAGGGTGGTGAGTGAATGGAACCGACTGCCGTCTGAGGTTGTTGAGGCAAACTCACTGGGGTCTTTTAAGAGACTTCTGGATGAGTATATGGAAAAGAATAGGATAGGGGGTTATAGATAGGTCTGTGGATTGGTAGATGTGATCGGCGCAACTCGTGGGCTGAAGGGCCTGTTTGTGCTGTATTGTTCTATGTTCTATGTTCAATGTTCTATGAATCTGATTACGTCAACCAGCGAGGGGCAAAGAAAATCATCGATCACAATCTCACCAGCATGATTGGCCATTCCCAGTTTTCGCCATCATTCCTGTGGACAGGAAGCATGGGCTCCATTTTGCCCCCTACAGAACTGGAAAATTACTGGCTAATTTTTGAGACTAAGTGCTGAGTAAAGTCATGAAAATCCTGAATGGAAAGAAGCAGTCAGAGAAATCCGGAGCAGGGCCGAATCCTGGATATGGTGATTTGGTCAGCGAGTGGTCTCCCAACCTTGCAACATTGAGGGTGCATTGTAAGTGAAAGTTGCCGACATGACTGAGGTTAAAGATGGGCAGCGTAGTGGCACAGTGGGTAGCACTGCTGTCTCGATTCCCGTCTTGGGTCATTGTCTCCCTGTGTCTGTGTGGGTTTCCTCTGGGTGCTCCGATGTTCTCCCACACTCCAAAGATGTGTGGGTTAAGTTGATTAGCCATGATAAATTGTCCCTTGGTGTCCCAAGATGTGTAGATTAGGGGGATTAGCAGGGTAAATTCTTGGGGTTACAGGGATGAGGTCTGGATCAGATTTCCCTCTGGTGTCAGGGGGATTACGTGGGATTACAAGGATAAGGCCTGGGTGGGATTGTGGTTGATGCAGTCTCGATGGGCTGAATGACCTCCTTCTGCACTGTAGGTATTCTGTGTATTCTGTGACAAACACAGAATATCAGTGCTCATATTGCTGAACTGCAGAGTACCGATAAGAAGCAAAGAATTTTTATTGTCGAGAATAAAGTTTCCTCAGTTAAAGCTTTCAGTTCTTGGAAAATCAGCTAAATGGTATGTCAGATATCCGGATCGATGTGGGGAACTGAGGCTGGGAGAGGAGTATCTGGGGTGACCAGCTCTCCGGAAGGAGCTGAGGGCAAGCTTCCGGCTAAATATTTTGAGAACTGGCGACCATGTTTTTTTAAAATTTGATTTGATTTATTATTGTTGCATGTATTAATATACAGTTGTCTTTTTGTGCACCATACAGACAAAGCATAATGTTCATAGAAAAAGAAATGAGAGAGTGCAGAATGTAGTGTTACAGCCATAGCTAGGGTGTAGAGAAATATCAACTTAATGTAAGGTAGGTCCATTCAAAAGTCTGACAGCAGCAGGGAAGAAGCTGTTCTTGAGTCAGTCGGTACGTGACCTCAGACTTTTGTATCTTTTTCCCAATGGAACAAGGTGGAAGAGAGAATGTCCGGGCTGCATGGGGTCCTTGATTATGCCGGCTGCTTTTGTAGAGTCGTAGAATCATGAAGCTTTACAGCATGGAAACAGGCCCTATGGCCCAACTTGTCCATGCCACCCTTTTTTTTAACCCCTAAGCTGGTCCCAATTACATCTTATCCATGTAACAGTCTAAACACTTTTTAAAAGACAAAATTGTACCCACTTCTATTACTATCTCTGGCAGCTTGTTCCAAATACTTGTCATCCTCTGTGTGAAAAAATTGCCCCTTTGGATCTTTCCCCTCTCACCTTAAACCTATACCCTCTAGTTTTAGATCCTCCTACCTTTGGGAAAAGATATTGACTATCTAGCTGATCTGTGCCTCTCATTATTTTATAGACCTCTATAAGGTCACCCTCTCAGCTTTCTACACTCCAGAGGAAAAAGTCCCAGTCTATCCGGCCTCTCCTTATAACTCAATCCATCAAGCCCCAGTAGCATCCTTGTAAATTTTTTACGCACTGTTTCTAGTTTAATAATATCCTTTCTATAATCAGGTGACCAGATCTGTATATTGTATTCCAAGTGTGGCCTCCCTTTTCTGAGGCAGTGGGAAGTGTAGACAGTCAGTGGATGGGAGGCTGGTTTGTGTGATGGATTGGGCTTCACTAATGACTCTTTGTAGTTCCTTGTGGTCTTGGGCAGAGCAGGAGCCCATACCAAGCTGTGATATAACCAGAAAGAATGCTTTCTATGGTGCATCTGTAAACGTTGGTGAGAATTGTAGCTGACGTGCCAAATTTCCTTAGCCTCCTCGGAAAGTAGAGGTGTTGGTGGGCTTTCTTAACTCTAACGTTGGTTTTTTAAAAAATCTTGACATGAAAGCTGGGATTATTAATCTTGAAGGGACACGTTGTATCCTGTTTTCGTGACCTAACCGGAGCTGGTACCCATATATTTTCATTGCTTTCAATGCAGAGATTTTGATGAGACTGGAAAGTGTCTGGACGTTATCTGAATGTAGTTTGCTTTCTGCCGCTACCCTGGGGGTGACACATGATGGATGCTTAAGGCTGGTGGACAAGTTTCCAGTGAGGTTTTGGCCTCTCTAAACTCCATGGATGGCAATATTTTGGAGTCCCAGTCTGCAGTTTTTCACTAATCCTGGGCTTTACTTCTTGCCATTACACTTCTTTTTTGATTTTGTGATGTGATTTATTGTGTTGACCTGGGTGATGTGATGTATGAGCACTGAGGTGGATTTCACCTGTTACCTTTGAAAACCAGAGGTGTCCATTTGATTATAATGGAAAGCATCCCTGAATGTGTTTCTTTCATTACCCCAAGCTAAAGACACAGATTTGAAGCTACCATATCCTTGTTATGCCAGGGATGCAAGGTGGCACAGGGGACTATCTGCATTGCTTCTGGCCCTGTGTCAAAATTGAATTCTAATGGTTTAATATCCTTAAAGAGTTTGAGCATATTGGGGAACACACTGGGTAGGTTGTACGGCACTCAGGCTGTGCAATATGTATCCGCTATAACCCTTGAATTTGTAATGGTTGCATACACTATTTGGTAGTCACTACGGGAGGTGGGTGGTTTGGTACAGAGGTTGCAGGTGTGGCCTGACAGGTCATAGAATCCTAAAGTGCAAAGGAGGCCATTCAGCGCATCGAGTCCGCACTGACTACAATCCCACCCTGGCCCTATCTCCATAACCCCATGCATTTACTCTAGCTAGGTCCCCTGACACTAAGGGGAAGTTTAGCGTGGCCAATCCACCTAACCTGCATGTCTTTGGACTATGGGAGGAAATCCATGCAGACATGGGAAGAACATGCAAACTCCACACAAACAGTGACCCAAGCAGGAATTGAACCTGGGTCCCTGGCGCTGTGAGACAGCAGTGCTAACCACTGTGCCACTGTGCTGCCCGTTGGTGAGGAAAACCCTATAGAATTATTGGTGTTACGTATTTCATAATCTTTTGGGGTGAAAGAATCTCTGACAGAGTCCTGTGAAGGTGCTGACCAAACGCCCTGGGAAAAGGCATTGTTTTTACCAATGGCGTTCTGTGTTATATCAGTGATAAAGCTGGAGATGGGGGAGGAATGCTTTGATACACACCTAAGCACATTGCGAGAATCTTTGACTGCCCAGCCTTTTCAATACCTGTGTCAATATCCTATTCTCTCCTTGGCTGATCTTGTAGACGAGGATGTTCGTCACTATGACGTGCACTCAAGACTTTATTCTGTTCTCTTGTTTTTCCCTCAGTCTCCGAAACATCCCCCCCCAGTATTTGTATCTGTGGAGGTGCACCTTGAAACGCATAATTCAAATCTATTATACTGCTGTTCTTCTTTCTGTGTGTGAATGTGGAGCAAGGATTATGCTAGACTGTACCAATCCTTACGGGTTTGTTCATGAAAGATTCATAGAAATCCTGCAGTGCAAAAGGAGGCTATTCAGCCCATCGAATCCGCACTGACAACAATCCAACCTCAGCCCTCTCCCTGTACCCCCACGTATTTATCATGCTGATCCTTCTAATCTACATATTCCAAGACACTAAGGGATATTTTGGCACGGCCAACGCACCTAACCTGCATATCTTTGGATTATTGCATTTGTTGCATTGTTTGTAAAAATGGTGAAACTTTTCAATAAAAAATATACTTCAAAAATTTTTCTTACTTTCCCATGTCTGAACCTGGGCAGAGGAGACAGAGAGGGGGAGAGAGAGAAAAAGTTCAAATGGAAAGGGTTAAGCAGGCTGATCCAAATGGCTAACATTATTACTCTAATATAGGGTACTGGAATTAGTACAATTCTTACTGATTTTCTTTCATGTGGAATGTACGTTGGTTTTTGAATATTTGGTGGGAAAATATAAATCAGTTTAGATGCAGTGACTAGTGAACTGTTGAACTAAGACTATTTTAATCTCTCCGGTGAGACACTATGGCTGGGATTTTACCATCTTACCATAGAACACCGTTTCTATCTGTCCAGATTGTTCTGATTGGTCAGTTCAAGGGGTGTGTCCATTGGTCAGTTTACCGGGTGGGTGGAGTCTGGCCATACCCACTCCCTGAATGTTACAAATTTTTAAAATTCGGGTATTTGGTATTCTTGCTTTCATCAGCTGGGGCATTAAGTACAAGAGTTGGGAAATCACGTTGCAGTTTTATAAAGCCTTGGTTAGGCCACATTTGGAGTATAGTGTGCAGTTCGGGTCACCACACTATCAGATGGATATGGAAGCTTTGGAGAGAATCTAAAGAAGGTTCATCAGGATGTTGCCTGGTCTCGAGGGTGTTGTCTGTGAGGGGAGGTTGAATAAACTAAGATTGTTTTCACTGGAAAGGCAGCGGTTGATGGGAGACCTGATAGAGGGCTACAAAATTATGAGAGGCAGAGACAGGATGGGTAATCAGAGGCTTTTTCCCAGGGTGGAAGAGTTAATTACAAGGGAGCATAAGTTCAAGGTGAGAAGGAGAAAGTTTAAGAGAGATGTATGGGAGAAGTTTTTCACGCAGAGAGTGGTGGGGGTCTGGGATGCGCTGCCAGAGGAGGTGATGGAAGCAGGCACATAAGCAGCATTTAAGAAGCATCTGGATGGATATATGAATAGGGCGGGAAAAGAGGAAAACAGACCGAGTGAGGGCAGAAGGTTACTTTTTACTTTAGATAGGGCATCATGGTCGGCACAGACTTAGAGGGCTGAAGGGCCTGGTCCTCTGCTGTACTTTTCTTTGTAAGAGGTCTCACAACACCAGGTTAAAGTCCAACGGGTCTATTTGGTATCCCAAGCTTTCAGAGCACTGCTCCTTCATTAGGTGAGTACTTTTCTTTGGTTGTTCTGAAGTGCTGTGAGTTACAGGGCTATGGGCCGGATGAGTGCTGGAAGATGGGATTAGAAAGGACATCTGCGTGTTTTTGGGCCCAATGGTTTCCTTTCATACTGTAACTTGTCTGCGGTTCTACAGCTCTGTATCCTACCTCCAATCAGTCACTTTGGTTCTGTAACCTTTGATACCAGCAGCCTAACAAAACATTATCAATCACAGTTGTAAAATGATTAATTTTCTCCCAAATCTACTGCTTTGCGTGAGAGAGACTTTGACAATTTCCACCCTGAATGTGAGGTTACATCCCCCTGGTTCTAGACTCTCACCCAGGAGGGAGAGAGTTTCTCCCTGTCCACTCAAACAATCCCTTTAAGGTCCTCAAAGCCCCCATTCATCTATCCCTTCCCCTTCTCTGTCAATGCTCTATCAACACGTGATACAGATAGAGCTCCAATCTATTGCTAAATTGCACAATGCTTTTCACAATGGTTTCTGACACAGGTTTATCATTTGCCATGTTTTATATTTGGTGAGGTCGTTCTGTAAAGCTATGTTGTTCTAACCCTACAGCTTTGGCCATCTGTGTTGCTACTTTTAGGGGACTGTGGACCTGCACGCCCAGATCCCTCTGTGTGTTAATGTTCCTAAGGGTTCTGCCATTTACAACTCACATCTCAATTTGATTCTCCAAAAGGCATCACCCTTGCATTTGTCCAGATTAAATTCCGTCTGCCATTTCTGTGCCCAACTCTCCAATCTATCTATATCCTGTTGTATCCTCTGAAAATCCATGGCACTCCATCCACTGACTCTGTCTACACTTCCCATTGCCTCGGCAAAGCAGCCAGCATAATTAAGGACCCCACACACCCCGGACATTCTCTCTTCCACCTTCTTCCGTTGAGAAAAAGATACAAAAGTCTGAGGTCACGTACCAACTGACTCGAGAACAGCTTCTTTCGTGCTGCTGTCAGATTTTTGAATGGATTTAACTTGCATTAAGTTGATCTTTCTCTACCCTACGCTAGGGTAGCTATCCTTAGGGTAGGGTAGGTCATAGCTACCCCTAGCTCTGACTGTAACACTCTCATTTCCTTTTCTATGATCAGTATGCATTGTCGGTATAGTGTGCAAAAAACAATATTTTCACTATAAGTTAATACATTTGACAATAATAAATTAAATCAAATCGAAGCATTATCAGCAATTCCACCAATCTTTGTGTCATCCACAAGGTTACCAATCAGACCCCTCACATTTCTCTCCAGATTTTTAATATATTCTACAAACAGCAGAGGTCCCAGCGCTGATCCCTGCAGAACATCACCAGCGACAGATCTCCATTCTGAAAAACATCCTTTCACCACTACATCTTTTATAACCCAGCCAGTTCTGTATCCATTTCAGCCAGCCCACCCCCAATCCTAGGTGATTTTAGTTTTTGTACCAGTCTGCCAATGTGGATAGATCCAGATATTTTTAAAAGAGTTTAGAGTCTCTGCGTCCATCACCAACTCAAGCAAAACATTCCAGACACTCACCACCCTCTGTGTAAAAAAAAGTCTTCCATGTCCTCTCTAAACGTACTACCAGTTACCTTCAATCTATGTCCCCTGCTTCTAGAATTCTCCACCAAGGTATACAATTTTATCCTGTCCATTCTATCTTTTCCCCTCATAATTTTGTACACCTCTATAAAGTCACCCCCCCCCTCCACCCCACCAGCTTTCTTTGTTCCAAGGAAAATAACCCCAACCTATCCACTCTCTCCTCATAGCTACACTTTTTTAGCCCTGGCAACATTCTTGTAAACTTCCTCTGCACTCTCTCCAGAGCAATAATATCTTTCGTGTAATATGGTGGCCAGAACAGCACACAGTATTCCAGCTGGATCCTCACCAGTGTTTTATACAATTCGAATATTACAGCCATATTTTACCACCCTGCCTGTCAAGGGAATCGGAGCAAGTGAGAGGCAGAATGTGGAAAGATCTGTTGCCCTCAGGCAGGGTTTTAAGGTTTTGGGATGAATGAGGTGATGAAATATCACCCTATATCCTTTCTGTTATATTCTATCCCTCCGCCAACAAAGGAGAGTGGCCCATAAGCCTTCTTTACTATCTTGTCTACGTGAACTGCTGCATTTAGGGACCTGAGTATTTGTACACCAAGATCTCTCACTTCATCTTCCCCTCTTAGTATATTCCCATTTATTGTGTGTTTCCAATAACTGTTTGACCTCCTTAAATGCATAACCTCACGCTTCTCGATGTTAAAATTCACCACCCACTCCACCAACCTCTTAGTATTGTTTTGGAGATTGTTGCTATCATATACACTATCCACTATCTTTGTGTCATCTGTAAATTATGTAATAAAGTATGGCAGAGCAGAGCAGAATGGCCTCCTCCTGCTCCTATCTTCTATGTTTCTGTGTAAACACTCATCCATTGATACGGGCTTATTTGGAGAGCGATAACATAAGAACATGAGGCAACAATTAAATTACTTTATTACCGCTTGATTGCGGAGGAAATATTTCTACAGCAGAGAATGGGATTAAATCTGAAACATCAGCCATTATGCAGATTCTCGTCTCTGTCACAAACCCCTCTGGAGACCTGAACCGATAATCCGGGCGCTATCCAATTGCAACACTCTCATAATCTGTCTCACTTTTCTTTATATCTTTTTTTCATGGCTTTCTGTTGACCCGTAAAGATTTCCCAATCCTCTAGGTTGCCACTAATCTTTGTATGCATTTTTTTTCTATTTGATACCCTTCTTTATTTCCGTAGATATCCATGGCAGATTATCTCTTTTTCTACAGTCCTTCCTTATCACTGATATATATACTTCCACTGAGCACTGTGAAAGGAGCTTTGAAAGTCCTCCATGTCCTTCTGGTAGTACTGCGACCAGAACTGGACACAGCACTCCAAATGTGGTCTAACCAATGTTCTATGCGTTGATCATTCTATGATCATTCAACTCAATTGCTGAATCCTGCTTTTTCCTCGTAACCTTTGATCCCATTCACTCCAAGTGCTATATCCAGATGCCTCTTGAATACATTCAATGTTTTGGTATTAACTACTTCCTGTGGGAATGAATTCCGCAGGCTCACCACTCTTTGGGTGAAGAAATGTCTCCTCATCTCCATCCTAAATGGTCAATTTCAGATTGTGACCCCTGGTTCTAGACTCCCCGCACTATCGGGAACATCCTCCCTACACCTACCTGTCTCATCCTATTAGAATTTTATAAGTCTCTATGAGATCCGTCCTCATTTGTCTGAACTCCAGTGAAAACAATCCTAACCTAGTCAATCTCTCCTCGCACATCAGTGCCACCATCCCCGGAATCAGCCCGGTAACTCGTGTTTAACCTATTTGCATAACATTTCTCTATTTCTGTGTTGATGTATGAGGACTCATATCCCCAGAACCACAGAGTCAGGGAGCAGACTACAACTCATTCAGTAACTTCACTATATCCAGAGTTCAGTGCGTCAATCTCACATAAACACACATGTGTAAAAGCTTATCCACATGTATGAGCACACATGTATACACACGCACACGTAATCATACCCATAAATATACCATCATAAACATATATAGAAACACAGATATTTGTTTAAACACACACAAATATACAGATACACAGAACACACTTGTACTAACATATAAACGTACAATCTCTGACACGTACAAATACAAATGCATGTACAAACATACATACACATGTACACATACATACAGCATGTACACATACACGTACAAACACAGATACATAGTCTCATAACACACAAACGCAGGGAGTTCCAGGGTTTTAACCCAGAAACAATGAAGGAACAATGAAATAATGTGACGACTTCATGTTTTGAGTTAGTGGAGAATTGATTTGGGATTCAATCCAAAACCAGATTGAAATATTGGATTGGTTCAAAAGAAGAGATTTTCAATGCAGGTCTCCGGGTTAGATACGAGTCCAATCAAACTCAACAACAACATTAATATCAAACTTTCACCATCAGATAAAGATCCAAAATACCTTGCTGCGACATTAACAAACAAAATTTGACACGGAGACACATAAAGAGATATTTGGACAGGTGAGCAACACGTCTGGTCAAAAAGGTGGAATTTATAAAACATCTCAATGGAGGAGAGACAGGTTTGGTGAGGGAATTCCAGAGCTTTGCAGTCAGGCAGTCAATCACCAATCTTGAAGCAAAAGGTAATTGGGGATGGTCAAGAGGCTGGAATTGAAGGATCACAGACATTAGAGGCTGATGGAGGGTGGAGGGGATTAGAGAGATAGGGAGGGACAAAGCAATGCAGCAACTTGAAAACAAAGATGAGAATTTTAAAATTGAGTTGCAGCCTTGACTGGGAGCTAATGTGTTTCATGATGGGCTCTTTCTTGCCAGGTTAATGATCGGATTCATGGGAGTGACAGCCTTCCTCTCCATGTGGATCAGTAACACAGCAACCACTGCCATGATGGTCCCCATCGCACAGGCTGTACTAGACCAGCTGCACAATGCAGAAGATAGTGGACAGGAGCACAATCAGGTTAACAATGAGGAACTGGAACTGCAAGAGAAGGAGCTGGTGAAGATTCAGGATAAAGTCATCGCAAATTCCTACACTATTGAAACAATGTCTGAGAACTTTTACAACAGCAGCACTGACACAGAGATCACCAAGCCAGCAAATAGCTCAGAACAGGACAAGAATGAAAAGGCTGACAACTGTAAGAATCTTTAAATATATCTTTTGTTTTCCACGTTAAAATTATCAACAAGGTGATGGGATTAATTCTGGAAGCAGAAATTTCAAATGTTGTGACATCACCTTAAACATCTATGGGTCCCTCCTCTGCCCAGAATTCGAGTTACTGTATGTGATTCTGTACAATGGGGACAGGATAAAGTAGACAATGTATTTACAAGAATGGTATCAGAACAGAGAGATAACCGGGATAGGTACCGGGATGGTTACCGGGAAGGTTGAACAGCTGGGAGAAGTTATCTTTGGAAAAGGGAAGTTCGAGTTATTGAAATCTTTGCATGGATTGGACATAAGTCAATGATGCTCCAACTCCATCTAACCCCATGCTGTACCTGTCTTGGGAGTATTTGATGGGGGACAGTGTAGAGGGAGCTTTACTCTGTATCTAACTGGAGTGTTTGATGGGACAGTGTAGAGGAGCTTTACTCTGTATCTAACCCCGTGCTGTACCTGTCCTGGGAGTGTTTGATGGGGGACAGTGTAGAGAGAGCTTTACTCTGTATCTAACCCCGTGCTGTACCTGTCCTGGGAGTGTTTGATGGGGACAGTGTAGAGGGAGCTTTACTCTGTATCTAAACCCGTGCTGTACCTGTCCTGGGAGTGTTTGAGGGGGACAGTGTAGAGGGAGCTTTACTCTGTATCTAACCCCGTGCTGTACCTGTCCTGGGAGTGTTTGATGGGGGACAGTGTAGAGGGAGCTTTACTCTGTATCTAACCCCGTGCTGTACCTGTCCTGGGAGTGTTTGATGGGGGGACAGTGTAGAGGGAGCTTTACTCTGTATCTAACCCCGTGCTGTACCTGTCCTGGGAGTGTTTGATGGGGGGACAGTGTAGAGGGAGCTTTACTCTGTATCTAACCCCGTGCTGTACCTGTCCTGGGAGTGTTTGATGGGGGGACAGTGTAGAGGGAGCTTTACTCTGTATCTAACCCCGTGCTGTACCTGTCCTGAGAGTGTTTGATGGGGGACAGTGTAGAGGGAGCTTTACTCTGTATCTAACCCCGTGCTGTACCTGTCCTGGGAGTGTTTGATGGTGATAATGTAGAGGGAGCTTTACTCTGTATCTTACCCCGTGCTGTACCTGTCCTGGGAGTGTTTGATGGTGATAATGTAGAGGGAACTTTACTCTGTATCTTACCCCGTGCTGTACCTGTCCTGGGAGTGTTTGATGGGGACAGTGTAGAGGGAGCTTTACTCTGTATCTTACCCCGTGCTGTACCTGTCCTGAGAGTGTTTCATGGTGATAACGTAGAGGGAGCTTTACTCAATAACTAATGCTCTCATAGCAGAATGTTGACTACCTAGAATTGCAGAGGCATTTGTTAAAGTGCTGCAGGAAATCCTTCTTTACAAAGTTGTCTGTGTGTTCCAAATGTGAAATGTGATTCATTAAGGGGTCATATTTATGGGGTTACTGTTGGTGTTGCTGCAGGAAGTCAGGCTTCAAGCCTGGCAGTAGGCCGCTGGTGTACAACTTGTCTTTAACATTTAAATGTTGGTTCGTCACTCTAATTGAATCATAATTCGTGTTGATAAAGTTTATTATCTGATACAAAGTCAAGGACAGTCGACACTTCTCACAAACAACGTCTATCTCATAAAGCTGCTTAATGCCAGTCAGCTAATTTTATCTGAAAAAGTGATTACTCCTGGCCTGACTCCCACCTCCACCCCGCCGAAATCTCAGCTGAATGAAAACTCTGCTATGCATGTTTTAACGTACCCCAATTCCTGTTCACCCCCTCACCTCCTTCTCCCTCTGACCTCTGCTGGCTTCCAGCCCAGCAATGCTTTAATTTCAAAATTCTCATCCTTATGATTAAATCCCTCCCTGGCCTGTGCTATCTCTTTAATCTCCTCCATGAGGTTCTGGCTTTGTGGGAAACCCTGAATTTAATTACATCATCTTTGGTGATTTAGCTCTGAAATTCACTCCCAAAACTTCTCTATATTTCCATCTCCCCATTTAAGACATTCCTAAACACCATCAATTTTGTCTGTAACTAGTCTGTAGTTCTCCCTTTTATCTCCCTGTTTAAACAATGGTGTTATGCTCGCCAGTCTTCAATCTGTAGGATTTGCTCCTGAATCTCTAGGATGTTGGGAGATCACCATCAACATATACAATATTTGCAGGGGCAGTTCCTTTAATACTCCAGGCGTAGGTTATCAGATCCTGGGGATTTGTCAGTCTTTAATCCTATTGGATTCCCCAGTACCATTTTCTTATTAATACTGATTTCCTTCAATTCAGTTCTGCCATCTCACTAGACCCTTAATTCCCTAACATTTCTCAGAGGTTATTTGTGAAGACAGAACCAAAGTTTGTGTTCAATTCTTCTGCCATTTCTTTGTTCCCATTATCATTTCCCTGGCTAAATTCTAAAATGCCCTCAGTCCCTAGACTTGCTGCTTTCTCTGGCAATTTTATATGTCTCCTCTATGCTATCTCTAATTCATTTTATAAGCCATGGTTAAGGCAGCTTCCTTCTTTCATTTTTGTGCCAGACAGGAATGAATAATTGTTGTAATTCACAAATATGTTAGTCAATGTATTTAACCATTGCCTATCTACCATCCACCCCTTTAGTAAGGTTCCCTAATCTATTCTTGCCAATTCATGCCTCATACTCTCATAGTTTCCTTTATTTAGATCCACGATCCCAGTTTTAGATTAAACTACTTCACTCTCCATCTAAATGAAGAATTCTATCATATTATGATCATTCTTCCCCAAGGCACCCCATCCAACAAGATTGTTAATTAACCTTTTCTCATTGCACAGTTCCCAGTCTAGAATAGCCTGTCTTCTGGTTGGTTCCTCAATGTATTGCTCTAAATAACTATCACGTATACACTCCAGGAACTTCTCCGCCATTACAACACTGTTAGTTTGGTTTGCTCAATCTATATGTAAATTAACATCGCCCATGATTGCAGTTGTACCCTTATTATATGCAATCCTGAACTCTTGTTTAATATCTTCCTTAGAATAACTGAATCATAGAATCCTACAGTGCAGAAGGAGGCCATTCGGCCCATCAAGTCTGCATCAATCAATCATACTCCTACCCCGGTCCTATTCCCGTAACGATTCATCTTTACCCTCTTAATCTCTCGACACTACTGTCAATTTAGCATGACATATCAAGCTAACCTACACACCTTTAGATTGTGGGAGGAAACCAGAGCACCCGGAGGAAACCCACACAGACACAGGGAGAATGTGCAAACTCCACACAGACAGTGACCCAAGATTGGAATTGAACCTGGGTCCTTGGTGCTGTGAGGCAACAGTGCTAACCACTGTGCCACCATGGTTACATCTGCATTATTGTTTGATGGCCTATAGACAACCTCAGCAACATTTTCCCACCCTTTTCGTTAGAAAGGAGGCGGCTAAGAGGAGACCTTATCGAAACATATAAGATGATTAGAGGTTTAGATAGGGTGGATGGAGAAAGCTAGCACAAGGGGACACAGCTTTAAATTAAGGGGTGATAGTTATAGGACGGATATCAGAGGTAGGTTCTTTACCCAGAGGGTGGTTCGGGAGTGGAATGCCCTGCCTGCGGCAGTTGTAGATGCGCCAAGTTTGGTGGCGTTTAAAAGGTTAGTTGATAAGTTTATGGAAGAGAGGAGAATGGTTTAGTTTGGAGGGTCATTGCTTTTTTCATAATTGGTCGGCGCAACATCGAAGGCCAAAGGGCCTGTTCTGCGCTGTAATGTTCTATGTTCTATGTTCTTAGTTTTTCTTATCTCCACCCATACAAATTCCATATCATGATTTTCTAAGCTAATATACTTCCTTCTTTACAAACAATGCTACCCTACCTCCTTTCTTCATAATGAATCCCCCTGGAAGTTAGTTCCCACCATTCATTACCCTGAGGCTGTATCCCTGTAATTGTAACTATATCATAACCTTGATGTCTGTTTGTGCTATTAATGCATCGACCTTTTGTGAATGATTCACACGTTAAGACACAAAGCATTAGACTTGTCTTGTAGCTATACTGTTTGTATGGCTAGTCCAGTTCTGGCAATGGTTACCCCAAGAAGTTAACACTGGGGGATTCAGCAATTGAAATGCCACTGAATGTCAAAGGGCAATGGTTAGATTCTCTCCTGTTGGAGATTGTAATAAGTCCACTGAAGCAAAAGTCCCGTCACGAAAGCTCCATTATTTACAAGATCCCACCCTATAGTAAGAACACAAGGACACAAGAACCAGGAGGAGGAGTCGGCCTCTTGATCTTGCTCCACCATTCGATAAGATCATGGCTGATCTTTTCATGGACTCAGCCCCACTTACCCACCCACTCACCATCACCCGTAATTACTGTTCAAAAATTTATCTATCCTTGCCTTAAAAACATTCAATGAGGTAGCCTCAACTGCTTCACTGGGCAGATTCACAATCCTTTGTGGGAAGAAGTTTCTTCTCAACTCATTTCTAAATCTGCTCCCCCTTATTTTGAGGCCATGCCCCCTAGTTCTAGTTTCAACCGCCAATGGAAACAATTTCTCTGCTTTTATTTGATCTATTCCCTTCATAATCTTATCTGTTTCAATAAGATCTTCCCTCATTCTTCTGAATTGCAATGAGTATAGCCCCAGTCTACTCAGTCTCTCCTAATAAGCCAACTCTCTCAACTCCAGAATCAACCGAGTGAATCTCCTCTGCACCCCCTCCAGCGCCAGTATATCCTTTCTCAAGTAAGGAGACCAAAATTGTACACAGTACTCCAGGTGTGGCCTCACCAGCACCTTAAATGGTTGCAATATAACTCATTGTTTTTAAACTCCATCCCTTTCGCAATGAAGGACAAAATTTTATTTATCTTCTTAATTACCTGCTGCACCTGCAAACCAACCTTTTGTGATTCTTCCATAAGGACACCCAAGGTCCCTCTGCACAGCAGCATGCTGCAATTTTTTACCATTTAAATAATCACCCATTTTGTTGTTATTCCTACCAAAATGAATGACCTCACATTTACTAACATTGTACTCCATCTGCCAGACCCTCACTCACTCACTTAGATTATCTATATCCCTTTGCAGACTTTCAGCGTTCTCTACACACTTTGCTCTTCCCCCAACCTTAGTGTCATCTGTGAATTTTGATACACTACACTTGGTCCCCAACTCCAAATCATCTATGTAAATTGTAAACAATTGCAGTCCCAACACTGACACTTGAGGCACACCACTAGTCACTGATCACCAACCAGAAAAACACCCATTTACCCTCATTCTTTGTTTTCTGTTAGTTAACCAATCCTCTATCCATGTTAATAGATTACCTGTAACACTGTGCATCTTTATCTTTTGTAACAGTCTTTGGTGCAGCACCTTGTCAAATGCTTTCTGGAAATCCAGATATACCAAATGTATAGGTTCCTCATTGTCCATTGCACATGTAATGTTCTCCAAATGCTCTAATTCTACCAAATTAGTCAAACATAATCTGCCTGTGCTGCATCTTCCCAGTGGGACAATTTATATTCTGATATCTTGTTATTTCTTCCTTGATGATAGCCCCTTCTAAGAAGTGAAGCTAACCAGCCTGTAGTTACCTGCTTTTTGTCTACCTCCTTTTTTAAACAGTGGTGTTACATTTCCTGTTTTCCAGTATGCGGGAATCACTCCAGATTCCAGATGAATTTTGATAAATTACCACTAATGTATTCGCTATTTCTCTCGCTATCTCTTTTATTACCCTGGGATGCATTCCATCAGGGCCAGGAAACTTGTCTACCTTTAGCCCCATTAGCTTGCCCAACACTACCTCTTTCATGGTAATGATAGTTTCTAGGTCCTCACCTGCCGTAACCTTCCTGTCATCAATTTTTGACGTGTTATTTGTGTCTTCCACTGTGAAGACTGATACAAAATACTGTTCAATGTCTTAGCCATTTCCTCATTTCCGATTATTACATCTTCCTTTTCTCATCCTCTAAAGAACCAATGTTTATCTTGGCCACTCTTTTTCATTTTATATATTTGTAGAAACTTTTGCTATCTGTTTTTATATTCTGAGCTAGTTTATTCTCATAATCTATCTTACCTTTTTTTTTGTGGCTTTCTACTGATGTTTAAGTATTTCCCAATCCTCTAATTTCCCACTAATCTTTGCCGCTTTGTATGCAATTTCTTTCAATTTGATACTCTCTTTTATAAGCATGCATGGCTTATTATCTCTTTTCCTACAGCCTTTTCTTATCAAAGGGATATACTTCTGCTGAGCACTATAAAAAATTGCTTTGAAAGTCCTTCACCATTCCTCAATTGTCCCACCATAAATTCTTTGTTCCTGGTCTACCTTAGCCAAATTCCTCCCACATTCCATTGTAGTCTCTTTTGCTTAAGCAAAGACCCTAATATTGGATTTTACCTGCTCATGCTCTGTCTATATTTTAGATTCAACCGTACTGTGACCGCTTCTTCCGAGAGGATCCCTAACTGTGAGATCATTAATTATTTCTGTCACATTACACAGGACCAGATCTAGGATAGCTTGCTCCCTTGTCCATTCCATTACGTTACTGTTAAAGGAAGCTATCGCGAATACAGTCTATGAATCCTCCTCAAGTTTGCCTTGACTGACCTGGTTTGACCAATTGCTATGTAGATTAAAATCCCCCATGATCATTTCTGTATCAGTTTTACACACATCAGTTTGTTTATTTCTCGCCCCACCATAATGTTATCATTTGGTGACCTATAGACTACACTTATCAATGACTTTTTTCCTTATTATTTCTAATTTCCACCCAAATGGATTCAACCCATTTTTTTTCCATAGAACCTATATCATCCATCACTACTGTCCTGATATCATCCTTAAATATCAGAGCTACACCACCTCCCTTACCTTCCTGTTGCTCCCTCCAAACAGTCTGATACTCCCAGATATTTAACCCCCAGTCGTGACCATCCTGGAACCAGCTCTCTGTAATGGCCACCAAATCATCCTCCTTCATGATGATTTCTGCCGTCAACTCATTTACTTTGCTTCGAATGCTATGAGCATTCCAAGTGCCCTTATGATAGCTTTTCTCTCTTCTTTTTGAATTCAAACACCTAGATTCCTCCATGATGAGAAACACCCTGTCAACATCCATTCTGTCAACTCCCCGCACAACCCGAAATGTTTTCCCCCTCATTTCTTCTAAACTCCACTGAGTACAAGTCTAACCGGTCTAACATTTCCTATTGGAAATCAGATTCAACACTCGAAAGAAAGGGTTAGGAGAAAGACCAGGAGCTGGATTCTCTGACCTCGCTGAGCGCCAAATTCCCCATTCTTGCTGACAGTGGTAGTCAAGGGTGGGGGGGGAGGGGGCATAGGATCAGAGAATTTTGACCCAGGGTTCTAGGATTTGATCCTGAGGAGAGGTTACACAAATTAGTAATCCTTGGAATATCAAAGAGGAGTTTTGGAAGAAGCTGAGACGTGGATAGAGAGAACCATGCCTCACCGGTAGGGGTGGAAGAGGAAGATGATGGATGGGAGGGCCAAGGGCAAGAGGACATAACTTCACAATCAGAGCCAGGATCTTTCAGAGAGACATTAGAAACACTCTCCCACAACAGGCAATAACTGGGACCCAGTTAATCATTTTTAATCCAAGTTTGGAAGATTTTTCTAGCCGAGGATATTACAGACTTTGGGTGTGATCTTACTGGCAATTCACATCGCTGCAGCGAGTTCAGAGAATTTGATTTCCAGCCAAACCCCCCTTCACTGTGGCGGAATGGGAAAACCCCAAGCGCATTAATGCTGCTAACATTCCGGCGAATTATATTCAAGGTCAGTTAGGATTAGACTAACTCCTGATCTCTCTGAATTGGTGGAATGGGTTCCTGAAGGATTTCCTCCTGTTCTTGGGTCATCAGTGAGATTATACAAGTGGGTAACAAGACTGATCCATAAAGAGAATGTGTTAAATCTAAAGTTCTTGATAATGAATAAATCAAAAGATAAAGTTCCATACAAGGATAATTTAAACATTTATATTATAGAATTGTGCAGATTGTCAGATGGAAGGATTAGGATAAATTTTACCTAAAATACTTAGTTCATTTTGATTGCTCAATAAAACTGTGAAGCTTTATTTGAAATATTTGAATTGTCTGTTTCTGTATTGCCTGCTGAATAAATCTGTGACAGTCAAGGTGTACAAGTCTATTGGTTTGAGGTGTAAATTGTCGATATAAATATGCAAGTATTCCTAAACACGAACCAAACTCTTGTCAATGGAATTCCGTTTCCAAACACCCTGATTTGAGACTGTGTGTGTCCTCTTCTGAGTTTTGCTGGTCGGATTCTGTTGGGGGTTTAGGATTGTACAGGGCTTTTCTGGATTCTATTGGCCCATCTGAATTTTACAGAGAAACCAACAAGACTTGGAACTGACTGGTACAGGCCCAATCTGGAATTTAAGGTGCACATGACCAGTTCAGACAAGCAACAGACATTTTCCACGTTTTACTGTTATTTCTTCTGAATACTGGGCTATTTTGGGCAGTATTGGAATGTACTAGGCAGTACTGGAGTTTACTGGAGTGTACTGGGGTGTTCTGGAGTGTATTGGAATGTACCGGGTTGTACTGGAGCGTACCAGGCAATACTGGAGTGTACTGAGTTATACTGAAGTGTACCAGGCTGTATTGGAATATACAGGCCAGCATTCGGGGGGTGTTGGATTCTACTGAAATGATACTGAGCTCTATTGGAAGGATACTGGACTCTGTTGGAAGGGTACTGGGCTTTATTGGAAGGATACTGGGCTCTGTTGGAAGGGTACTGGGCTCTGTTGGAAGGGTACTGGGCTCTGTTGGAAAGATGCAGGACTCTGTTGGAAGGGTACTGGGCTCTGTTGGAAAGGTGCTGGGCAGTACAGACTCAATGAGGACTGTCCCGGGCAATTCTGAGTGATGGTGAGTGTGGAATCTAAATTGACTGGTGGTTGATTATCTCCCTTGTGTCTCTGTGACTCCATTTACTGCAGCGGAACTAGAGAATCCCAGATGTGGGTGAGGTGAAGGAATCCTGGCCAAAATATCAGAGTAAACTGATAGTCCAATGACAAACCAAATGAAACGCAAGCATTCAAAATGACCACTCAAATCTCTCAGGAAGAAAAAAGTAGAATTTGCCTTTGTAGAGCATCTTCCTTTTTGTTTCCAATCGGCAGAGAACTTTCCCTCCATTCATTTTGCCTTCAGATTTGTCCAGCCTCCTCGAGGCCTCATTTCGCTGATGCTGTCTCAATAGCTTCATTCCCATTGGACTTACACACAGTCCCAAAGTCAGCGTCATTTCTGAATTCATCCTTGGGACAGAAGGAAGTAAATATTTCCTTTTCGGGTGAGAATGCTAAACCTTGAGGCTAATCACATGTGTTCAAACTTACAGATAAATTTAGCTGACTGGCATTAAGCAGCTTTATCAGATAGATGTTGTTTGTAGGAAATAAACTTTGAATAGTCTTTTGTCCTTGGTTTTGTATCAGATAATAAACGCTAACAATGCAAATAACACAATGCAATCACATTTCAATCAGAGAGATGAGCAAACATTCTGAAGAGATAGGAGAGGCGTTAAATGAATATTTTTCGTCAGTATTCACACAGGAAAAAGACAATGTTGTCGAGGAGAATACTGAGATACAGGCTATTAGACTAGACGGGATTGAGGTTTATAAGGAGAAGGTGTTAGCAATTCTGGAAAGTCAGAAAATAGCTAAGTCCCCTGGGCTGGATGGGATTTATCCTAGGATTCTCTGGGATGTTAGGGAGGAGATTGCAGAGCCTTTGGCTTTGATCTTTATGTCATCGTTGTCTACAGGAATTGTGCCAGAAGACTGGAGGATAGCAAATGTTATCCCCTTGTTCAAGAAGGGGCGTAGAGACAACCCTGGTAATTAAAGACTAATGAGCCTTACTTCTGTTGTGGGCAAAGTTTTAGAAAGGATTATAAGAAATAGGATTTATCAACATCTAGAAAAGAATAATTTGATTAGGGATGGTCATCATGATCTTGTGGAGGGTAGGTTGTGCCTCACAAATCTTATTGAGATCTTTGAGAAGGTAACCAAAGAGGTGGATGAAGGTAAAGCAGTTGATGTAGTGTACAAGGATTTCAGTAAAGCGTTTGATAAGATTCCCCACAGTAAGCTATTGCAGAAGATACGGAGGCATGGGATTGAGGGTGATTTAGCGGTTTGGATTAGAAATTAGCCAGCTGTAAGAAGACAGAGGGTGGCGGCTGATGGGAAATATTCATCTTGGAGTTCAGTTACTAGTGGTGTACCACAGGGATCTGTTTTGGGGCCACTGCTGTTTGTCATTTTTATAAATGACCTGGATGAGGGTGTAGAAGAATGGGTTAGTAAATCTGCGGATGACACTAAAGTCGGTGGAATTGTGACTGTGCGGAAGGATGTTGCAGGTTAAAAAGGAGCAATGATAAGCTGCAGAGCTGGGCTGAGAGGTGGAAAATGGAGTTTAATGCAGAAAAGTGTGAGATGATTCACTTTGGAAGGAATGCAGAGTACTGGGCTAATGGTAAGATACTTGGTAGTGTGGATAAGCAGAGAGATCTCCGTGTCCATGTGCATAGATCCCAGAAAATTGGCACCTAGGTTGATAGGGGTATTAAGAAGGCAAATGGTGTGTTCGCTTTTATTGGTAGAGGGACTGAGTTTTGGAGCCATGAGGTCGTATTGCAGTTGTACAAACTCTGGTGCGGCCACACTTGGAGTATTGCATACAGTTCTGGTCACCGCATTATAGGAAGGATATGGAAGCATCGGAAAGGATGCAGAGGAGATTTACCAGGATGTTGCCTGTATGGTGGGAAGGCTGAAGGACTTGAGGCTGTTTTTATTAGAGTGAAGAAGTTAAGAGGTGACTTAATAGAGGCTTATAAGATGATCGGAGGATTAGATAGGGTGGACAATGAGAGCCTTTTTCCTCAGATGGTGATGGCTAGCACGAGGGGACATAGCTTTAAATTAAGGGGTGATAAACATAGGACAGATGTCAGAAGTAGGCTCTTTACTCAGGGGGGTAGTAAGGGCATGGAATGCCCTACCTGCAACAGTAGTGGACTCGCCAACATTAACAGCATTTAAATGGTCATTGGATAAATATATGAATGACATTGGAGTAGTATAGGTTAGATAGGCTTTAGATTGATTTCACAGATCAGCACAACATGAAGGGCCGAAGGGCTTGTACTGCGCTGTAATGTTCTATGTTTCTATTTTCAGTTGCCGGGGAACTCGTGCAGAGCTTGGAACCTGACTTCCTGCACCAATGCCAAGGGTAACTCCATCCCTTAATACATCATATTTCACCTTTGAAATCCACAGACAACTTTAGAAAGAAGTCTTTAATGCAGCACTTTATCAAATGTCTTCTGCAATTCCAGATAATCAACATTCTGTGAACCACCGCAGAGAGCTCGGACATCCCTCTTTATACACATCTACAAGGCTGCTCAAGCCCTCTCCAAAAATAAATTATCCACTATTCTTTCTGTATTTCAGGGCCTAATCCAGCTTATTGAATAGGTTCATTTTCCAATTATCAAAGTCAAAACATCATGCCTGTACTTCCCAGCTGAAGCTCTGAAAATGATCTCTACCTGTCCTGGGAAGGTTTGATGGGGGACAATGTAGAAGGAGCTTTACTCTGTATCTAACCCCGTGCTGTACCTGTCCTGGGAGTGTTTGATGGGGGACAGTGTAGAGGGAGCTTTATTCTGTATTTATCCCCGTGCTGTACTTGTCCTGGGAGTGTTTGATGGGGGACAGTGTAGAGGGAGCTTTACTCTGTATCTAACCCCGTGCTGTACCTGTCCTGGGAGTGTTTGATGGGGGGACAGTGTAGAGGGAGCTTTATTCTGTATCTAACCCCGTGCTGTACCTGTCCTGGGAGTGTTTGATGGGGGACAGTGTAGAGGGAGCTTTACTCTGTATCTAACCCCGTGCTGTACCTGTCCTGGGAGTGTTCGATGGGGGACAGTGTAGAGGGAGCTTTACTCTGTATCTAACCCCGTGCTGTAACTGTCCTGGGAGTGTTTGATGGGAGGACAGTATAGAGGGAGCTTTACTCTGTATCTAACCCCGTGCTGTACCTGTCCTGGGAGTGTTTGATGGGGGACAGTGTAGAGGGAGCTTTACTCTGTATCTAACTCTGTGCTGTACCTGTCCTGGGAGTGTTTGATGGGGGACACTGTAGAGGGAGCTTTACTCTGTATCTAACCCCGTGCTGTACCTGTCCTGGGAGTGTTTGATGGGGGACAGTGTAGAGGGAGCTTTATTCTGTGTCTAACCCTGTGCTGTACCTATCCTGGGAGTGTTTGATGGGAACAGTGTAGAGGGAGCTTTACTCTGTATCTAACCCCGTGCTGTACCTATCCTGGGAGTGTTTGATGGGAGACAGTGTAGAGGAAGCTTTACTCTGTATCTAACCCCGTGCTGTACCTGTCCTGGGAGTGTTTGATGGGGACAGTGTAGAGGGAGCTTTACTCTGTATGTAACAGATCCTACCTGTGTGAACATGTGAATATATGACATGGTTTCCCCACATTCCGGAGTGTTTGGGTGAGTGTTGAGTTTTTCCAGACCCTTTCCAATTGGTTCAGTATTGGTTTAAAAAGTATTCAATTTTTCTTATTAATGCATTCAAATGATTAAATATTTTGGTGGAACATTCACTCCAATTCTCCCACTGCGATACTGCTTGACCTGCTGAGTGCTACCCAGCATGGTTTAATTTTTATTTCAGATCTGAAATGATCTGAATATTTTGCTCCGCATGTTTATTCTGCTGGAATTTTAACTGACTTGGGGATCTTGTGTGCACTCAGTATTTGCATGGGAGACTGGGCAGGTATTTGAAGTGCGTAGCTATGTCAGGGTAACCTTCAATGTGGTGATGCATTGTGCTGAGATGGCGCTGGTTAAGTCACTGAAAATAATTATGGTTTATTTTCCTGACTCCCAGATTTAACAGGGATCGTTCTCGATGAAAAACCGAGTGCAGACAGGTGAGGCTTGGGTGTTGTCACGAACACATAATTAAACGTAAAGCTATGCCACATTGCTGCATCACCGTGTTGTTTTGTGCATTACCAGACACACCCCACTTGGAGCCATAGATTCTGCAAAATCTGCAATATATCGCCTCTGTAGTTGCTTTTAAAAAGTCCTTTCATGGGATGTGAGTATCACTGGATAGACTAGCATTTGTCACCCTTCCCTAATTGCCGCTGTACTGGATATTTCAGGAGACAGACTCAGCAACACTGTTCTGGGTTAGGAGTTATGTGTGAGGATAACAAATTTCCTTCCCTAAAAATCATTAATGAATCAGACTTGGTGGCACAGTGGTTAGCACTGCTGCCTCACAGCGCTATGGACCTCGAGTTCGATTCCTGACTTGGGTTATTGTCTGTGTGGAGTCTGCACATTCTCCCTGTGTCTATGTGGGTTTCCTCCAGGTGCTCTGCTTTGCTCTCACAGTCTGAAAGACACGCTGGTTGGCAATGCTAAATTCTCCATCAGTGTACTGAACAGATGGCAAAGTATGGCAACTAGGGGATTTTCACAGTAACTTCATTGCAGTGTTAATGTAAATCTATTTTAAAAGTCATGTCATTTGATGATTATTTCATCATCACCATTACTTAGACCAGTGTTTAATTAATTTATTCATCAAATTTAACTTCTGCCAGGGTGGGCTTAGAATCCAGTTCCCCAAAGTGTTTGCCCGAATGTCTGGCCCAGTGACATTATAATGCTGCAGTCTCAAGCTCAGACCTCACAGATGCTAATTTACATTACACCTCATTTGTAAAGTTCATCACCGACATTTGAAGCTTTTCAGACTAACAGGAGTTGGGGAACAGACCAATCATCTCCTGATATCTAACCTCGCCATGCCTTAACTCAGACCATATCAGCACAGTCCAGTTACTGCATTATTCTTTCAACATTGATCAAAACGCATTGTCTCATTGCCCCCAGGATGCACACTAGGACTGGGTGAAGCACCATAACACGTTGCAGACAAGGAGAATTCACCATCACATCGATTGAATAAGGGCTGTAGAAATGACAGCTGTGTAATGACTGTGGAATCTGAGTACACAAGGCATTGGTTGGTGGTGAAGTGGCTACTCAGAGTCTCCAAGAAACAGCAATAATTGGTCAGTGTTACAATAGGTAAGCACTTTCTAACCACCTACAATCCAGCTCCAAACTTCTGATCAGCCACCATGGGTGAGGCCAGAGGAAGATTCAACACCATCATTGCCGCATCAAACCGTACTGCACACCCTGTCTGGACCAGCCTGCGTCAGATCTGTCACTGAGACACAAGGGAGATATTCAACTGCAGCATCAGCACCTGAGCAGATTCCCAAAGCTACGGGAAAAGGGGCAAATCTAGGACTATCGATCCTGGAAATGAGACTGGGATTCTCCGACCTCGCCTGTGGCTGGGATTCTCTGGTCCTGCTGCAATGAATGGAAATTTGGCTGAGTGCCAAATACTCTGTGTTTACTGACAGTGCTGGCAGGGAATGTCAAAGAATTCTGGCTAGTATTAGGAGGCAGGATGTAGTCTGGAGGTGGGTATTAGTTTAGAGGTGGGGTTAGATTAGGGATGGGGATCAAGTTTGGCTCCCAGTTCAGGCATGGTTCAATCTCGGCGGGGGAGGGGGGTTAATATTTGATGGGGTTTAAACTGAATAATTGAAACTCTAAAGTGCACGAGGCCATTCAGCCCATTGAACTTGCACCCGACTCTCTGACAGAGTATCTCATCCAGAGCTTCTTCCATGCTCTGTCCCCATTATTCCAGTAAGAATTTAGCAACACCAATTTTAAATGCAACCGATTTATTTGATAGTAAATTTGCGAGCTTTCAACACTCTGTGTCTTCCTCAGGCAAATGCAGTGTTCTGGTCTGCAATAGCACTCATCAGCACAGACAGTCACAGATTGCTGATTAGAATGCAAATCCTTACATCTAACCTGCTATTCAAGTGTTAAAGTGGCGAACAATGTGTGTGAAGGGAATCCTGAGCATTGGTTAGAGAATTGTGTATTTTCTCTAGACAGCACAGTAAGTGAGGTTTTTTGCTAACCCAGGCAAGTTACGGGGGTTACAGATAGTGTGTCATGAAGCCAAGATCCCTATTAAGACTATCCTCATATGTGCGGAACTTGCTTATCAGTCTCTGCTCAGCGACTCTGCGCTGTCGTGTGTCACGAAGGCCCCCTTGAAGAACATTTACCCACAGGTCGGAGGCTGAATGCCCATGACTGCTGAAGTGTTCGCCCACAGGAAGGGAACTGTTTTGCCTGGTGATTGTTGAGCAATGCTCATTCATCCGCTGTCGTAGTGTCTGCATGGTCTCCCCTATGTACCATGCTTCGGGACATCTTTTCTTGCAATGTATTAGGTAGACAAGGTTGGTTAACTATAAATCCTATCCCTAATAATTCTCTCCAATACTTTGCCCACACAAATATGTTTTGTTGCAACGTATTAGATAGACAACGTTGGCCGAGTTGCAAGAGTATGTACAGTGTACCTGGTGAATGGTATTGTGGTCACTGCCCCCCCACTTCTTGCTTTCAGACAACCGCACAACCTCAAACAGATCATTGTTCGCAGCAAACTACCCAACCTTCAGGAGAACAGTGACCACAATACCACACAACCCTGCCACAGCAACCTCTGCAAGACATGCCGGATCATAGACATGGACGACATCATCAAATGTGAGGATACCATTCACCAGGTACACGGTACATACTCTTGCAACTCAGCCAACGTTGTCTACCTAATACGTTGCAACAAAACGTATTTGTGTGGGCAAAGTATTGGAGAGAATTATTAGGGATAGGATTTGTAGTTATTTAGAGAGAAGTGAATTGATTGGGGATAGTCAGCATGGTTTTGTGAAGGGTAGGTCATGCCTTACTAACCTTATTGAGTTTTTTGAAAAAGTGACCAAAGAGGTGGATGGGGTAAGGCAGTTGATGTGGTATATATGGACTTTAGTAAGGCGTTTGATAAGGTGGCCCATGGAAGACTTCTGCAGAAAATGCAGATGTATGGGATAGAGGGTGATTTATCTAATTGGATTAGGAATTGGCTAGCAGATAGAAGACAGAGGGTGGTGGTTGATGGGAGATATTCATCGTGGAGTTCGGTTACAAGTGGTGTACCTCAGGGGTCTGTTTTGGGGCCCCTGCTGTTTGTAATTTTTATAAATGATCTGGATGATGGTATTGAAGGATGGATTAGTAAATTTGCGGATGACACCAAAGTCGGAGGAGTGGTAGATAGTGAAGAGGGGTGTTATAGTTTGCAGAGAGACTTGGACAAGTTGCAGAGCTGGGCTGAGAGGTGGCAAATGGAGTTTAATGTGGAAAAGTGTGAGGTAATGCACTTTGGCAGAAACAATAAATGTGTAGAGTATAGGGCTAATGGTAGGATTCTTAATAGTGTTGATGAACAGAGGGATCTTGGTGTATTTGTGCATAGATCCCTGAAAGTAGGCAGTCAAGTCGGTAAGGTTGTTAAGAAGGCATATGGAGTCTTAGCTTTTATTGGTAGGGGGATTGAATTTCGGAGCCGCAACGTCATGTTTCAACTGTACAAAACTCTAGTGCGGCCGCACTTGGAGTATTGTGTGCAGTTCTGGTCCCCACATTATCAGAAAGATGTGGAGGCATTGGAGAGGGTACAGAGGAGGTTTACCAGGATGATGCTGGTATGGAGGGCAGGTCTTATGAGGAGAGGCTGAGGGATTTGAGGTTGTTTTTGTTAGAAAGGAGGTGGCTAAGAGGAGACCTTATTGAAACATATAAGATGATTAGGGTTTAGCTAGGGTGGACAGTGATAGCCTTTTTCCTGGATGGAGAAAGCTAGCACGAGGGGACACAGCTTTAAATTAAGGGGTGATAGTATAGGACGGATATCAGAGGTAGGTTCTTTACCCAGAGAGTGGTTAGGGAGTGGAATGCCCTGACTGCGGCAGTTGTAGATGCGCCAAGTTTGGTGGCGTTTAAGAGGTTAGTTGATAAGTTTATGGAAGAGAAGGGAATGGTTTAGTTTGGAGGGTCATTGCTTTTTTCATAATTGGTCGGCGCAACATCGAAGGCTGAAGGGCCTGTTCTGCGCTGTAATGTTCTTTGTTCTATGTTCTATGTTCTAAAAGATGTCCCGAAGCATGGTACGTCGGGGAGACCATGCAGACACTACGACAGCGGATGAATGAGCATCGCTCAACAATCACCAGGCAAAACAGTTCCCTTCCTGTGGGCGAATACTTCAGCAGTCATGGGCATTCGGCCTCCGACCTGCGGGTAAATGTTCTTCAAGGGGGCCTTCGTGACACACGACAGCGCAGAGTCGCTGAGCAGAGACTGATAAGCAAGTTCCGCACACATGAGGACGGTCTTAATAGGGATCTTGGCTTCATGACACACTATCTGTAACCCCAGTAACTTGCCTGGGTTAGCAAAAAACCTCACTTACTGTGCTGTCTGGAGAAAATACACAATTCTCTAACCAAAGCTCAGGATTCCCTTCACACACATTGTTAGCCACTTTAACACCTGAATAGCAGGTTAGATGTAAGGATTCGCATTCTAATCAGCAATCTCTGACTGTCTGTGCTGATGTGTGCTATTGCAGACCAGAACACTGCATTTGCCTGACAAAGACACAGAGTGTCGAAAGCTCGCAAATTTACTATCAAATAAATCGGTTGCATTTAAAATTGGTGTTGCTAAATTCTTACTGAGTTCTTACTACCCCAGTCCAACGCCGGCATCTCTACATCATGCCCATTATTCCATACATTGAATGGAGTTTGTACATTCTCCCTGTGTCTGCGTGCTTTTGGTCTGGTTTCCTCTCACAGTCCAAAAGATGTGCAGATTAGGTGGATTAGTCGTGGGAAATGCACGCGGTTATAGGGATGGTGGGGAGTGAGGTGCGATGCTTTTTTGGAGATAGGGCCATAGAATGTTACAGCACAGAAACAGGCCTTTTGGCCCTTCTTGTCTGTGCCGAACCATATCTCTGCCTAGTCCCACTGACCTGCACTTGGACCATATCCCTTCACATCCCTCTCAGCCATGTACCTGTCCAACATTTTTTTAAATATTAAAAGTGAGCCCGCATTTACCACTTCATCTGGCAGCTCATTCCACACTACCACCAATCTCTGTGTGAAGAAGCCCCCCCCCCAATATTCCCTTTAAATTTTTCCCCCTTCACCCTTAACCCACGTCCTCTATTTTTTTTCTCCTCTAGCCTCAGTGGAAAAAGCCTGCTTGTATTCACTCTATCTATACCCATCAAAATCTTATACACCTCTATCAAATCTCCCCTCAATCTTCTACACTCCAGAGAATAAAGTCCTAACCTATTCAACCTTTCTCTGTAACTCAGTTTCTCAAGTCCCCACAACATCCTTCTAAATCTTCTCTGCAACTTTCAACCTTAATAATATCCTTCCCGTAATTAGGTGACCAAAACTGTACAAAATACTCTAAATTCGACCTCGCCAATGTCTTATATGACCTCAACATAACATTCCAACTTATATACTCAATACTTTGATTTATAAAGGCTAATGTACCAAAAGCACTGTTTACGACCCTATCTACTGTGACGCCACTTTTAGGGAATTCTGTATCTGTAATCCCAGATCTTTCTGTTCTACTGCATCCTTCAGTGTTCTACCACTTATGTTATACGTTCTACCCTGGTTTGTCCTTCCAAAATGTAATATCTCACACTTGATAGTGCAGGCTCAATGAACTGAATGGCCACTTTCTACACAGTAGAAACTAGATTAAAGTACAACAGATTTATTTGGTAGCACAGTGTTTTGGAACACTGCCCCTTTTGCAAAATCTCACCAACTGTCCTGGCTGGAGATAATACACATCTCCTTAACTCTCTCTCCACTCACATTGTCTGTACCTGTAAAGATTCGCATTCCTACTGTTATCTCGTAGATTGAGTTTGTGTCTTTATATGTCCTGTTTGTGGACACAACTCCCATTGACCTGATGAAGGGACGGCATTCCAAAAGCTCGTGGTACCAAATAAATCTGTTGGACTTTAACCTGGTGTTGTAAGGCTTCTTACTGTGCTTACCCCAGTCCGATACTGGCATCTTGACATCATCACTTTCTACACTGAGGGATTCTATGGTTTACCATGACCAATCCACCTCAGCTGCATATCTTTAGAGTTAAAGTTTATTTATTTATTGGTCACAAGTAGGCTTACATTAACACTGTAATGAAGTTACTGTGAAAATCCCCCAGTTGCCACACTCTGATGCCAATTTGGGTCAATGCACTCTTCAGACTGTGGGAAGAAATCGGAGCACTCGGAGAAAACCCACGCAGACACGGGGAGAACGTTCAGCCTCTGCACAGACAGTGACCCAAGGTTGGGAATCGAACCCGGGACCCTGGCGCTGTGAGGCAGCCGCGCTAACCACTGCGCCACCCGCTGTGGGGTGGGATTTAAATCCATTCATAACCCCGCCCCGCGCTCTGACACGCCCCTTTCCAGACCCCGCCCTTCGCCGGCTCCGCCCCCTTTCCGGGCCCCGCCCCTTACCGGACCCGCCCCTTTCCGTGTCCCGCCCCCTTTCCTGGCCCCGCCCTTCACCTGCCCCGCCCCCTTTCCGGTCCCCGCCCCCTTTCCAGACTCCACTTTTCTCCGAAATGGCGGCCGCTCCTCCTGGGATTCGTGTCCCGCTCCCGGAGTCGGGCTCGGGGCCCAGCCGCTCCCGCAGCCCCGGCGCTCGGCTGAGCGTGGAGCCGGTTCTCTTTTTCAGCATGTTGGCGCTGGCGCTGCAGTACCCGCTCTCCACACAGTACATCTTCCACAGGCTGAGCGCTGAACTCGGCTTCAGCGGCAACCGGAGCCGAGGCTGCAACAGCTCCGGAGGCTCCGAGGCCGAACTGGAGCAGGTGAGAGAGACCCGCATCCATCAGCAGCAATAAAGTGAATCCAAAACCCGCAGGGAATTACCGGTTACCGGCACAGAGTTATTCATTATCCATAGAGTATCAGCAGTAACCTCCATTCTCTACAGCATCACCAATAATCAATACAGAATCATCAATACTAAATAATCACTAATCTATACCGAATAATCACTAATCTGTACAGAAGACTGAATAATCAGTAATCTATACAGAATCAATAATCTGTACAGAATGATCAATACTGAATAATCAATAACCTATACAGAATAATCTATACAAAATGATCAATACACAATAATCTATACAGAATCAATATACAAAATCATCAATCTGAATAATCTATACAGAATCAGTGATCTATATAGAATAATCAATTTATACAGAATGATCAATACTGAATAATCAATAATCTATATAGAATCATCGATTATACAAAATTATCAATCTGTACAGAATAATCAGTGATCTATAGATGAATTATCAGTGATCAATATAGATTTGGATTGTTTGACAACAAAAATACTTTCTGCAAAAACATGAAAAGCAGGAGTGGACCATTTGGCCCGTTGAGCCTACTCCATCATTCAGTACAATCATGGCTGATACTAGGTTTCAACTCCACTATCCCACCCACTCCCCAAATCCCTTAATTCCCCAGAGAACAAAAATCCATTTCTTGGCCTGCAATAAATCTAACAATGGAATATCGACAATCCTCTGGAGTAGAAATTTCCAAAGATTCACAACTCTTTTGAGTGAAATGATTTCTCCTCGTATTCCTAAAGAATAGATTCTTTATTCTGAGACTGTGCCCCTGCATTTTAGACATTTCCAACAGCAAAAACAATCTTTCGGCACAATCTTACTGATCATTCATGCCACATTCCCACTGCAGTGAGGTCGGAGAATTTGGTATCCAGCCAAATCATTTTTCCCTGCAGCGGGATGGAAAAATCCCACTGACATGAATGGCCGTAATATCCTAGCCTCACTGTTTACCCTATCGAACTCCCTCTGAATCTTGTATGATTCACTGGAGTCACCTCTCATCCCTCTAGAAATATAGAAACTACAAGCAGGAAAGAGCTGTTTGGCCCTCTGAGTCTCCTACGCCATTCATTCCGATCATGGTTGATCATCAAATTCAATATCCTGATTCTTCCCCCCGCTGCCTCCCATATCCCTTGTTCCCTTTAGCCCCAAGAGCAGTATCTAATTTCTTGAAATCAGACTTTTTGGCCTCAACTACATTCTATAGTAGTGAATTCCACACATTCATCACTAGAAGAAATTTCTCTTCAAGTCAATTTGAAAGATTTACCCCTTATCCTCAAATTAGGACCCAAGTTCTGGATTTTGCCACCATTGGGAACAATCTTTCTGAATCTACTCTGTTAGAATTTTATAAGTTTCTATAAGATCCCATCTCCAACAGTCTCTCCTCACCTGACAGATCTGCTATCCCAGGATTCAGCCCGGTAAATCTTTATTGTACTCCCTCAATAGTAAGGACATCTCTCCTCCAACAAGGACACCAAAAGTACACATAATACTTCCAAGTGTAGCCTCACTAACACCCTGTACAAAACATCCCTATTCCTAAACTCAAATCTTCTCATTATGAAAGACAACATACCATTTGCCTTCTTTACCTGCTGAACCTGTGCATTTATTTTCAGCAACTGGTGCACAAGGACTCCAAGGTCTCGGTCCAGAGAGTAAAAGCCTAATTTGCTCAGCCTTTCATCAGAGGACAACATCCTCATCCCAGAGGCTAATTTAGCAAATGTATTTTGCTGTAAATAAAGATATCCTTTCTTAAATGTGCAGACCAAAACTATACACAGTACTCCAGATGTGATCTTATGAAAACCCTGTACAATCGTAGCAAGATTTCTTTGTTCTTGTACTCTAATCCCTTTGCAATAAAGGTCAACGTACAATTTGCCTTCTTAATTGCTTGCTAACCTGCATTTCGTCTCTGAACAAACCAAAGTCTCTTGTGAACATCAACGCTTTCACACTTTTTTTAAAAAAAATTCTTATCAAATGTCTTTTGGAAATCCAGATATACTACCTCTACTGGTTCCCCTTTATCTTTCCTTCTGGCTACATCCTCAGAAAAGTAGTGAATGATGAGAGCAAGTCAGCATAGTTGATTAAAGGAAAATCCTGTTTGACAAATTTATTGGATTTTTATAAGTGCACTGTTGTGACTTTCTTAATGATAGATTCTAGCATTTTCTCGCAGTTGACATTTGGCTCACTGTTAGCTCCCTCACTCCGCACTTGAAAAGTGGTGCAAAATTGACAACTTATTGAGGAGAAATTTCACTCGGAGGGTAATGAATCTTTAAAATTCTTTACTTCAAAGGGAGCTCAATCATTGTCCATATTCAAGATAGAAATCAATAAATTTATGGAAACTATTGACATTAAGTGATATGGGGATAATGAGGAAAAACAGTTTAAGAGATAGCTGATCAGCCATGATCTGATTTAAAGCAGAACAGCCTGGATGGTGCAAATGGCCACTCTTATTTTCTTTATTTCTCTATGATTCTACATGATTCAAATGGCTCCATTTCCAAATTGAAATTGGACAGCATGGTGGCACAGTGATTAGCACTGCTGCCTCACAGCGCTGGAGTCCTGGGTTCAGTTCTGGCCTCGGGCCACTGTCTGTGTGGAGTTTGCACATTCTTCCTGGATCTGTGCTCTGGTTTCCTCCCAGTGTCCAAGGTCTGTGGGGTAGGTTAGTTGGCTGTGGAAAATTGCATCTTAGTGTCAGGGGGATTAGCTGGATAAATGTGTGGGGTTACAGAAATAAGGCCTGGGTGGCATTGTGGTCAATATAAGCTGGGTAGGCTAAATGGCTTCCTTCTGTGCTGTAGGGATTCTATGAAGGAATTTTGGAAAATTATAGCATATCCACTATCCCTGCAGCTATATCTTTTGGAACCTTAAGTTGTAAGCCATCAGATCCTGGGGATTCATTACATTTTTCTCTGCTGACATTAATTAATTTCCTAACCCATTTGAATACCTGGATTCCCACGCGTATCCGAACAGGCGCAGAAGTATAGCGACTAGGGGATTTTCACAGTAACTTCACTGCAGTGTTAATGTAAGCCTACTTGTGGCGCTAATAAATAAATTTTAAACTATTTTTGATGTGAAACCTCTGTCTTTTATTGTGAAGATCTCTGTGATAATTTCTCTGCTAAGGGATCAACATTCACTTTAGCTAGTCTCTTCCATTCTAAATACTTTGAAAAGCTCTTGCTGCATGTTTTTATATTTCTGGCTAATTTATTCTCACCTATTTTTCTGCTTTCGTCAGCTTTTTGCTGATTTCTAAAAGACTAAAAAATGAGCTGGTTAGGTGTGTTGACTGGAATGTGGCAACTAGGAACTTTATTGCTGTGTTAATGTATGCCTTATTTGTGACTACTAAGTAAACTTTACTTTAAAACACTCCCAATCCTCAAATTTGCTATGTTTCTTGCAACATTATAAATCTCTTTTTTCAATCTAATCCTATCCCTAACGTAAGTGAGTTTTTGTTCTCCAGTGGAATATATTTTTGATAAACATTTTGAACTGATCCCTTAACTGTTTCCCTCTATCCAATTACCTTCCATACCTTTTTATTTACCCAATTAACAGTAATCAGGTCTCTTCTCTCATCCCTAGTAATTGGCTTCATTTAAATTCTTGTTTGTATTGGAAGTATGTTATTTTTAAAGTTAATATGGAATTCAGTGGTGTTATGATCACTATTTCCCAGTAGATCTTTTACTTTACATCCACACTAGTAGCAAATATCCTCTATAGTTACGTGCTGTTGGTTGATAGCAAAGATTTATTGTAGGCAGTTGAGTTGGGATTGGTTATATCCAAATATCTATTATGAGGGATCTCTTAGAAATGACTTCCTTATTTTCTTCTAGACAGTCGAGACAATGACTGCCCACTGGAACCTGTACATTAACCTGGGAGGTTTTGCTGTGGGACTCTTCTCTACAACGCTGCTTGGACCATGGAGTGACCATGTGGGTCGCAGGCCTATCTTAATCTTGCCCGTGATTGGCCTGTCGATGCAGACCGCAGTCTATCTCATCGTCATGTACCAGAACCTGCCGGTCAGCTACCTTTTGATTGGTCGCCTCCTGAGCGGACTTCTGGGGGATTTCAACACCATCCTGGCTGGGTGTTTCTCGTACATCGCAGATGTCAGTGACAAGCAGACACGCACATTCCGTGTTGCTGTGCTGGAGGCTTGCCTGGGAATTGCAGGAATGTTTGGTAGTATCATCGGAGGCCAGTGGAGTAAGGCACAGGGTTACATCAATCCATTCTGGCTGGTGTTGGCATTAAACCTGGCCACCATTGCCTACGCCTTCACTTTTGTTCGAGAATCTGTGACTGTTAAGGGACCTGTCAAACTGTTCACAATGGAGCACTACAAGTCGGTGTACCGCCTGTACACACAGGGGCAGGAGACTGCTCGCAGGCACAGACTCTGTCTCTATGCACTCTCTCTCTTTATGGTGGTGACTGTACATTTCGGAATCAAGGATATTCTCATCCTGTTTGAATTGAGCACCCCGCTGTGTTGGCAATCCGACCTGATCGGATACGGTTCAGCAATTGAACACTTGACCTACCTGAGCAGCCTGCTGGGTTTGAAGGTGTTGCAGCTTTGCGTTGAGGACAGCTGGATTGCAGAGATTGGACTGGTGTCTAATATGGCTGGTTTGGTAGTCTTCTCAATAGCAGCATCCACCTCTATCATGTTCACAGGTATGTCGCTAGTTTGGGATCAGTGCATGTTTACTAAAAGACAGATAGTGCCTAGAAATAATGGGAACATTAGCTTGTTCTTATCATTCCTAACACAGCCTGGGACTTGGCTTCATCAGAGACACTGGGAGGACAAACCATTGAAAATGCAAGCTATTCATTTTTACACTAGCTGAACCAGTTAAAACTACTCATTCTTGCATCAATTAAACCAATATTAGAGGAAATTAACACAGAAAGAGGAATATGATGGCTTAGTGTTATTATCACTAAACTATTAATCCAGAAACTTCAGTTAATATTCTGGGGTCCGGGTTCAAATCCCACAGCAACAGCTGATGAAATTTGAATTCAATAAAAAAAATCTGGAATTAAGAATCTATTGATTGTTGATTGTCAGAAAAACCCTTCTGGTTCACTAATGTCCTTTAGGGAAGGAAATCTGCCATCATTACCCGATCTGGCCTACATGTGACTTCAGAGCCACAGCGATGTGGTTGGCTCAGGACTGCCCTCAGGCAACTCAGGATGGGCAATAGATGTTGGCCAGCCAGTGACACCCATGTCCCACGAATGAATAAAAAGAAAAGTACCGGCAGGTTCCACAGCCTGGTGCAGAATGTGAAGTCACATGGAATCAGGTGAGCTGGCAATATGGATATAGAACTGGCTCGGTCATAGAAGTTAGAGGGTAGCAATGGAAGGATGTCTTTCTGAATAGAGGGCTATGACAAGTGGAGTTCCTCGGGGATCAGTGCTGGGACCTTTGCTGTTTGTAGCATATATAAATGATTTGGAGGAAAATGTAACTAGTTTGATAAGTAAGTTTGGTGGATTTGCGGATAGCGATGGGGGCCATCAGAAGATACAGCAGGATATTGATCAATTGGAGACTTGGGCAGAGAGATGGCAGATGGAGTTTAATTCAGACAAATGTGAAATAATGCATTTTGGAAGATCTAATACAGAAAGAAAAAATACAGTAAATGGCAGAATCCTTAAGAGTATTGATAGGCAGAGGGATCTGGGTGTATTGGTATACAGGTCACTGAAAGTGGTAATGCAGGTGGAGAAGGTAGACAACATGCTTGCCTTCATCAGCGGGAGCATTGAGTTTAAAAATTGGCAAGTCATGTTGCAGCTTTATAGAATCATAGATAGGCAGCACTTAGAATATAGTGTTCAATTCTGGTCACCACACTATTAGAAAGATGTGGAGATTTTGGAGAGGGTACAGAAAAGATTTCCCAGGATGTTGCCTGGTATGGAGGGCATTAGCTATGAGGAGAGGTTGGAGAAACTTGATTTGTTCTCACTGGAATAGTAAAGATTGAGGGGAGACCTGATAGAAGTCTACAAGATTACGTGGGGCACGGACAGAAGCTATTTCTCAGGGTGGGAGAGTCAATTACTAGGGAGCATAGGTTTAAGGTGGGAAGGGCAAGTTTTTACTCAGAGGATAGTGGATGCTGGAATTTGCTGCTAGGAGAGATAGTGGAAGCAGATACAATAGTGACTTTTAAGGGGCATCTGGATAAATACATAAATAGAACGGGAATAGAGGGATTTGGTCTTTGGGAGGTCGGGGCTTTTAGTTCAGTCAGGCAGCATGGTCAGTGCAGGCTTGGAAGGCCTAAGGGCCTGTTACTGTGCTGTAATTTTCTTTGTTCAGTGCACCTAACTGGCACATTTTTCAGACTGGGAGGGAACCAGAGCACTCAAGGAAACCTACGCAAACACAGGGAGAACGTGCAGACGCCACACAGACTGTGACCCAAAGCTGGAATTGAACTCAGGTCCCTGGTGCTGTGAGGCAGCAATGCTAACCACTGAATCAGTTAAATCTATTCATTCTTACACTGACTGAACCATTGAAGAGAAGCGGTGGGTATTGGCTCAGACATCTCACCTGGGGATTAATGTTAGCATGAGCTTTGTTCATCAGCCATCGATTCCATGCCTATCCCTGACATCTGCCTGTGACTGAGTACAAGATGAGCTTTTGCTATAACTGCACAATCACAACCATCTTCATCACATCATCTGCCTTTACTCAGCTGCTGTTAGGACACATGTCCAGTCTCTGATTACCTCCAGTTTTGGCCATTCTAATGTGTTCTGACCAGCCTCTCATCATCCACCCTTTGTAAATCTGTTGTCCACGTCCTAACTCACACCACAGCCTGTTCACCCTTCATCCCTGTGCTCACTGAACTATGTTAGCTCCTGCTTCAATAATGTCTCAATTTTTAAAATTTTCATTTCTGTTTTCTGATCTCCTGTGACCCTGCTGGGCCTGACCTTGTGAATTCCCCTTCAGCCCCACAGTCTCCTCCAATATCTGTATCATCCCAATTCCAGCCTTTTCAGCATCCCATATTTCATTGATTTATTATTGTCACGTGTTAACATACAGTGAAAAATCTTGCTTGTTGCCTGCTATACGAACAAAGCATGCCATTTATAGAGAAGGAAATGAGAGAGTGCAGAATGTACTGCTACTGTCATAGCTGGTGTGCAGAGAAAGATCAACTTAATGCAAGGTAAATCCATTCAAAAGTCTGACAGCAGCAGGAAAGAAGCTGTTCTTGATTTGATTGGTATGTGATCTCAGACTTTTGTATCTTTTTCCCGACAGAAGAAGGTGGAAGAGAGAATGTCCAGGGTGCGTGGGGTCCTTAATTATGCTGGTTGCTTTGCTGAGGCAGCGGGAAGTGTAGACAGAGTCAGTGGATGGGAGACTGATCTGTGTGGGCTACATTCACAACCTTTTATAGTTCCTTGCGATCTCAGGCAGAGTAGGAGCCATACCCAGTGTGATACAACGAGAAAGAATTCTTTTTATGGTGCATCTGTAAAAGTTGATGAGAGGGGTAGCTGACATGCCATATTTCCTTACTCTTCGAAGGAGAAGCGTTGGTGGGCTTTCTTAGTGTCAGCATGGGGGGAACCAGAACAGGTTGTTGGTGATCTGGATATCTAAAAACTTGAAGCTCTCGACCCTTTTTACTTTGTCCCCGTTGATGTAGACAGAGGCATATTCTCATTTATGCTTCCTGAAGTTGATGACAATCTCCTTCATTTTGTTTCGCTATTGGTGGCCGTGCCTCCAGCTGCCTGGGCTGTGAGCTCTAGAATTCCCTTCATAAACTTCTGTACCTCCCTTTGCACCGGTAACCATTCCTTAAAAGCTAGCACTTTGACCAAGGTTTTGATTATTTGTTTTAATGATCTCCTTCTGTTAGTAAATTGCTGTACAGTGCAGGATAGTGATGGGTTCCATCATAACATAGGCCCAGAAGGGTGACATTGTTTACTATCATTTTTAGTATGCTGTTAGTGTTTAGATGAATGGTACTGATCTACACTAAAATGATTTAGATTAATAATGCATTAATTTAGTAATATTCCTCTAGTTTAATCATGATATTCCAGCACACATGTATTGTAGAACAGTTCCAGCACAGCTATGAAGGTCTGCAATGTTGTCCTACAACCCAGATGATGTTCTAGATTAATAAGGCTCTAGGGATATTGATTATTGATCCAATTGAAGAAGGGAAAAGGTTAATGAATTCAATGAATTTTGTACCTAGCGTATATCACAAATATAACCCTTCTTCATGGCTGATCTCCTCAAGCTTATACTGCTCCTGCCATAAATGTAAATTATTTATTCATGTTTTCCTTACTTGTTCATGTCTTTCATTCTTTAACTTTCATTTCCATACAGATAGTTAAATGTGAATGTTATTTTACAGATATTGCAAATATTACCTGTTGTATTAGCTAAAACATAGTTAAACAGCTGCAGATTGTCAAGTGTGATAACGGCTATTTGACAGGAGGACTCCTACTGGGAAGCTGCACCCACACAAGTTACTTCAAAGAAGAAGCTGCCAAAGCCATCGGAAAAGCTGTAGATTGTGATTGTAGTGATGTCTGCATCTTGACTGAAGCTGCCAGATGAACTGCGGGCCCTGGCTGAAACCAGGAGCTGCGTTGTGACTAATCAGGTCCTGACTGATGCCAGAGTTTACGTGGTGATTGGTGCTGGGAACCAAGATGTATAAGTACCCATACTTATTTGTGTTCAGTGACAAGCCTGGTAAACCGCTGTTAGGTGCCAGGTCTCTCCCAAAGCTTTTGTAATGAAACTACTGTACTTTGACTCACTAACAGTCAGAGGTCTCTTTTACTGACAACAGCAGTAAGATAATTCTGGATCCTTGTTGTAATAAATGGAATCATTTTAGAGTAGTAGTTTGGAATATCAATATTATTCTAGTCCAACATTCCCACTGATGTTTTAGATGAGTAATGAGTAAGTGTCCTGTACACAGATTTGTGTTCTAGCACTATCAGATTGTTTTAAATTATGTTCTGGTAGCACAATATTGTACAATATTATTGAATACATTTCCTTTCTCCCCTCCAGGTTATGGGGTACGCTTTCTTGCAATGGCCACTACACCCGTGATACGATCCAAGTTGTCAAAATTAGCTGATGTGACTGAGCAAGGTAAGATCAAGAAGGTGCAGGTGCTTGGGGAGCTAATGATTAATATTTTCTTTATGGAATTGGGGTCAATGTTCCTTCAATACTGATCTTCCAACATTGCAGCAGTCCCTCAGTATTGAACCTCTGAGATTGCAGCACTCCCTCAGTACTGACCCTCTAAACAAGACATAATTTAAAACAATCTGATAGTGCTAGAACACAAATCTATGTGCAGGGCACTCACCCATTACTGATCTAAAACATCAACTGGAATGCTGGAGTAGAATAATATTGATATTCCAAACTACTGCTCTAAAATGATCCCTCAGTACTGACCCTCTGACAATGCAGCACTCCCTCTGTAGTGACTCTCTAACAGTGCAGCACTCCCTCAGTACTGCAGGAGTGTCAACCTAGATTCTTTTGCTAAGTTCCCTGGAATGGGATTTGAACCCACAACTCGCTGATACTGTGATGAGAATGTAAGACACTGATCCATGCCTGTATTTAACATTGCAGTGACAATTGGAAGGGAGGTCGGAGTACCAACCTCATTACTAATATACCTCCCTACATGTCCCGAAATCAAACTCTATAAGTTTGATTTCAGGACATGTTTGTGCAGTGGAACATAGAGGGATCGTAAGGGTTTTGGGAGATGGGTGATCATCTTTAATACTATCAGATGGAATTAACTCCTTAAATATCGATAAACACAGTATCAAAATTTGTGTAAACACCATATAGAAATATCAGTAAACAGTGTAGATATATTTGTGAACGGTGCATATAAATCAATGTCTGTAAACACAGTGTAAATAATAACTATCTGTAAACAGGCAATAGGCATCCTTATCCAGGATTATAAAATACTTGAAACATAAAATGTTTTATTAGTGGGTAACACCTAAAGGGCAAAGGTTGTTTGTTGTCAAGTTCTCACATTGCATTGATTGGGAGATTGACTGCCAACTCATAAAGGTGAATGTTTGTGGACAATCTGTGGTGGGATACAGAGTGAGATGGCAAGAGGAGGTAACATTGATACCCAGCTACATCCCAGCACTATGCAGATTGAGGGGGTGATGGTTTATATCAAGAATTTGGGGACCTGCACCAGACTTCCCCACACTAGAGGGAGCTCTGAGCTGCAATTACGCAACACCTTGTCCCAGGCTGAATCATCAGTGCAGCAAAGCTTTAGTCTTCACCTATCACCTGGGACTCGATTAGATTGGTGGGAGGCCATGAAGGACCTGTGAGGATCCCTGCGTGCATTACCAGGGCATATCCAAGGACTCCTACAGTCTGTGATACCAGCCAGGGGAGGCAGAGAGCTCAGGATGGGTCAATCATAATCAAACAGCATCGAGAGTGGTTTACAAGAAACAATAAAATGGAGGAACAGAGGGGAGAAGGGTTGTTGGGAGACAGGAGACTAAAAGATGGAGAGAGGTGTTAGAGGGGGAGACGAAGGAAGCAGGGAGGGGTCAGAGAGGGAGGGGGAGACTAAAGTAGATGGAGAGAGGGGAGATGAAGGAGGTTGGGAGGGGTGATTTGGAGGGCGCTGTGATAGTGTGAGCTGGTTTTTGGTGTGCTGAGGTTTGTCTGTACCTCAGCTGATTTGAATTCAGTTAGGATAAGAAATTGCAGTGCACAGTGAAAGAGTCTGAATCACTGTTGTGTTTTTAATTCTGATAAGGGTATATCTGTTATTAAAAGTCAAGGTTGTTTGAGGAGATCAGAGTTGCCTCCTCCTCTCACTCCCAAGCACATTTACCCTGTGGTTAATGAGCCATTAAAACTGAGAGCATGCCAACTCCCATAGTCAGCTTTGCAGAGTGAGAAAGCAGGCAGGGCAATCCAACCACTGATAGTTATCCAGTGTTTCTGTCAGGTAGGGGGCCGGTCTGGTGTTAGCTAAATCCATCAAGTCTATCTGTCTAGCTTCACCATCGAGTAATCCCCATTTAACGAAAGTGCAAGGAAATAGTGACACCATTAAATATTCTCCCAGGAAGGACCATCTGGTAGAGAAAGCAGCTTTAGTAACAAATGCTGCTATGTCCAAACATTCACCCGAAGGAGAATTTCCTCAACAAACAGTGATGGGAAATGTGATCTGGAGCAGGCAGTGGAAACGGATTCAACAGGAATTGAAAAGGAAAGATTTGCAGGATAATGGAGAAAGAACAGAGGTGGGGAAGGGAGTAGAGGGATTAATTGAATAGCTGTTTCTAAGAGTTAGCACAGATAGGATGGTGGTGATTACCCATGTGACTCAGTCAAAATGGAAAGATCATAGGATCCTACAGTGTAGAAGGAGGCCATTCAGCCCATCGAATCTGTACCGACCACAATCCCACCCAGGCCCCATCCCTATAACCCCATGCATTTACTTGAGCTAGTCTTCCTGACATTAAGGGACAATATAACATGGCCAATCCACCTAACCCGCACAGTTTTGGAGTATGGGAGGAAACTGAAGCACCTGGAGGAAACCCACGCAAGAGAGAACATGCAAACTCCACACGGGCAGTGACCCAAGCTGGGAATCGAACATGAGTCCTGGCGTTGTGAGGCAGCAGTGCTAACCACTGTGCCACCGTGCTACTCGCTGATAAAGATATTTGTCAAAGTTAATCTCTCCAGCAAACCCTTCAGCCAATCAGTTAAATGATGGCTGGCCGGATCGAAACACTTTCTACCCACTTTGCTTCCTTTTAAGCCTTTTGCCAACAAAACATTATCAACCTCGATTTTGATGTTTTCTATTGACACCACCCGGCCCCCAAATCATAACAGGCTCTTTGGGGAGAAAGTTCCAGATTTCCACTGCCCTTTATGTAGTGTTGGACTGGGGTGGGTGCACCAAGTAGGTTGATAACACCAAGTTAAATCCAATAGGTTTACTTGGGTAGCATGAGCTTTCAGAGCATTGCTATCAAATAAACCTGTTGGACTTTAACCCCTAGTGTGTGAGACTATTTATAGTTCACTGCCTTTTGTGTGAGGAACTGCTCACTGACATCTCCTGATTCTGATCTGATTTTAAGAATGTTTCTTCAAACAATCTTTAGATGATCCTTTATGTATTGGAACAAGCTGATTCTGATTTTAAGAATGTTCCCTGTTGTTCTGAACTCGGGCACAAGGTGCAAAGGTTTTCAGTATTAGGTTGGCATAGCTTCACTCTGAATCTATAGAACTTGGCCTCAAAGGGCACCTTCAGGAAGGAACAACTGAGGAAATAAATCTAACGGATCTTGCTCTTCTCTCTCACCCTCTAGGAGCGCTGTTTGCCTCAGTGGCATGTGTAGAGAGTGCCTGCTCATTGGCATCAACACTCATCTTCAGCTCATTGTATCCTGCAACACTGGACTTCCTCAAAGGTTTTACTTTTCTCTTTGGTGCTACCATGCTTCTCATTCCAGCGGGCATTATTGGGTAAGCAACCTCAACAATGGCTGGGTATTTGGATAATCAGACTTCATCACTTCCCAGGTTCACTGTGCTTCTGATAAACACAGCAGGTCAGTGGGTTAACCATGTCCCCGATTGCATTATAATCCGCACAGTGGTACAGTGGTTAGCACTGTTGCCTCACAGTGCCAGGGACCCAGGTTCAATTCCCAGCTTTGGGCACTGTCTGTGTGGAGTTTGCACGTTCTCCCTGTGTCTGCATGGGTTTCCTCCGGGTGCTCCGGTTTCCTCCCACAATTCAAAGATGTGTGGGTTAGATTGATTGGCTAGGCTAAATTGCCCCTTAGTATCAGGATTGATATGCAGGGTAAATATGTGGGGTTATGATATAGGGACTGGGTGGAATTGTGATCAGTGCAAACTTGATGGACCGAATGCCCTCCTTCTGTCCTGTAGAGATTCTACGATTCAGCCTGAGATGTATTATTCCACTTGTTAAACTGAGATTTATAAGATGACTTTCTAGGAGTGGCTGTGAGCGCACAGGATGCATTTTATCAAAACCCTGAGTTAAACAATAGTCATCAAGATTCTTATCTGAAATTTGTTGCAGTGTTATCAAGGAAAGATGATTTCTAAAATAGAACAGTGTTGTCAGCAGGTACAAATAGCCTGGCCTTGATAAAATGCCTTCTGGAACTGAATACTTGCTATAAAACAGCCAAAGCAATAATAGCACCCTCACAGCTCCACGCACCAGAGATTACGCAGCAGAGGGTGACAGCACAGTCCATGGCAGACTCACTGCAACTGAGATCCTGGAAAAGGTGGGAGACAGAAAAATGGATGGGAGAGATGATGGAGTGTGTGCTTGGAGTTGGAAATAAAAAAGATGCTGGTAGCAAAGGAGTTTGGTGCAGTTGAGTGTTACAGTTTAGGTCAGAAACTCCAAAGTGTTTTATGGAGCCCACCTGAATCATAAGTTTTGCATCTTGAATTTGGCTAGGAGAAGCAAGATAGGTTTCACTTCAGTATGATTTTAATGATCCACTAGGGAGCTTTTATCCAACAAAGTTTATTTAAGAATATAATTAACATGTATAGTAAGAAAATTAGCAAGAACTGTTATCAATTACAAACAAAAACAAAACAACCATGATAATGTATAACACTTAACACACATATCTAATATGCTTCAAACATACCAAAACCTTCCATAGATCAAACCTTTTAAACAGATTTAACACAGCAAAGACTAAAGAGAATGATATTGGAGTTGAGTCCTTTGGGTGAATCCTGCAGTTATGTGGATAGACTCAGCACAATTTGAAATCAGGACAGCTTTCCAGAACCCCAGGTAGACTCCGGTCAAGCCACCAACTGCAGATTTTCTCTTCCAGGAAGGCTTTCAGCTAACCTGCAGAATTTCCCAAAACCAGAGAGGGAGAGAGAGAAAAACACTTCTTTACAACTTGCTGTCTTTTCTAAAACTCAATCTGCAGCTCAGAACTGAAAATGAAAGAGTTCCTGTCACCTGACCTGCGTGTTTAACCTGGTGTTTTGAGATTTCTTACTGTGCTGACCTGTCAACAGCTTTCCTCCTAACAACACAAGAGTCATAAAAACCAATATCAGAAAGTACCTGAGCTCCCCATTTAAGCCACTTAAGGAGTAATAAAAGGACATCTGGGAAACAGTTATGTATTGATGTGTACTATTGTGTACCCGATTGCACCAACTTGATATGTACTATTTTACTTGTGGTTTATAAGATGTCTTTCTCGGAGTGGCTGTGAGTGCACAGGATGTGTTTTTTCAGAACCCTGCATTAAACAACGCTCATCAAGATTCTTATCTGAAATTTATTGCGGTGTTATCAAGAAAAGATCATTTCGAGAATAGAACAGTGTAGTCAGCAGGTATTCCCTCTACACTGTACCCCATCAAACACTCCCAGGACAGGTACAGCACAGGGTTAGATACAGAGTAAAGCTCCCTCTACACTGTCCCCATCAAACACTTCCAGGACAGGTACAGCACAGGGTTAGATACAGAGTAAAGCTCCCTCTACACTGTCCCCCCATCAAACACTCCCAGGACAGGTAGAGCACGGGGTTAGATACAGAGTAAAGCTCCCTCTACACTGTCCCCCCATCAAACACTCCCAGGACAGGTACAGCACGGGATTAGATACAGAGTAAAGCTCCCTCTACACTGTCCCCCCATCAAACACTCCCAGGACAGGTACAGCACGGGGTTAGATACAGAGTAAAGCTCCCTCTACATTGTCCCCCCATCAAACACTCCCAGGACAGGTACAGCACGGGGTTAGATACAGAGTAAAGCTCCCTCTACACTGTCCCCCCATCAAACACTCCCAGGACAGGTACAGCACGGGGTTAGGTACGAAGTACTGATTATGGAGAATGTGATGTTTAACTGAAGGGTTTGACATTGTCCCTGGAAGGTGTTCCCCTGATTTCCTTGACTAGTCTGTTTTTTCTTTTCAGAATCTTGGGTTGGGGTGAGAGGAGGTCGCGATACAACCAACTTGAAGACACTCCCGGAGGTTCCACTGTCACCATCAATGCTGATTGCTCCTCCAGTCAGAATGAGCAGATCAATCAGGAGGTGTCATGATTAGTGATGTGTTTTTGCAATTAATGAGCCAATCAGAATATGTGTATGTGATCCAGGTGGCAGATAGAGCAGCCACTGAGGCCTAACCCCTCAAAGCAGCTTGCAGTCTGATTCAGTTGTTGCTCTGTCTGTTGCTGCAAGATCATCTATCTGATTTTCTAGCTGGCGTTTCAAGCTTCTGTGAGCAAGAAGAATCATACAGCGCAGCAGGAAGCCAATAATCCCATTGTGCCTATTCCAGTATCTTGAAAGAATTCGTCCTGGTCTCCTGTTCTCCCATCAACCCTCTTTTCCAAGTGTTTACCCAATTCCATTTTGAAATTTATTATTGAATCAGCTTCCACCACTCTTTCAGGGAATGCACTCCAGGTCCTAACAACTCCATATGTAAGCATTTTATCCCAACTCCCTGCTGATTCACATTAAATCTGTGTCCTTCTAGTAAATGACTCTTCTGCCACTGGGAGCAGTTCCTCCATTTGTGTCAGTATTTTGAATACCTCAGTATTTTACTTTCCAAAAGACCATTAAACATAGGAGCAGAATTAGGCCATTCAGCCCATCGAGTCTGCTCTGCAATTCCATCATGGCTGATAAGTTTCTCAACCCCATTTACCCACCTTTTCCTCGTAACTTTTGATCTCCTTTTCATTCAGGAACCTATCTCTGTCTTAAAGACATCAATGACACTGCCTCCACAGCCTTTTGTGGCAATGAATTGCACAGATTCTCCACTTTCTGGCTGAAGCAATTCCTCCTCATCTCAGTTCTAAAGTGTTGTCCCTTTACTCTGAGGCTGTACCCTCAGATCCTAGTCTCTCCTAGTAAGGGAAATATTTTCCCCACTTCCATTCTATCCAGGCCTTTCAGTACTCTAAGTTTCAGTGAGATCCCCATGCTCATACCTGAGCTGGCTATCATTGTCTACAATTTCCAACAGTTTTACTCAAGAGAGGTCAGGAATTGACCTTTGACTGGCTGACCTGTAAACTGAGCTCCAGACATCTCCAGAAACTCAGCGCTTGAAATTTTAAACATAGCTTCACTGTAACTGAATTAAGTTAATCATTGGAAATTGCAATGAACTGAACAATGATCAGCATTATGAGATGATAATATTTTTTAACATTTAAACTGATTTTAATATCACTGTCCGCACACTCTCGCCACATCTTCAAGACAAGAAGAGACACATTTTGAAGCATTTTTATAATGAATGACTGAAATAAAGTGATTCCTGGCTTCGCCACACTGCCTATGTCTCATTCTTCAATCAGGAAGTGCAGATGACGGCGTTGGACTGGGGTAAACACAGGAAGAAGTCTCACAACATCAGATTAAAGTCCACTGTATTTATTTGGTAGCTTTCAGAGTGCTGCTCCTTCATCAGGTGAGTGAAGAGTTGTGTTTTAGACACAAACACAACTGCAAGATAATGATTAGAATGTGAGTCTTAACAGTAATCAAGTCTTTACATATGCTGCCAATGCGAGTGGAGAGAGGGTTAAGTACAGATTAAAGAGGTGTAAACTGTCTTTAAGCAAGGACAGTTAGATTTTGCAACTCCAGGCAAGTTGTGGGGATTACAGATACTGTGACATGAACCCAAAGTCCCAATTGAAGCTGTCCTCGTGTGCGGAACTTGGCTATCAATTTCTGTTCAGTGATTTTGCTTTGTCGTATGTCTTGAAGGCAGCCTTGGAGAACGCTTACCCAAAGATCAGAGGCTAAATGCCCTGGACTGCTGAAGTGTTCCCTGAGAAGAAGGGACACTCTTGCATGGTGATTGTTAAGCAATGTCCATTCATCCATTGTCATAGTGTTTGCACGGTGTCCCCAATGTACCATGCCTGGGAAGTCCTTTCCTGCAGTGTATCAGGTCGACAATGTTGGCCAAGTCACAAGAGTATGTGCCATGTACCTGGTGGATAGTGCTGTCATGTGAGATGATGGCATCTGTGTTGATGATCTGGCATGTCTTGCAGAGGTTGCTGTGGCAGGGTTGTATGGTGACGTGGTCACTGTTCTGAAGGCTGGATAGTTTGCCACGCACAATGGTCTGATTGAGATTACGCAGTAGTTTGAAGGCAAGTAATGAAGATGTGGGGATGGCTTTGGCGAGATGTTCATCTTCATCGATGACATGTTGAAGACTCCAGAGAAGATGTCTTAGCTTCTCCACTCCGGGGAAGTCCTGGATGAGGAGGGGTACTCTGTTGGTCGTGTCCCATGTTTGTCTGCTGTGAAAGTCAGTGCGGTATTTCGCTGTGGCATTTTCAGAACTATCGATCGATAAGTTGAGTGCATTTTCCTGTTATTTACAAGGGTGTCTTTCATCATCTGTAGATGTCTATTGCGATCCTTTTCATCTCAGCAGATCCTGTGTATACAGAGGGCTTGTCTGTAGGGGATGGCCTCTTTAACAAGTTTAATGTCGAAGTTGGAGAACTGGAACATTGTGACAAGAAGCTCACTCCTGGCTGCGAAGAGCTACAACTGTTTGGACACAGCAGGAGTACCCATTTGAGAAAGTCCAGCAGTGTTGCTGATGGCTCAGTGGATATCTCCCTCATCTCTCAGTCAGAGGATATGGATTTGAGCCCCACTCCAGGCAGTGAGCACAAAACACAAGCAGATATGCTCCAGTGAGTGCATTGAGGAAGTGCCGTTCTGTCAGAGGGTCAGTACTTAAGGAATGCAACATTATCAGAGGGTCGGTACTGAGGGACTGCTGCACTGTCAGAGGGTCAGTGCTGAGGGAGTGCTGCACTGTCAGAGGGTCAGTGCTGAGGGAGTGCTGCACTGTCAGATGGTCAGTGCTGAGGGAATGCTGCACTGTCAGAGGGTCAGTACTGAGGGAATGGTGCACTGTCAGATGGTCAGTACTGAGGGAGTGCTGCACTGTCAGATGGTCAGTACTGAGGGAGTGCAGCACTGTCAGAGGGTCAGTGCTGAGGGAGTGCTGCACTGTCAGAGGGTCAGTGCTGAGGGAGTGCTGCACTGTCAGAGGGTCAGTGCTGAGGGAGTGCTGCACTGTCAGAGGGTCAGTACTGAGGGAGTGCCGCACTGACAGAGGGTCAGTGCTGAGGGAGTGCCGCACTGTCAGAGGGTCAGTGCTAAGGGAGTGCCGCACTGTCAGAGGGTCAGTGCTGAGGGAGTGCCGCACTGTCAGAGGGTCAGTGCTGAGGGAGTGCCGCACTGTCAGAGGGTCAGTGCTGAGAGAGTGCCGCACTGTCAGAGGGTCAGTGCTGAGGGAGTGCCGCACTGTCAGAGGGTCAGTGCTGAGGGAGTGCCGCACTGTCAGAGGGTCAGTGCTGAGGGAGTGCCGCACTGTCAGAGGGTCAGTGCTGAGGGAGTGTTGCACTGTCAGAGGGTCAGTACTGAAGGAGTGCCGCACTGTCAGAGGGTCAGTACTGAGGGAATGCTGCACTATCGGATGTGCTGACTTTTGGATGAGGTCCCATTTGCCCTCTCAGATGAAGAAAATAAATTCTGTGGTCAGTAGTTGGAAGAGGGGCAGCGAATTCTCTCTGGTGAAGAGTGACAGGGGATTTCTCTGGTGGGGGGTAGGGGGATTCTCTCTGACGTGTTGTGACAAACATTTACCTTTCAGACAACATCGCTGTAACAGAAACAGACTATCGGATCATCTCCACGCTGTGTTCCGTGGGAACGCATTGTGTGCAAATTGCCTGTCACATTTCCTGCGTTACCCTCAACAACCTTTCACTGGCTGAGAACACTTTTGAGATGTGCTGTTGAAATACAAGTCTGTATTTTACCGTGAGTTGATTTGTGACTGATTCTGAACTCTGTTTTTCTGCATTTCACAAGATATTATGGTGAAAATGGGGCCAAAATCAGCAGGTTTCAGTTCAGCAGAGATTCCACTGAGTCTGAGCACCTTCAGTTACTCACAACAGAAAGGAAAGAATGAGGTAAGGAATTTAAGAATCTCTCCTATGATAGAGATACTTTATTAGCGAGATTGCTTAAAATCAATTGCAAACAGGAAATCTTTGAACTAAATTACATTCTTAATATTACTGCAGCATTAGATCGATCATTTTAATACCATGCACCTGGCAGCAAAGGGGCAGGATTGAAGGCATTGGGGAGTAAATTCAGGTAGGGCACAATGGGATCCTGTTCTGCACACCCCATCTCTGCCCAGCAGATTCAGTTAACCTCAGCCCCAGAGAGTCAATAAAGGTACAGCAAACATCAACTGCGGCAGAAAATTTACTGGGAGCTCATCCATCAATAAATGTTGAAGTTGGTGAGGCCAGGCAATGTCCCTTCATTAACAGACCAAGGACTGGTGTCCAATTACGACACAGACAGCACTATAAGATATTGCATTGACTGTAGGGTCTAAGGGTAGAGGCAGGGAAATGGGTAGTGAGGGTGAGAGATGGGAGGTAGTTAGTATAGGGCAAAGGGACCAAATCCAGGCACATCAGAGGGGGAAGGACAGGGAATGACCCCTGTGAAGGATAAAGGGATAACAGAGAACCTGAGAGATGCAAACCCTGAGAGGAAGAAATAAGGCCTATTGGGCAGGGTATGTAGAGATAGATAAGGGTGGTAAGTGTATGGAATGCCCTGCCTGCTGCAGTTGTAGATGCGCCAAGTTTGGGGGTGTTTAAGAGGTCTGTGGATAGGTTTATGGATGAAAAGGAAATGGTTTAGGTTAGAGGGTCATTGCTTTTTCTTAATTAGTCGGCACAACATCAAGGGCTGAAGGGCCTGTTCTGCGCTGTAATGTTCTATGTTCTAAGAGATACAGAGAAATGATACACTGCTGATGGTGCGACATGGTAGTTTGGCCTCTGGAACTTGCTCCACCATTCAATAAGTACATTGCTTACATTCAATGCCACTCGATCACCATATCCCTCAACTCCACCAGTATCCAAAAATATATCAATATATGCAACGATGGAGGGTCCATAATCCTCTGGGCAGAGAATTCTGAAGATTCACAACTCTCAACGAAAGTATTTCTCCATATCTCAGTCCTAACTGGCTGATTCATTATTCTGAGCCAGTGTTGCTATGTTTGGGACTCTCCATCCAGGGAAGGACAGGTCTCAGTAACTACACTGTTTAATCTTCTCAAACTAACTCTGTAGTCACCTCTTTTGCAACTGTAGGCTGCAGGCTATCAAACCTGGGGATTTGGCAATCTTTAAGTCCCATTAAGCTCTCAGTAATTTTGATTTTCTGTTATTTGTTATTAAGTTCCTTGTTCTCATTTGACTCTTGGTTCCTGCCTATTTTCTAATTTTTTTATGTCTCTTTTATGGTGACGACATATTAAAAAAATTGTTGACCATCTTTGTTTTCCCTTTCCTCCGTTATAATTCCCCTGTCTCTGTCTCAAAGGAAACCAGTTTACTTTAGTGACTCTCTTTTTTGTGTATTTAAAAGAATCTTGCCATCTTTTTTCACCTTTATTGCATGCTTACTCTCAATCTGTCTTTTGTCAACCTTTACTATAATCTAAAACTCTCCCAATCCATTGACTTACTATCTCTTGGTAATGTTTTAAAAATTAATTTATGAGATGTGGGTGTCACTGGCTAGATCAGTATTTATTGCCCATCTCTAGTTGCCCCTGAGAAGGTGGTGGTGAGCTGCCTACTTGAATTGCTACAGTCCCTGAGGTGTCCGTGCATCCACAGTGCTTTATGTGATGAGTTTAGAATTTTAACCCAGGGATATTGAAGGAAAGGCTGATATATTTCCAAGTCAAGATGGTCATAGAGGTTTACAGCATGCTAACAGGCCTTTCGGCCCAACTTGTCAATGCCGCTCTTTTTTTTAACCCTTAAGCTAGTCCCAATTACATTTTATTTACGTAACTGTCTAAACACTTTTTAAAAGACAAAACTATATCCACCTCTACTACTACTTCTGGTAGCTTGTTCCAGACACTCACCACCCTCTGTGTGAAAAAATTGCCCCTTTGTATCTCTCCCTGCTCATCTTAAACCTATGCCCTCTAGTTTTAGACTCCCCTACCTTTGGGTAAAGATACTGATTATTTTGCTGATCTGTGCCCCTCATTATTTTGTAGATCTGTATAAGATTACCCCTGGCCTCCTACACTCCAGAGAAAAAGGTCCCAGTCTATCTAGCCTCTCCTTATAAGTCAAAACCATCAAGTCCTGGTAGCATCCTAGTAAATCTCTTCTGCACTCTTTCTAGTTTAATAATATCCTTTCTCTAATAGAATGCCCAGAACTGTACACAGTATTCCAAGTGTGGCCTTACCAATGTCTTGTACAATTTCAACAAGATATCCCAACTCCTGTATTCAGTATTCTGACCGATGAAACCAAGCATGCTGAATGCATTCTTCATCACTCTGTCCATCTGTGACTCCATTTTCAAGGAGCTATGAACCTGTACCCCTAGATCTCTTTGTTCTGTAATTCTAGTGAATAGTGACTCTTTTGCACAAAGTACATCACTGTCAAACTGTTATGATCAATCTTCCCAGAGCGTCCTTGACTATCAGATTACTAATTAACCTGGTCTCATCAAAGACAACATCTAATATAGACTCTTCCCTGTGTCCTGCGATGGGAAAGATTCCAGAAGGGGAATGAAAAAGAGTGAAGTCCTTTGAGGAGAGGGGAAAGTGTTTGCAAGTGATGTGGGTGAAGGGGTGGGGAGTGGTTCTGTGCTGGGGAGGATTACCATGAATTTGAGGAGGTATGTGCGTGTTGGTCCAGGTTATCGGGAACAATCTGCACCTAGAGGGCGATTAGCACACTGCCCCACACACACATACACACACACACACACACACACTGGGTACAGGGGTTGCTGCTTCCCTGCCACAGCTGCCGCCAAAGCGTTTGAGGTTTACATGTTCGTCAGGAGTTGGGAGATCCACGGAAATCATGTTCACGATATTGCCAGGATGAACTAAAAGAACCGGAAGAGGAGGTAGTGTTGCTTCACTTTCTGATTCAGATTCAGCAAAAATCAAGCAGTGCCAGTCTGACATGGAAGACAGCTGCCCCCAGAAACATCGCAACAACACTAACCACTGAACTTCCGATATCAATTAGCTGCTCCTGTCCACTGGCTGGAGGTTTGATCGTCAATGAGGAACAGAGATGGAAAGATGGAAGACAGACAGCAGGGAGGATTCGACGGTTGCGAAGGTTACTCGTGGTGTGACACCACTTCTCTCTCGCCAGTGTCGGCCGGAACGGCACAGTCATTCTGATCAGGCATGTGGAGAAACCGCAGAATCTTCTCAATACTGGCGTCTTGGTACTCATGTGACCACCTGTGTCGGGCAGAGAAGGGAAGCAGCTGAAGTGAGTAGCTGGGAGCAGCTGGGAGTGTTTTTCCAGCCTTTGTATGAAAGTATTTCCTAACTTCTCTCCTGAATGGTTTGGCTTGGAGTTTAAGGTTCTGTCCCTGTGTCCCTCACATCTAAGCATTTCTCTTTGTCTCTCCACCCTACTAAATTCCTTAAAAAAAATCAACCTTTCAAAACTAGGGGGCCTCGATATTAACGTGGATAGTGAGTAACAATTCTGAGGGGGAATTCAGGAGAATCAGAGGATTTTCACAATAACTTCATTGCAATTTTACTGCTGTTACTTCATTAGTGACATTAATCAATAAACTTAAAACTTTACCCAGAGTGGAGAGAATGTGGAACTCGTTCCCACGGAGAATGGGAAGAATGTGGAATTCACTCTGACAAAGAATGGGGAGAATGTGGGACTTGCTCTCATGGGGAGTGGTTGAGATGAAAGGGAAGACTGGGAAAAAACATGAAGATTATATATGTTATAATGAAAGCTGAGTGTTTGGATGAGGGTTGGATGTTCAGGAACTGAGTGTGTTCGAGAATGCTGATGTGAGTGCAGGAAGATAGGGCTGTGGTACAAAGATCAGTCAGGATCCTGTTCAATGATCGTGCAGGCTTAAAGGGGCAGAATGGCCTACTCCTACTTCTTGTCTTCCAATGAGGATACGGTGACAGGGTGAGATGAGGTAGGGTGGGGCACACACAGCAGCGGGGACCCAGTGTGCTGGATGGACGGTGCCTGTGCTGCACGTTCCATCCCTGAGATTATCCATGTTCTGAGCTGGAGAACAGAGTCACACACGATCCTCCGCGGTGGTCTGCGACAGGAGAACAAAACACTATGGAATAGAGCTGGAAAACCATGCTTACAGGATGCCGTTGAATGTGAGGATCCCTCTCATGTCCTCGGGCAGAGAGTTGGAGTCAGGCCAGGTGAAATTATCAGTCACGGGTACAATGTTCTTTTTGAAGTTGATTGCCATGACAATCTCCTTTCAACAAATTTACAGAAACTTGAGTCAGTCCAAAAATCAGGATTCAAGGAAAGCAGCAGTTCAGAGGAATACAAATGAAGCAAAGCCTATTAACGTGATGACAGATCTCCTGGAATAAGACATAGGAGCAGAACTAGGCCACTCGGCCCATTGAATCTGCTTCACCATTCAATCACGGTTGATATTTGTCTCATCCCCATTCTCCTGCCTTTTCCCCATAACCCCTTAAAGACGCCTCTTAAAAGTCACTATCGTTTCTACTTCCACTACCTCCGCCGGCAGCAAGTTCTAGGCACCCGCTATCCTCTGTCTAAAAAATTTGCCTTGTACATCTCCATTAAACCTTGCCGCTCGCACCTTAAATCTGTGCCCCCCCCTCCAATAACTGACCCTTCCATCCTGGGAAAAAGCTTCTGACTATCCACTCTGTCTAAAATTTTGTAGACTTCTTTCAGATCACCACTCAACCTCCATTGTTCCAGTAAGAACAACCTGAGTTTCTCCAACCTCTCCTCATAGTTAACGCCCTCCATACCAGGGCAACATCCTGGTAAATCTTTTCTGTACCCCTATCCAAAGCCTCCACATCCTTCTGGTAATATGGGACCAGAATTGACCACTATATTCCAAATGCAGTCTAACTAAGGTTCTATAAAGTGCAACATGACTTGCCAAATTTAAACTCACTGCCCCGGCCGGTGAAGACAAACATGCTGTATGCCTCCTTGACTACCTTCTCCATCTGTGTTGCCATCTTCAGTGACCTGTGTACCTATATACCCAGATCCCTTTGCCTATCAACACTCAAAATCATCATGAATCTAACGCACACACACTTTCACTGGGGTACAGCTCCCACACACACTGACTCTCACTGGGGTACGGCTCCCACACACACTGACTCTCACTGGGGTATGGCTCCCTCACACACTGACTCTCACTGGGGTATGGCTCCCTCACACACTGACTCTCACTGGGATATGGCTCCCACACACACTGACTCTCACTGGGGTACGGGTCCCACACACACTGACTCTCACTGGGGTACGGGTCCCACACACACTGACTCTCACTGGGGTACGGCTCCCACACACACTGACTCTCACTGGGGTACGGGTCCCACACACACTGACTCTCACTGGGGTACGGCTCCCACACACACTGACTCTCACTGGGGTACAGCTCCCACACACACTGACTCTCACTGGGGTACGGGTCCCACACACACTGACTCTCACTGGGGTACGGGTCCCACACACACTGACTCTCACTGGGGTACGGCTCCCACACACACTGACTCTCACTGGGGTACGGCTCCCAACACACACTGACTCTCACTGGGGTACGGGTCCCACACACACTGACTCTCACTGGGGTACGGCTCCCACACACACTGACTCTCACTGGGGTACGGCTCCCACACACACTGACTCTCACTGGGGTACGGCTCCCACACACTGACTCTCACTGGGATACGGCTCCCACACACACTGACTCTCACTGGGGTACGGCTCCCACACACACTGACTCTCACTGGGGTACGGCTCCCACACACACTGACTCTCACTGGGGTACGGCTCCCACACACACTGACTCTCACTGGGGTACGGCTCCCACACACACTGACTCTCACTGGGGTACGGCTCCCACACACACTGACTCTCACTGGGTACGGGTCCCACACACACTGACTCTCACTGGTACGGTCCCACACACTGACTCTCAAAGGGTACGGGTCCCACACACACACTGACTCTCCCTGGGGTATGGCTCCCACACACACTGACTCTCAGTGGAGTACGGCTCCCACACACACTGACTCTCCTAGGCCTTAGCTCCCACACAGACTGGCTTCTGGGATTTTAATCTGTGCCTCTGTTTAAAAAATTAGGAGCTGATATTTAGTGTTTTGTTAATCTGCAAAGCCAACTCCAATACTGAGTGAAATCAGATTGAATTTGGGGCACTCTGTAGCTTAATGCTGTCCCCAAAAGAGTACAGTTGGTATTGCATTAAATAAGTAATAGTTTTCCCACTCTCTTAACAAAATAGATTTCCAGACCAACCTCAAGCAGCTCATTCCTTAATTTTTTTAAGGAATATAAAATGTCCCCACCATTTAACTCTTTCATTGCCAGTCCAATTCTGCTGAATCCACACTGTGTTCCCTCCTAGGCCAGTCCTGAGGCGGGGAGCTGGAACTGAACACAGTGACTCCAGATGGGCTCTGATTCAATCTTTATATAAACTGGAACATCATTCCCCCTCGCCTTGTATTCCAGCTCTATTCCTATAAATAGCAATATCGCAGACTGAATTCCCATCCAGCACGGATTCTCCACTTGGTCCCTAAATCTCTCTTTCTGCTCATTCACACTTCTTCGTTTCTTCACTGAGACGGGCATTGTGGGAGTACGCAAGAGGAAGACCAAAGGAGGGGTAAACAGGTGGGGGGCAAAGGACGGGTACAAAGATGAGAGGTACACAGAGAGAGGGGCATTTTAGGGGTATACAGAAGGAAAGGAGCAATGTAGGGTATACAGGGGAGGAGACTGTAGGTACACAGGGGAAGGAACATTGTAGGAGTACACGGCGGGAGGAGCAATGAGGATTCAATGCTGCCTCCTGATCTCTAAACCTGCAAACTCCTTTTCTCTAGTTGCTGGTAACATTTAGTCGAATAGTGTCCGCTCACTCACCCTGTGTACCCAATCCTTCATCGCTGTGTCCCCCATGCACTTGTCCAGGGCATTGGCTGAAAGGACCAGAACAAAGTTTTTGGCTTTCTTCACACTCTGACAGAGTTTATCCTCAAACTTGCCGGCCTCGAGTTTCTCCACATCGATGAAGACACTGAAACCACGGAGCTGTAGGTGTACCTTCAGCAGACTGAGAGAGAGAGAGTGACTCAGGGAGAGTAAGAGAGCGAGAGACAGAGAGAGTGAGTGAGTGAGAGAGTGAGAGAGAGAGAGTGAGAGAGAGAGAGTGAGATGGAGAGTAAGAGAGCGAGAGAGAGTGAGAGAGAAAGTGAGACAGAGAGAGTAAGACAGAGAGAGTGAGTGAGACAGAGAGTGAGTGAGAGTGAGTGAGAGTGAGAGAGAGAGTGAGTGAGAGAGAGAGTGAGTGAGAGAGAGAGTGAGAGAAA
>JAGIQG010000022.1:4320875-4580875 GCA_024679065.1 Sphyrna mokarran
ATACACACACAGACACATACACACACACATACACACACAGACACATACATACACAGACACACACACAGACACATACATACTCACACACATACACACACAGACACATACACACACAGACACATACACACACACACACACAGACACATACACACACACACATACACACACAGACACATACATACACACACAGACACATACATACACACACATACACACACAGACACATACATACACACCATACATACACAGACAGATACACAACAGACACATACATACACACACACACACATACACAGACACACATACACAGACACACACACACACACACACACACACAGACACACACACACAGACACACACACACACACATACACACACACACACACACACACACACACACACACACACACACACACACACACACACATACACACACAGACACATACACACACATACACACACAGACACATACATACACACACACTACACACACAGACATACACACACACACACTACACACACAGACATACACACACAAACACATACACACACAACATACACACAACACATACACACACAGACACATACATACACACACATACACACACAGACATACCACACACACACATACACACACACAGACACATACACACACAACACATACATACACACAGACACATACACACAACACACATACACACACACACACACACACACACACACACACACACACACACACACACACACACACACACACACACACACACACACACACACACACACACACACACACACATACACACACAGACACATACATACACACACAGACACATACATACACACACATACACACACAGACACATACATACACACACACATACATACACAGACAGATACACACACAGACACATACATACACACACACACATACACACACACACATACACACACAGACACATACATACACACACATACACACACACACATACATACACAGACACATACACACACAACACATACACACACATACACAACAGACACACACACACACATACACAACACACACACATACACACAGACACATACACACACAGACACAACACACATACACACACAGACACATACACACACACATACACACACAGACACATACACACATACACACATACACACACAGACACATACACACACATACACACACAGACAATACACACACAGACACATACACAGACACATACCATACACACACACTACACACACAGACACATACACACACAGACACCACAATACACACACAGACACATACACACACACACACATACAACACACAGACATACACCACAGACACACACACACACATACACACACACACATACACCACACAGACACATACACACACACATACACACACAGACACATACACACATACACGCATACACACACAGACACATACACACACAATACACACACAGACACATACACACACAGACACATACACACACACACACATACACACAGACATACACACACAGACACACACACACAACATACACACACACACACATACACACACACAGACACATACACACATACACACATACACGCATAACACACAGACACTACACACACAACATACACACACAGACACATACATACACACACAGACACAGACACTCATACACACACACATACACACACAGACACATACACACGACACATACATACCACACACATACACACACAGACACATACACACACAGACACATACACACACACACGCAGACACATACACACACAGACACGTACACACACAGACACACACAGCACACATACACACACAGACATACACACACACACGCAGACACAATACACACACAGACCACATACACACACACATACACACACAGACACATACACACACACACGCAGACACATACACACACAGACACACATACACACACACACACATACACACACAGACACACACACACACACATACACACACACACACACACATATATATAGAATGCTGAACAAAGACTGCAAGAAACTACAAAAGGTCGTGCACAAAGCTCAGCCCATCATACGAACCAGCATCCCATCCATTGACTCTCTCTACACTTCCCGTTGCCTTAGAAAAGCAGCCAGCATAATTAAGGACCCCACGCTCCCTGGATGTTCTTTCTTCCGCCTTGTTCCATTGGGAAAAAGATACACAAGTCTGAGGTCATGCACCAACTGCTCAAGAAGCTTCTTCCCTGCTGCCATCAGACTTTTGAATGGATCTACCTTGCATTAAGCTGCTCTTTCTCTACACCCTAGCTATGATTGTGCAGAATATAGTGTTACAATCTCTTTTCCTTCATAGAGAAGATATGTTTTGTCTGTATGATGCGCAAGAAACAATATTTTTCACTGTATGTTAATACATGTGACAATAATAAATCAAATCAAAATTTTTAAAAATCAGACAGAGACATAAACAGATGAGCAACTAGAGAGAGGCAGACAGAAAGTAATTGTCACAAGTTGGGATACCCTGATTAGACCCATCTCCGATGCAACATCTCTTTCTACATGGACAGTTCTTGGTTTATTTGTTCTCAGGATGTGTGTCAGGATTTATTGACCATCCCAAATAGTTCCTTTACAATGTGCCTTCATGCACTGCTACCACTGTGAGTGCTTTGATACAGATTGCCCCCTGGACCACTGTGCAGGGCAGATTAGAGTCACCCACGTTAGTACAGGACTGGAGTCACATATCAACCAGACTGGGTAAGGACGGCAAGTTCTGTTTCCTCAAAGTTATTAATGAACCACTTTCTGGTCACTGTTATTGAGAGCAGCATTTTATTTAATGTGATGGGATTGTGAGCTCACACTCTCTGTGTTATAAGTTCAGTAGTTTAACTGCAACATCACAACACTTGCTCAAACAATCACTATCACTGACATTAACTTGATAAGATCCACGTTGAGATATCAGAGAAACTTCTCTCAAGAAATTCTCTCAATGCAAATCCCTCCATTCCTCCCACATTCCCGTTTTGAGTTTCAGGTTTCACTGTCACCTAGGACAGCACAGTGGCACAGTGGTTAGCACTGATGCCTCACAGCACCAAGGACTTGGGTTCAATTCCCAGCTTGGGTCACCGTGTGTGTGGAGTTTGCATGTTCTTCCCATGTCTGTGTGGAGTTCTTCCCACATCTGAAAGACATGCTGGTTAGGGTGCATTGACCTGAACGGACGCTGGAATGTGGCAACTAGGGAAATTTCACAATAACTTCATTGCAGTGTAAATGTAAGCCTTACCCCTGACTAATAAATAAACTTTATTTACTTTCTTTTAAGATACACAGGTTAGGTGGATTGACCATGCTAAATTGCCTCTTAGTGTCAGAGAGATTGGCAGAGAAAGAGTGTGCGGTAGTGGGATAGGAGCTGAATGGGGTTGTCAGTGTGGACAAGATGGGCTGAATGGCCTCGTGCACTGTAGGGATTCTATAATTCGTCATTCAAACCCCACTCTGCGTTCCAAACAGCAAGGGAACAGTGAACTGAGAGGTGTGTTCTGTTTCAGAGCTGCCTAGAGATTTGTCAAACTGACTTCAAATGGCTCTCATGTATCTTACAAATATTGTCCCAAATCACAGTTCTGGCCTCTCCCTTGAGGGGGAACCTCCCTCAGCATCCAGCCCATCAATCCCCCTCAGGATCTTGTAATGTTTCAGAAAAATCACCATCATGCTCCTGAACCCTAACCAAACACAGCCTCTCTAACCCGTCCTCATAAAATAAACACCTCCCCCCCAATCTCAGGAATCACTCGAAGTTAGGCCTGCTTTACATCTCCTGGCTTCCTCCAGTGGCCCAGTGATACAAGCACCAACCTCAGACACACACTGACCACTTCAATCAGCCCATCTTCCTGCGACCATGTCCACATCAGTGATACTGCAGTTGGAAAGCACTGACCTGGCCAGCTGAGATCCTGTAGTCCTGCGGTAACTGATGAAAACATCAGGCTCATCCGAGGTGGTCTGCTGAGTGTCAAAACTCAAACTGGGGGTCAGCAGCTCTGAAGGATAAAAGGAGTTTCCTGTTAATTGTGGCTCAATGGTTAACATTCCCATTGGAGCAAAAGTTCAAGTTCCACTCCAGAGATCCAGCGACAAGATTAGTCTGACACTGTCAGACGGTCAGTGCTGAGGGAGTGCCGCACTGTCAGAGGGTCAGTACTGAGGGAGTGCAGCACTGTCAGAGGGTCAGTACTGAGGGAGTGCCGCACTGTCAGAGGGTCAGTGCTGAGGGAGTGCCGCACTGTCAGAGGGTCAGTACTGAGGGAGTGCAGCACTGTCAGAGGGTCAGTGCTGAGGGAGTGCCGCACTGTCAGAGGGTCAGTGCTGAGGGAGTGCCGCACTGTCAGAGGGTCAGTGCTGAGGGAGTGCCGCACTGTCAGAGGGTCAGTGCTGAGGGAGTGCCGCACTGTCAGAGGGTCAGTGCTGAGAGAGTGCCGCACTGTCAGAGGGTCAGTGCTGAGGGAGTGCCGCACTGTCAGAGGGTCAGTGCTGAGGGAGCGCCGCACTGTCAGAGGGTCAGTGCTGAGGGAGTGCTGCACTGTCAGAGAGTCAGTGCTGAGGGAGTGTAGTTATTTTTCAGATGGGACATTACAGGAAGCTCAGGTTGATGGAGATGGGAGGTAACCAGGGGGAAACCGGAGTGGGTCGTGTCTAGAGATGACAATTGCACCAAGGATGGTTTCAGTGGCGGATGAGCTGAGGGTGGGGATGATCGCCACAGGGAGAAGCATGTGGTACTGACAGAGGAATATGGAGGTGTGGTCAGCTTCCTGAGCTGACAAGTGTCTGAATGATGTCTTCGGATCCCAACTTTACCCTTTCCTGCAGCAAGAATGCTGCTTCGGTGAAATCCAAGCTCAATCTGACAATCTGATTGGAGCTGCTGATCTGTCACTCTAGATAGTGTCGCCCTCCCGATCCCACAGCGCAGCAGGTTGTAGGTATACTGTCGAAAGTGAGGGCCAATGCTGCCCAACCAATCAGCCAGGTTACTGGGGTCACAGCTGGAGTAGTTGGCATAAGTCTTTAACTCAGACAATTCTCGGAGAAACCTTAAAAGAAAGAATTTCCATCGTTCAAATCACATTGTTAAAATGACAAGTAAGATACAGAGTAAAGCTCCCTCTACACTGTCCCCCATCAAACACTCCCAGGACAGGTACAGCACGGGGTTAGATACAGAGTAAAGCTCCCTCTACACTGTCCCCCATCAAACACTCCCAGGACAGATACAGCACAGGGTTAGATACAGAGTAAAGCTCCCTCTACACTGTCCCCCCATCAAACACTCCCAGGACAGGTACAGCACGGGGTTAGATACAGAGTAAAGCTCCCTCTACACTGTCCCCCCATCAAACACTCCCAGGACAGGTACAGCACGGGGTTAGATACAGAGTAAAGCTCCCTCTACACTGTCCCCCCATCAAACACTCTCAGGACAGGTACAGCACGGGGTTAGATACAGAGTAAAGCTCCCTCTACACTGTCCCCCATCAAACACTCCCAGGACAGGTACAGCACGGGGTTAGATACAGAGTAAAGCTCCCTCTACACTGTCCCCATCAAACACTCCCAGGACAGGTACAGCACGGGGTTAGATACAGAGTAAAGCTCCCTCTACACTGTCCCCCATCAAACATTCCCAGGACAGGTACAGCACGGGGTTAGATACAGAGTAAAGCTCCCTCTACACTGTCCCCCATCAAACACTCCCAGGACAGGTACAGCATGGGGTTAGATACAGAGTAAAGCACTGTAAGATGTCTCATAACACCAAATACAAGTCCAACCAGTTTATTTGATAGTAAACCCACAAACTTTCGGAAACACTGTTCCTTCGTCAGGCATGTGTTACACACACACACAACAGGTACAGAACAGGGTTAGATACAGAATAAAACTCTCTCTATACTGTCACTATCAACTTTATGATACCCTCTCACCTTCTGCGTGTTATGCTGGAAGATATTCCCAAATCTTCCTTTAATTCCGAATCAGTGATCATCAAAAGGAGATCCCCATCGACCTGTAGTTCCTACAGAAACAAATCTCTGATTAGAATTTGCAGTAATAATTTAACTGAGACACGTATACACACACACACACAAACACATACACACACACATACACACACACACACACACAGTCCTATATACATATACAGTCCCACACACACACACCCACACACACACATGCCCACACCCACACACATACACACCCACACACAGTGCCGCATATGCACACCAGACACACACCCACATACACACACACATCCCCTCGCACGCACACACACACATATTAAGTTAATCTTTCTCTATACCCTAGCTATGATTGTGACACTACATTCTGCATTCTCTCCTTTCCTTCTCTATGAACGGTATGCTTTGTCTGTATAGCGTACAAGAAACAATTCTTTTCACTGTATGTTAATACATGTGACAATAATAAATCAAACACACACTCTGTCAGCATACTCCCAGATGAGGGAGGGAGCTGACTGATGGGGATTTAATGTGAGAATCACCGCACCTCAGGCAACGAGTAAGGTTGAGAAAGCAGGGCCTTTATGAATAACCTCGGTCGGTGTGAGAATTGAACCAGTGCTGTTGACATTATTATCAACTTGTCTAGCCAATGGAGCTAATCCTGCCAACAGCACAGATTCAATTCCTGACCCAACTCTCAGGTTCAGCTTTCCCGGTATCCTGTGACGCTGCTGCTCTCTCACCAAGAATCTCTCGCAGTAGACCATGAATCCAATCTGTTGGAGCCAGGTTTGAACTTCGCCTGGTTTCCAGTTCGGGACGGTGGCAGAGAGTCGGCAAGGAACCTTCTCCCCCATCAGCTGCAAGGCTTTCTTGGCGAGAGTGGAAATGGTGGCATTTCCACAATAACTCACTAATCGCTTCAGACTCTGCGTAGCTCCAATCTCGTGGAGTATCTGCAACATAAGAGGAACATTCTGACATCAAACAGCAAGATGCAGCTAGGAACCTGAACCAAGGATAGAAAAGATAATCCTTCTCTGCAGGAGTCATACTGGATTCAAACATTAACCCAGAGTCTCACTCCACAGCTGCTGCCAGATCAACTGAATCTTTCCAGCACTTCCTGTTTTTAGTTAAGCATGAGGAACGTGTGGGAAGGGAGGAAGGAAAAAGAGGGAGAAAGTGAAAGAGGGGTTAAGAGAGAGGGGGAATGGGGAGAGAGGGAAAGAAAGAGAGAAAGAGATGGGAAAGAAAGAGAGCAGGAAGCAGGAAAGGAATGGAGGGTCAGCTCTGTTAATTAAGGATAACATTAGAATAGCAGAGAAGAGTGACCTTAGTTTTAAAGGTTGAGGCGATGGACTAGTGGTAATAATCGCTGGATTATTAATACACAAATGCTGGGAAGATGGGTTCAAATCCCACCACAGAAGATGATGGAATCTGAATCCAATAAAAAAAATCTGGACTTAAGAATCTACTGATGACTGTGAATCCATTGGTAATTATCAGAAAATAAACATCTGGTTCAGTAATACCCTTTGGGGAAGGAAATCTGCCATCCTTACCTGATCTGGCCTACATGTGACTCCAGAGCAATGTGATTGATTTGCAACTGCTCTTCAAGGGAACTAGGGATAGGCAATAACTGCTGGCCCAGCCAGTGATGCCCTTGTCCCATGGATGAATGTTAAAAAAGCATGTAATAGGTGGAGTGATAGCTCTGTTAATGAAGGATGGTATTAACAATCAGAGAAAGGTGACTTCAGTTTTAAAGACCGAGATGTAGAACTAGGCTTGTGAGAAAGCTACAGCAGTAGATTTTAATCTGCATGTAGACTGTATGAATCAGATTGGCAAGGGTAGCCTGGAAATTGAGTTCGTTTGAGCATTTCAGGTAGATTCTTAAAGCAGCAAATTCTGGAGACAAATGGATTTAATTATGTGCAATAAGACAGAATTAATTAGTGATCTCATTGTACAGGAGCATCTAGATTAGCAATGATGATGACATGATTGAGTTTTGGCAATGAAGGATGGGTCTAAAACTTGCGTTTTAAACCTACATAAAGGGCAGTCTTGTGAGTATGAAGGCAGCGGTGGCTGGAGTGAACTGGGGAATGAGGTTAAGGGTTAGGTCAGGAAGGTTGTAATGACAACATTTAAGGAATGTTTCCTAACACTCAGCAAAGTGAGAAAGAACATTGGAGATGAAAGCACCATCCATGAGGAACTAAGGAAGTTAAAGATAATACCACACTGGAAGGAAAAGTGTCCGGTGCCATAAAGGTGAGTGGCAGAGGAGAAGATTGGATAGAAAATAAAAGTACAGCAAAGAATGGCTAAAAGTAATAAGGAGGGAGAAATGAGAATCTGCAAAAAAGCTAGTTAGAAATATAAAAACTGAGTTTTCACAAGTATTTCAGAAGGGAAAGATGAACTGAGGCGAGTGTTCATTCTCTAGAGTATGAGCAAAGTCTGGGGAATTAATAATGGGAAATAAGGAAATGATGAGTAAATTGAATAGATATTTTTGTCTAATTTCATTATAGAATCCTAAGAGACTTCATCCTCAGATCTTTCAAAACATGGCTGCTGAGATAGTGGATGCTTCAGTTTTAATTTTCTAAAATTTTCTGGATTCTGGAAATTTCCTGGATTCTGGGCAGCACAGTGGCACAGTGGTTAGCGCTGCTGCCTCACAGCGCCAGGGACCCAGGTTCGATTCTGGCTTGAGTCACTGTTTGTGCAGAGTTTGCAAGTTCTCCCTGTGTCTGTGTGGGTTTCATCCAGGTGCTCCAGTTTCCTACCAAATCCAAAGATGTGCAGGTTAGATGGATTGGCCATGCTAAATTGACCTCCGTGTCAGGGGGATTAGCAGGGTAAATATGTGGGGTTGTGGGAACAGGGCCTGGGTGAAATTGTGGTCGGTACAGACCTGATGGGCTGAATGGCCTTCTTCTGCACTGTAAGGATTCTCTGATTCTTCTATGACATTGGAAAATAGCAAATGTGATTTTCCTATTCAGGAAAGGAGAGGGACAGAAAACTACAAGCCAGTTAGCTTAACATCTGTCATGGGGACATTGCTGGAATCGATAATTAAGAAGATTGCAGCAGGACACTGAGAAAATCTCAGTATAATCAGGCAGAATCAAAATGGTTTTGTGAAAGGGAAATGGTGTTTGACTAATTTATTAGAATTCTTTGAGGAAGTAACTTGCAACGTGGATACAGGGAAACCTTGTGGAAAAATGTGGTGTACAGGGGGATCTCTGTGTGCATCCAGCTGCATGTCTCACAAATGTTAGCATGCAGGTACCGCAAGTGATTAGTGTGGCAAATGGAATATCGTTGTCTATTGCAAGGGAGTAGAGTATAAAAAAGAGATGTTTTGCTACATTTGGTGAAGTCATACTTGGAGCACTATGTACGGTTTTGGTCTCCTTATTTGTACAAAGGATGTACTTGCATTAGAAGCAGTTTGAAAAAGCTTCAAAAATCAAGATCAAAATGAATGGCAGAGCGCAGGCTTGAAGGACCAAATGGCCTCCCCCTGCTTTTTGTTTCTATGTTTCACTTGGCTGATACCTGGAATGGGAGGACTTATTCTATAAGAAATTTGGCTGAGTCTGGATCCAATGGAAAGTGATCTTATTGAATCATTTAGGGTGGGATTTCCTAGCTGTGCTGACCCCAAAACCAGAGAATTCCGTCCGAGATCATTCTGTGTCTGCCCCCTGCCCACTCCGAATCCCGTGGTAGGCAGAACAGTATTCACCCCCATACAACCCTGAGGGGGCTTGACGGGGTGGTCACTGAGGGGATGTCTCCCATTGTGGGAGAGATTAGAACCACAGACCACAGTTTAAAAATAGAGTGTCTCTCATTTAAGATGGAGATGAGGATATCTTTTCTGTCTGTGAGGTTTGCAAGTCTGTGGGACTCTCTTATCGAGAGAGCAGTGGGGCTGGCTCATTGAATATCTTTAAAGCAGAGTTAGATAGATCCTTGAGTAACAAGACAAGGAGGGGAAGGGGAGAGCCAGGGGTGCGGGGGAGGGATGAAAGGTTATATGGGGTTGGTGGAATATGGAGTTATATCACAATCAGGTCAGCCATGATCTTATTGAATGGTGTAGCAGGTTCGAAGGGCCGAATGGCCTCGAACCCTGCTGCTAATCAGAATGTTTGCATGGTCATTCCACTCCTCCATTGTCCCTGAACCCTTCTGCATCCATCTAATTTCACATTGTCTTCTCCTCCCACCCTCCCTGTATTCCCTCACTCCTCATTCTCTCTCCCTCTCTCTGTCCACATTCTGTCTGTCTTGTTGATACCTGTGTTTTTCTCTGTTTGGATTTAATGTCAGCTTCTACACACAGATAGAAAGCTGCCACACACTGAGCCTCGATCCTCGAACTGTCCAACAGCTGCAGCAGCCGTTGGAGGTCGTACGCTGTACGACCCTGTGTGTTGTCCGTGCTGCCCAGCCAGTCGCGCGCAAACTCCTCAGGGTGAAGGGAAGCAATGAAAGGCTCCACCAACTCCAGGGTGCCTGATTTCTCCACCTCCTTCTCGATCTCCTTGTTGGTCCCCAGGACGGTGATAGCCAGGCAGGCATGAAACCGAACCAACTGGTCCTTGGAGAAGGCCAGGGGAAAGAGCCAATCAGCAGATTTCTTCTCAATCATGAGCCGCTGATTGGCGTTTCCGCCGTGGATGGCGCAGTTGGCTAAGGCGATGGCGCAGTGCTGCAGGATGACGGAATCCTTGCTGCGGCACCAGTATAGGATGGCGTCTAGGCCCCCGTTGGTGATAAGCAGGTAGGAGGTTTCCTCGGTGTGTTTGAACATGTGCTGCAGGATCCCTGTGACCACTCTGGCCAACTTAGCATCGTCACGATCCTTGGCCAAGTCCAGAATCACCTCCAGACCCGAGCGAGCTAATCGGTCCCTGCGAGGAGATCGAAACCACAGACACCTCATTAGGCAATGAACCAAAGAGCCAGGAGCAATATCACATTTATTTACAGATAACAGGCCCACTTCCTGTCACCAATCAATGCAACAATAACAAGCATTCTTCCTTCTCAGATGGGTGGCATGCTGGCACAGTGGTGAGCACTGCTGCCTCACAGCTCCAGAGACCTCATCGAGTCAGAGAGGTTTGCAACATGGAAACAGGCCCTTCGGCCCAACTCGTCCATGCCACCCTTTTTTTAAAACTTTTAAGCTAATCCCAATTGTCTGCATTTGGCCCATATCCCTCTATACCCACTGTACCCATGTAACTGTCTAAACACTTCTTAAAAAGCAAAAATATACTCCTCTCTACTACCACCTCTGGCAGCTTGTTCCAAACACTCACCACCCTCTGTGTGAAAGAATTGCCCCACTGGACACTTTTGTGTCTCTCCTCCCTCACCTTAAACCTACCTGGATTCGATTCCCAGCTTGGATCACTGTCTTTGTGACCCACTGCCCGTGTGGAGTTGCTCATTCTCCCTGTGTCTGTGTGGGTTTCCTCTGGCTTCCCCCCACCACAATTCAAAGATGTGCAGGTTAGATTGATTGGCCATGCTAAATTGCCCCTTAGTGTCTGGGATGCATAGGTTAGGGGAAACAGAGGGGTAAATATGTGGGGTTATGGAGATAGGACCTGGTTGGGATTGTTGTTGGAGCAGATTCGATGGGCTGAATGGCCTCCGTCTGCACTGTCAGATTTCAATAATTCTATGATTCACTTCCTTTTCCTTTTTCAATATTTCCCACTCTCATTTGTTAGAACTCTTTGTCCTTCTCTCTTTATTTCACTCACCCTTTGCCTATAAATTCGTTACCATTATATTCTATGGCTGTAATAGTATATTTTGCACTCTTTCCTTTCCTTCTCCCCTAAGTACTCCATGAATGGCATGCTTTGTCTATATAACATGCAAGAAACAATACTTTTCATTGTATGTTAATACATGTGACAATAATAAACCAAATCAAATCTCTGGAGTTTAGAAGAGTGAGAGGGGATCTCATAGAAACTTATAGAATTCCAACAGGATTAGACAAGGTAGATGGAGAAAGAATGTTCCTGATGGTGGGAGAGTCTAGAACTAGGGGTTATAGTTTGAGAATAAGGAGTAAACCTTTTAGAACTGCCTGCAGCTGTTGTAGATGCGCCAAGTTTGGTGGCGTTTAAGAGGTTAATTGATAAGTATATGGAAGAGAAGGGCAGGGTTTAGTTTGGAGGGGCATTGCTTTTTATTTTGGTCGGCACAACATCGAAGGCCGAAGGGCCTGTTCTGTGCTGTAATGTTCTGTGTTCTATGTTCTAACTGAGGTGAGGAGAAATTTCTTCACCCGGGGGATGGGGAATGTGTGGATTTCACTCCCACAGAAAGCAGTTGAGGCCAAAATATTGTGTGATTTTATGAAAAAATTCTGGGAGATATGAGGAGGGTATGGGGTAAGTGGTGAGATGCACAGTTTTGAGTTTCTGGTGAAGATGCAGTTTGGAAATAGGTTCAGCTCCTTCACCTTGACCTGTTAGTGTGAGGATGCTGTCGGAGTGATTGATAGCCAATCTCAGAAAGGTTTCCCCTGCTTGTCAAACACAAGCATCTCATAACATTTCCTTTTTCACTAGAATCATCTCTCACTTTCCAGTTTTCTCTCCAGATCAGTTAATCCTGTATCAGTTCCACATCCCCTCCCGCACCTGCCTGTGAGTAACGATAATCCCCAATTCTGGGCTGAGTAAAGGTTAATACAGAGCATGGTTTTTATTCTCTCCAGGAACATCTTCCTGCAATTATATCACCCTCTTCCCAATGGCAACAGTTGCTATAATGCTCCAACCACACTCTCCATTCAGTCTCCCTGGCACAGGACCAGAAGAGGCCATTCAGCCCTTTGAGCCTCTTCTGTTTTTCAGTTAGATTTCAGTATCTGTGACTTTACTGCATTTGTTCACCTTGGTTCTGTTACCTTTATATCCTTCCCCAGCAGAAATCTATCAATATAAAAAACAGAAAATGCTAGAAATATTCAGCAGGTCTGGCAGCATCCGTGAAGGGTGAAACACAGTTAATGATTCAAATCTGTGTGACTGTTTTCTAGAATTCTATCTGAATTTCTCACTTATATATCACTTCTTGCATTAGTGTTGACATAAGGGACACACACAAGCAGAGTTAGAAGAATTTATCACAGGGTTTATTCATTAGGAGAATCATAGAACCTGTCCTGACACTATAGATAAGAAAGTACACCAACGCCTCTACTTTCTCAGAAGACTAAGGAAATATGCATGGTACAGTAGCACAGTGATTAGCACTGCTGCTTCACAGTTCCAGGGACTTTGATTCCTGGCTTGGGTCATTGTCTATGCAGATTGTGCACAATCTCCTCATATCTGCGTGGGTTTCCTCTGGGTACTCCAGTTTCCTCCCACAGTCCAAAGATGTACGGGTTAGATTGATTGGCCATGCTAAAAGTTGCCCCTCAGTGTCCTAAGATGCTTAGGTTAGAGGGATTAGCTGAGGACCCACTCTGAATTACCTGTTCTCAGTGATTGGGGGTTGGCACTGTGCCGGAGATGGGCTAGGATGCCCTGGATGGGCCGAGGGGCCGCTCTGACCTTACCTGTTCTCAGTGATGAGGATCTGCTCCAGTAGCTGGGCAGCCTGGTACATGCAGGGCAGGCTCCCGGACAGCATCATCTCCAGCAGCTGCTCCAGGACTCCCTGCAGCCGCAGCTGGTTACACAAATCCGAGGCCACCTCCCTGCCCTGGCCGGGCAGCTTCCAGGCTTCCTCCACCAGCCGGTAAAGCTCCATCGTAAAGTGCCGCTTCTTCTCGGGGCTGCTGGCCTCTCCCAGAGCCGCGATAGCGGCACTCAGCGCTGCCATCAGCCGCTCGCTGACCTCCCCCGGGCTGGGCTCCCGATCTACCTCCCTGTCCGGGCTCAACATCGCGGATACTCAACCGAGCGAGAGCCCCGAACCGCTACAGAGCCCGCCTGCTCCCGCAGCAACATGACATCATCCCCAGGGGGGAAGGTCACAGCCTGCCCCGTCCCCCACCCCCACCCCCAGGGGGGAAGGTCACAGCCTGCCCCGTCCCCCACCCCCAGGGGGGGAGGTTAGAGCCTGTCCCGTTTTCCACCTCCCCCACCCCGAGGGGGAAAGGTCAGAGCCTGCCCCGTCCCCACCCCCCCCCCAGAGGAAGGTCACAGCCTGCCCCGTCCCCCACCCCCACCCCCAGGGGGGAAGGTCACAGCCTGCCCCGTCCCCCACCCCCAGGGGGGGAGGTTAGAGCCTGTCCCGTTTTCCACCTCCCCCACCCCGAGGGGGAAAGGTCAGAGCCTGCCCCGTCCCCCCTCACCCAGGGGGGAGAGAGCAACATCAGCACCTCCCCTAGCAGGGAAGGTCAGAGCCTACCCCAACTCCCCCCACCCCCGCCCTGGGGAGAGAGACCATCAGCATCTCCCCTGGGGAGAAGGTCAGACCCATCCTAACACGTCCCAACTCATCCCAGGGAGAAAGGAACATCAGCACCTCCTCCAGAGAACAGCAACAGATCCTGACTCATCCCATCATCCAGCATAGAGAGCAACATCAGCACCTCCCCTAGAGGACAGGGACCCTTCCCAACACATCCCAGGGAGGGAGGAACATCAGCAGCTCCTCCCAAGGAACAGGAACAGATCCTGCCTCATCCCACACATCCCGACCCATCTGGATAAGTTCCGACCCATTCCCAGCTCATCATCTCTCACCCTGGGGAAAGCCACACTGGCAACATCAGCACCTCCTTCAGAGGGACAGGGACAGAAGCTGACATCTCCCAGAAAGACAGAGGAACATCAGCACATCCCAACCCATCCTGACAGAACCTGACCAATCCCTACAGAACCTGACCCATCTTGACATATCCCAACTCATTCCAGGGAGAGTGGAACACCAGCAACATCAGTACTTCCCTCAGAAGGACAGGGATACATCCCGATCCATCCTGGCAGAAGCTGACCAATCCCAAATCATTCCAACTCATCTCAGGGAGAGAGAAATATCAGCACCTCCTCCCAGAGGAGCAGGGAATGTTTCCCGTGCTGTGTTGTTCTTTGGACAGATCCTGACTCATCTCGACAGAACCTGACCCATCCCTACTCACCCTGACCTATCCTGACCCATCCCAGGCTCATCCCAATCCATTCCAACGAGAGCAGAACATAGTGCCTCTTCCAGAGAAGGAGGGACACATCCTTAACAGAGCCTGACCCAGATCCCAACACATCCTAGAATCCCTACGGTGTAGAAGGAGGCCATTCACCCCATCGAGTCTGCACCAATCCCACCAAGACTCTATCCCTGTAACCCCATGAATTTACCATATTAATTCTCCTGACACTGAGGGGCAATATACCATGGACAATCCACCTAACCCGCACATCTTAAAAGCTAAAGTTTATTTATTACTCACAAGTAGACTTGCATTAACATTGCAAAGAAAGTATTGTGAAATTCCCCTGGCCAAAGGCACATTCTGGCATCTTTTTGGGTCAATCCAACTAACCAGCACATCTTATAGACAGTGGGAGGAAACTGGAGCACCCAGAGGAAGCCCACGCAGACATGAGGAGAATGTGCAAGCTCCACCCAGACAGTGACCAAGGCTGGAATTGAACCTGCCCCATGCGCTGTGAGGTAGCAGTGCTAACTACTGTGCCGCCCATCCCAACTCACCTCAAATGGAGAGTCATACCAGCACCTTCTCCAGGTGGATGGGGACAACATCCAAACAAATCCTCACAAATCTTGACACTTCCCGACTCATCCCAACACACCCTGACACATCCCGACAGAACTCTTATCATCCCGGCTCATTCTGACCCATCCCAACTCACCCCAGCACATCCCACCTCACCCGAACAAATCCTTTTCTTTATTCTTTCCTGGGATGTGGGTGTCATGGCTGGGTCAGCATTTATTGCTCGTCCCTAATCACCCTTGAACTCAGTGGCTTGCCAGGCCATCTCAGAGGGCAGTTGAGGGTCAACCACATTACTGACTCATCCCGACATATCCTGAATAATCCTGCCACATCCTTATTTATCCCGACACTTCCCAACTCATCCTGAAACCAGAAATCCCAACTGATTCCAATTCATCCCAAATCCAGAGAAATCCTAACATACCCCAGATCCAGAAATAATCCAACATATCACCAATCCAGAAAGATTCTATCACATCCCACATCCAAGAGAGATCCCAAGAGATCTAGACAGATCCAGAATCCATACAAAGCCCAACTCACGTTCAAATCCAGTAAAACTCCAAGAGTTCCCAGATGCAGAGAGATCCTAACATATCCCAAACTCCCAAATCCAGTGCTTGCGGTGTTTCATTCCAGTTTTGTAGTGTTTGTGGGGTGTTTTCCCATGAAAAAACCATGTTTGACACCATATTTTTAGGCCTGTCTTGTGTGGCAACACTATTCACTGAACCAAGGTTGTTCCCCTGGCTTGGTGATAATGGTAGAGTGGGGGCTATGCAGGGCCATGAGGTTACAGATTGTGCTGGAGTACAGTTCCACTGCTGTTGATGGCCCACAGTGCCTCATGGATGCCCAGTTTTGAGTTCAAAGTCCATCCCATTTAGCACACTGGTAGTGCCACTAACACACTGAAGAGTACCCTCAATGTGAAGGCAGACTTTGTCTCCACAAGGACTGTGCTACAAGAAAGATGGAAACCTTGAAATTGAAACCTTGAAACCTTGAAATTTGTGTATTGATAGCTGACAACATAAAAGTCTCACACAAGTACTTAGCAGTCATCTGAAAATTAGTACATATTTGGGCATACTGAAAGAGAATTTAGCATGGCCATTTCATCTGATCAGCATGTCTTTTGGACTGTGGGAGGAATTCGGAGCACCCTGACGAAACCCACGTAGACACGGGGAGAGCTTGCAAATTCCACACAGACAGTGACCCGAAAAGGCCTCGTGCTGTGAGGCAGCAATGCTAACCACTGTGAGTTCAAGTGCACAAGTGAAAAATGAGGAAGTCTGAATTAGGAAGTTAGTGGTAAATGTACTAACCAGTGTGGAACTGAAATCCAGAATGACAACAAATGGATGCATATGTGTAATGTTTGAGTTATGAGGAGAGGCTGGGTAGACTGGCATGTTTTTCTCTGGAATGTAAAAGGCTGAGGGATAATCTTATAGAAGTTTATGAAATAATGAGGGGCAAAAGGAGGAGGTGTTAACAATTCTGGAAAGTCAGAAAATAGATAAGTCCTCTGGGCCGAATGGGATTTATCCTAGGATTCTCTGGGATGTTAGGGACCAGATTGCAGAGCCTTTGGCTTTGATTTTTAGGTCATCATTGTCTACAGTAGTGCCAGAACACTAGAGAAAAGCAAATGTTATCCCCTTGTTCAAGAAGGGGTGTAGAGACAACCCTGGTAATTATAGACCAGTGCACCTTACTTCTGTTGTGGGCAAGGTTTTGGAAAGGATTATAAGAGATAGGATTTGTAATCACCTAGAAAGGAATAATTTGATTAGGGATGATCAGCATGGTTTTGTGGAGGGTAGGTTGTGCCTCACAAACCTAATTGAGTTCTTTGAAAAGATGACCAAAGAGATGGATGTGGTGTATATAGATTTCAATAAAGTGTATGATAAGGTTCCCCACAGTAAGCTATTGCAGAAGACACGGAGGCATGGGATTGAGGGTGATTTAGCGGTTTGGATCAGAAATTAGCTAGCTGTAAGAAGACAGAGGGTGGCGGTTGATGGGAAATATTCATCTTGGAGTTCAGTTACTAGTGGTGAACCACAGGGATCTGTTTTGGGGCCACTGCTGCTTTTCATTTTTCTAAATGACCTGGATGAGGGTGTAGAAGAATGGGTTAGTAAATTTGTGGATGACACTAAAGTCGGTGGAGTTGTGGAAGTGTGGAAGGATGTTGCAAGTTACAGAGGGACATAGATAAGCTGCAGAGCTGGGTAGCAAATGGAGTTTAATGTGGAAAATTGGGAAGTGATTCACTTTGGAAGGATTAACAGGAATTCAGACTACTGGGCTAATGGTGAGTTACTTGGTAGTGTGGATAAGCAGAGAGATCTCGATGTCCATATGTATAGATCCCTGAAAGTTGGCACCCAGGTTGATAGGGTTGTTAAGGAGTCGTAAGGTGGGTCAGCTTTTATTGATAAAGGGATTGAGTTTCGGAGCTGTGAGGTCATGTTGCAGCTGTACAAAACTCTGGTGCAGTCGCACTTGGAATATTGCATACTTGGTGTTCTGGTCGCCATATTATAGGAAGGATATGGAAGCATTGGAAAAGGTGCAGAGGAGATTTATCAGGATGTTGCCTGGTATGGTGGGAAGGCTTTATGAGAAAAGGCTGAGGGACTTGAGGCTGTTTTTATTAGAGAGAAGAAGCTAAGAGGTGACTTAACAGAGGCATATAAGATGATCAGAGGATTAGATAGGGTGGACAGTGAGAGCCTTTTTCTTCAGATGGTGATGGCTAACACAAGGGGATATAGCTTTAAATTGAGGGGGGATAAATATAGGACAGATGTCAAAGGTAGGTTCTTTACTCAGAGAATAGTAAGGGTGTGGAATGCCCTGCCTGCAACAGTAATGGATTCACCAACATTAACATATAAATGGTCATTGGATAAACATATGGGTGATACTGGAATAGTGTAGGTTAGATGGGTTTTACATTGGTTTCACAGGTCGGCGCAACATCGAGGGCCGAAGGGCCTGTACTGCACTGTGATGTTCTACGTTTTATAGATCAGCAAAATAGTCAATATACTTTCCTAGAGGTAGGGGAGTCTAAAACTGGAGGGCACAGGTTTAAGGTGAGAGGTACAAAAATTGCTCAGAGGAGCAACTTTTCACACAGAGGGTGGTGAGTGTCTGGAACAAGTCAGAGGCAGTAGCAGAGGCGGGTACAATTTTGTTTTTTAACAAGTGTTTAGACAGTTACATGGATAAGATGGGTATAGAGCGATATCGGCCAATTGCAGGCAATTAGGACTAGCTTAGGGGTTTAAACAAAAGGGCTGCATGGACAATTTGAGCCAAAGGGCCTGTTTTCATGCTATAAACCTCTATGACTCTATGTAGGTGGAGATTGAGGGATACAGGGAAGAGGTGGGTGGGGATTGAGGGTGATGGGGCAGGGGTGAGTGGGATGGAGAGATACAGGGAAGGGGTGAGTGGAGATTGAGAGATATGGGGAAGGGATGAGTGGGAATGGAGGGATATGGGGAAGGGATGAATGGGGATTGAGGGATACTTTGAGATTTGTTAGTCAAGAAAATAATGTGGCCAAACAGATTGAGTGCCAGCATGTAAATTCTTCCAACATAGTCCAGTGACAGTTGGTAAGAGTGGGAGAGGTTTCTGCTCAGTGAGGTGATGGAGAGAAGTTGGATCCTTTCCCATCACTATCCGTAGCCCTTGGCTACAACGTGCATGCAAAAGTGTACGTGGCAGAGTAACCTGGAGTTCTGCATTTGGGTCGAGATGGGGGAAGTGGCTGGTGGGATGGCCAGGTTGGATCAGATTGATGGCACAGGTATGGTATTCAATCCCATTCTGGCTTTGTTCCTAATCTCCCTGCTTCCCCAGACTGTGGTTTAGAGCACAGTGATGTGGCTCAGAGCTGCTTTTAGGCAGAAAACAGAAGAGGAATTGATTCAGACAATGTTGTTTGGATTTTATTTGTCCATTTACTGATTTTCTACATTGTGACATTTCCATGTCTGTTTTTAACGACAGAATCAAAGCCACTTCTTCCCTTTGTCGAGACGTTGATTTCTCCCACTTTCCAGATCCCAGATTTATTCATGCATTGGCATTTGGTTGGCACATTTGAACCAGTATCGGGCAATGGAACGTGGGTAACGAGGTCGGGCATAAGCCACTTGCTTAGTCTCCAAGTCCACTCGATAATATTTATCTGCAATTAGAGAGTCACTCAATTGTTCATTCATTCGCTTGAGGTTTTGGCATGTGTTGTCCCAGTGTTTAGGGATTTGAGACTTAGTTTCCAAATGTTTTGGGATTGGGACATGATTTCCCAGCCTTTTGGGATTTGGGAGATGTATTCCCAGTGTTTTGGGATGTGTTGTCCCAGTGCTTTGGCATTTAAAAATGGAATCATGGACTTATAGAATCCTACAGTGCAGAAGGAGGCCATTCAAGCCTGCACCGACCACAATCCCACCCAGGAACTATCCCCATAACCCCATGCATTTACTCTAGCTAGGCCCCCTAACACTGAGGAACAATTTAGCACAGCCAATCCACCTAACACACATATCTTTGGGCTGTGAGAGGAAACCAGAGCACCTGGGGGAAACCTGGGCAGAATATGCAAACTCCACAAACTCCCCAAACCGGGAATCAAACCTCATTCCCTGGCGCTGTGAGGCAGCAGTGGTAACCACAGTGCAACCATGTTGTAATACAGGCATACAAATATTGGGCACGGTTGTGATGCCTTCTGCAGCCAAATGTCTGAATTCACAGTCAGATACTTGCGAATAACTGCCCTGAATTCCCACCTCCTCCCCTCTTTGCTGAAGGAAGCTGAGGGCGAACGTGTGGAAGATGAAAGCTGTTACCTCTCACAAAGAAGTAGACACTCTGGCTGGGAAACATTGGGAATAGGTCCAGCTCCATACTGGAGGAGTGGTCCCTCCACTGTCCCCTCTGCTGTCCCCTCTGACGGTTCCGCCGTGGATGTTTCTTTAGCTTTTTCCGGCTGTTCCCTGAGTGTTGGTGGATGAAGAAGAGCTTCCCAATCATGGCAGAGTCCACACGGCCCGGGATCCCTCGCCAGTCTCTCCGAATGGAGGAGGGTCCAGTAGTACGTTCTGTAAAGAGGGACACAGGGCAGGTGTCAGATGGGCTGATTCTGGGTTGGAGGAGGGGGTGGGTTGGTCGCCTTGAGATCAGTTATCTAGAAAGTAGATTGCGACTGGAAACCCCAAGAGCCCAAACAGGACAGAACAATCAAATGGTTACACCATAGAAGAAGGCCATTCAGTCCATTGTGCCTATGCTGGTTCTCAGTAAGAGTTACTCAGTCCCATTCCCTCTGCTATTTCCCTGTAGTTCTCACAAGTTTTCATTTCCACATTGGCCACACTCTCAGGCAACACATTTCAAACCTTAACTAACCATTGCATAAAAAGGTTTTTCCTTGTCTCCATTGCCAGTTATTTTAAATCAATGTCCTTTCTGGTTCTCGATCCCCCTGCAAGTGGACAGTTTCTCCCCCTCTACTCTGTCCCAAGCCCATCTGATTTTGAATAACTCTATCAGATCTGCTGTAAACCTCCTCTGCTCTCAGGTAGGGTGGAGGGAACACTAACAGCAGCCAACAATCCTGCTCCAAGGAGAGCGGAGTGTCTTTATAAATGTGATAATGAGGGTCCATGTATCAGGTCTGATCTCTCTTCCAGATTTATCTCTGGCCAGCTAAATTCACCAGACCTCAGGCAGCTGAAGAAAGGTGAGCAGTGATTGATGGAGACGGTAAATGCTTTTCTAAGACTACTTGAGCACCAAGAGGTACAGAAGACTTTAACCATGGGCACCCAAACTTATCTTCTTCCCTGCCCCACTCTCTGATCCCCAGTGGTGCAAAGAATGCCCCTTGCTATGACCCTGTCTGCACTGCTTACTCTGTCTGACCTATGTGTGACTCCTGTCCCACGCTATGTGGTTGACTTCTAAATGCCTTCTGAAAGTTGCCCAATGATAATACTATCATCACACAAGATATAAGAAGATAAGAACTAGGAGCAGGAGTCGGCGATCTGGTCCTTCGAGCCTGCTCCGCCATTCAATAGGATCATGGCCGATCTTTGTGTGGATTCAGCTCCACTTACCCAGTGCTCACCATAACCCTTAATTCCTTTACTGTCCAAAAATGTATTTTTCCTTCTGTTAAAAAACATTCAATGAGGGAGCCTAAACTGCTTCACTGGGCAGGGAATTCCACAGATTCACAACCTTTTGGGTGAAGAAGTTCCCCCTCAACTCAGTCCTAAATCTGCTCTGCCTTATTTTGAGGCTATGCCCCCTAGTTCGAGTTTCCCCACTAATGGAAACAACTTCCTTGCTTCTATCTTATCTATTCCCCTCATAATCTTATATGTTTCTATAAGATCTCCCTTCATCCTTCTGGATTCCAATGAGTATAGCCCCAGTCTACTCAGTATCTCTTTATAACCCAACCCTCTCAACTCTGAAATCAATCTAATGAATCTCTTCTGCAGCCCCTCCAGTGCCAGTATATCCTTTCTCAAGTAAGGAGACCAAACTCTAGGCCTCACCAGTACCTTATACAGCTACAACATAACCTCACTATTTTTAAACTCCATCCCTCTAGCAATGAAGGACAAAATTCCATTTACCTTCTTAATTACCCGCTGCACCAGCAAACCAACTCCTTGTGATTCCTGCACAAGGACACCCAGGTCCCTCTGCACAGCAACAAGCTGCAATTTTTTACCATTTAAATAATAGTCCAACAAAAAATGGACAAAAAAGCCAGCCTGACCAAGAAACATTACTGAATGTGTTTAGGAAGCACGGACAAAAAGGAAAAGGTGGTGGAGTTGCATTGTTGATTAAAGATGATACTGATACAATATTGAGGAAAGATGTTATTGTAGATGACGTGAAATCTGTGTGGGTCGAGTTAAAAAATAACAAGGGGCAAAAAACGTTGGTGGGGGGTGGTATACAGATCACCAAACTGTAACAGTAATGTTGGGAAAAGCATTCGACAGGAAATCAGAGGAGTATGTGATAAAAGATCATCTGTGATTATGGATGACTTTAATCTGTATGTAGATCGGGAGAGTCAAATCAGTACAATAGAGGGGTGCATAAAGGATGGTTTTCTGGAACAACACATTGATGAACCAGCAAGGTACCAGGCCATCTCGGACTGGATGTTGTGTAATGAGAAAGGATTAGTTGGCAAACTAGTTGTGAGAGAACCCTTGGGGACGAGTGACCATAATCTGGTCAAATTCTTTATCAGGGTGGATGGTGATGTAATCGATTCTGAGACCAGGATCCTGAATCTCAATAAAGAGAACTACGATGGTAAGAGGCATGAATTGGCCAAGATGGACTGGGAAACATTACTGAAAGAAAAGATAGCGGACGGGCAATGGCAGGCATTTAAAGAACAAATAGGTGAACCCCAGGAGTTGTTTATTTCTGTTTGGCACAAGATTGATAAGAGAATTGTGGCCAAACCATGGCTTACAGGGAAATTAGAGATTGTATCAGATTCAAGGAAGAAGCATATAAATTTAACAAGAAAAAGCAATAGGCCTAAGGATTGGGAACAGTTTAAAATTCAGTAGAGGAGGCCAAGGGATTGATTAAGGAGAAAAGAGAATGAAAATAAGCCAGCAGGGAACATAAAAACAGGCTGTAAAAGTTTCTATAGGTATGCAAAGAGAAAAAAATTGACAAAAACAAATGTAGGCCCCTTCCAATCAGAAACAAGAGAATTCATACTGGGGAATAAAGAAATGGCCGAGGAATTAAATTTGTACTTTGCTTCAGTCTTCACAAAGGAAGACCTGAATGATGTAGTGGAAGTGCTGAGAAAAACATGTTTTAGTGAGGAGCTGAAGGAATCAGCATTAGTAGAGAACCTGTCTCTCCCAGCACCGGATATCCTACGTTGGAAATCGACAGGAACATAGAATATAATTTAAATCAGATTAGCAGGCTGAATTCTCCATGCCCGCCAGCATCTCCCACCCTGCCAGGAATATTTCATTCCAATGGGTTTCTCCCCACTTTCAGCAGAACCAGCGACACAACCACCCTTGAGTCAAGTGGGGGCAATCGGGGCCCCGCAGAGAGTTGGGCAGGGGAGTTCTTCCTTGGCATGGGCAGCCTGGCAGTTCCAGCCTATGCCCCCCACACTGCCCAAGGCACATGGTCAGGGAGTACTGCCCAAAGAGGGTGAGGAAGGGCAGGGTCTAGGGATAATTGGTGATCTGAGGAGTCCTGTGGCCACTCAGCCATTGCAATACATGGGGGGGCAGGAGGGAGGGAGGCCAGCGATCGGGGTGGACGGTGGTCAGCCTGGGGGATCTGCCAGGTGGGGTCTGCCTCCCAGGGAAGGGGTGGGATCATCACTGCAGGTTGGGCAGTGTGGGATGGGGGAGTTCAGGGCTGTCTTGGTCGAGGGGGCCACGATCAGGGAGGAGATGGAGGGGCTCCCAGGCTGGCCCGTAACCGGGAGGATGATAGCTCGGAGCCATTGCGCATGTGCAGCGTTCTGGAATGGTCGAACTCTGGCCTGAATATGCCCCGCCTCCCCCAAGCTTTTAATGATATTCCTGATTGTGCCCTCTGCATTGCACAGAGTGTGGAGATTGAGTCTGAACTCCCACTAGAAAAACACCAGCGTGATTTACACTTTTTTGGGAGAATCGCGGCCATTGCAACCAGCTTTCTTTGGAACTTTTCACTCCTTCCCCCTTTTTAAAATATCACTCCAATGATCTTGGAGTGGGAGGAGACCATTCAGCCCTCTCAGTCTATTCCAACACTTAATTAGTTCACGGCTGATTAATATTCTTCACTGACTCCCAGTCAAATCAGGAGTGATTTGGATGTTATGGGTATGAAATGCATTCAGAGGTTCTTAATTTCTGGACCTTCTTCCTGGGGATCTGGGTTCAAATCTCACCACGATAGATGGTGAAATTTGAATTTAGTAAAAATATGGAATTAAAAGCAAAATATCATTAAAAATCCATCCGGTTTATTAGTGTCCTTTAGGGAAGGAAATCTGCCATCCTCACCTTGTCTGGCTAACATACATTTCCAAAGTCACAGCAATGTGGTTAACTTTTAATTGCCCTCTCAAGGGCAATTAGGGACGAACAGCAAATGCTGAACCGGCCGGTAATGCCCACATCCCATTAACAGAATTATTCCACTGGCTGAAGGTCCAGATGAAGGAGATGAACTTGTGGCAGTTCCCCTGTCCCTTTCCCAGGAACTCAAACCGAGGAATTCATTCACTAGCCCCAATCTCTGATCCCTCTTACCATGAACAGAATTCTAAACGTGGAATCAATAAACCAAAAACATTTGATTCCTGTCCTCTCAAAAAAAAAGACGAGAGAAAGCAAAATTGGACCTGAAATAGAATCATAGGGGGAAGTTTTACCAGCACGTCTGTCCGAGATTTGTACGATCCCACCCCAGGGCAATAAGAGAATGCCATTCTCCGAGCCTCGCCCACCCCAGAATCGGGACAGGCGTGCTAATGAAATTCTGGCCAAAGAAGTCTTAGAGGTTTACAGCATGGAAACAGGCCATTCGGCCCAGCTTGTCAATGCTGCCCCTTTTTTTAACCATTAAGCTAATCCCAATTGCTCACATTTGGCCCATATCCCTCTGTACCCATCTTACCCATGTCTAAATGCTTTTTGATGTAGAGATGCCGGCGTTGGACTGGGGTAAACTCAGTAAGAATCTGGCAACACCAATTTTAAATCCAAACGATTTATTTGATAGTAAATCTGCAAACTTTCGACTTCTCTAGAACACTGCATATGCCTGATGAAGATGTAAAGTCGAAAGCCCGCAGATTTACTATCAAATAAATCGGTTGGATTTAAAATTGGTGTTGCCAGATTCTTACTAAATGCTTTTTGACAGACAAAATTGTACCCGCCTCTACTACTACCTCTGGCAGCTCATTCCATACACTCACCACCCTCTGTGTGAAAAGATTGCCCCTCTGGACCTTTTGTATTTCTTAAACCTATGCCATCCAGTTTTAGATTCCCCTACCTTTGGGATAAGATATTGACTATCTAGCTGATCGATGCCCCACATTATTTTATAGACCTCTGTAAAATCAGTCCTGAGCCTCCTACACTCCAGAGAAAAAAGTCCCAGTCTATCCAGCCTCTCCTTATAACACAAACATTCAGTCCTGTTAGCATCCTAGTAAATCTTTTCTGCACTCTTTTTAGTTTAATAATAACTTTTCTATAATAGGTTGACCAGAACTGCACACAGGCAGTATTCCAAGTGAGGCCTTACCAATGTCTTGTACAACTTCAACAAGATATCCCAACTCCTGTATTCAATGGATTCAAATAGAGACAGAGAAAGCAAGAGAGAGAAAACAGATAGAGAGAGAAGAGAAAGAAAAGAGAGACAAAGAAGGTGAAATTGAGGTAGAAATAAGGATAGAAAAGGAGAGGAAGAGAGGGGATGCCAAGAATTGAACAGAAGAATAAAGTTTCCAAGGATTACCCCTACTAGACTGAAATCCAAAAATTCTTTCAAATAAATCCTCCCAGCTGTCATCCATGAAGCCAGTGTATCTCTCGAATGGGATGGAGATGGATGAACTTGCGCAATCCCTCTGACTTGGCTGATATTGGAAGGTATATTTCCAGTAAGAATCCCCTGGAGGGAGGACAAGCAGCAGAATTGAAATTAATTCCAGCCCCACTCTGCATAAATGTCACAGTGAGAGTTGGGAGTTACTGTTCTCCTACCTTTGAAGAAGTAAACTCGCTCATTTCCATCAATACTGGAGGCAGGCACTGCAAGTGAAGCATCAATATTGTCTGGAATTCCAGGAAACCCATTCTCGATGAGTTTCGGGAAACCATCCTCCACAATTCCATTGTGGAAGCGCCAGTAAGAGTCACCCTGTAGAGCGGCAAACTCGATGTTAAAAACACACACAGCTCCTCAAACCAACTGACTCCTTCCACATCGAGGGAGATGTTCCTCAAGCAAGCTACAATTTTCAATCCTCTCCTTCAAAACCTTCAGCAAAAAACTCCCTCTACATTCTCCCCATCAAACTCTCCCAGGACAGGTACAGCACGGGGTTAGATACAGAGTAAAGCTCCCTCTACACTGTCTCCCCATCAAACTCTCCCAGGACAGGTACAGCACAGGGTTAGATACAGAGTAAAGCTCCCTCTACTCTGTCCCCCATCAAACACTCCCAGGACAGGTACAGCATGGGGTTAGATACAGAGTAAAGCTCCCTCTACACTGTCGCCCCATCAAATACTCCCAGGACAGGTACAGCACGGGGTTAGATACAGAGTAAAGCTCCGTCTACACTGTCCCCCCATCAAACATTCCCAGGACAGGTACAGCACGGTTAGCATGCTTCCTCACAGGGACCTGGGTTCGATTCCCAGCTTGGTTACTGCCTGTGTGCAGTTTGCACGTTCTCCCCGTGTCAGCGTGGGTTTCCTCCAGGCGATCCGGTTTCCTACCACAGTCCGAAAGACGTGCTGGTTAGTGCATTGACCACAATAAATTCTCCCTCAGTGCATCTGAACAGGTGGCAGAATATGGTGACAAGGCAATTTTCACTGCCTCCTCACCCACCACCTCTATCACTGCCCTCCTCACCCACCACCTCTATCACTGCCCTCCTCACTCACCACCTCTATCACTGCCCTCCTCACCCACCACCTCTATCACTGCCCTCCTCACTCACCACCTCTATCACTGCCCTCCTCACTCACCACCTCTATCACTATCACTATCACTGCCCTCCTCACTCACCACCTCTATCACTGCCTCCTCACTCACCACCTCTATCACTGCCCTCCTCACCCACCACCTCTATCACTGCCCTCCTCACCCACCACCTCTATCACTGCCCTCCTCACCCACCACCTCTATCACTGCCCTCCTCCCCCACCACCTCTATCACTGCCCTCCTCACCCACCACCTCTATCACTGCCCTCCTCACCCACCACCTCTATCACTGCCCTCCTCACTCACCACCTCTATCACTGATCTGCACACATCCTGGCCTGAAAAATTTCTGTTTCGAAACCTCTCTGTGGTCACCCCTCCCTATCTCTGTAACCTCCTCCAGCCCCTACACCCCCTCCCTATCTCTGTAACCTCCTCCAGTCCCTACACCCCTCCCTATCTCTGTAACCTCCTCCAGCCCCTACACCCCCTCCCTATCTCTGTAACCTCCTCCAGCCCCTACACCCCCTCCCTATCTCTGTAACCTCCTCCAGCCCCTACAACCCCCTCCCTATCTCTGTAACCTCCTCCAGCCCCTACACCCCCTCCCTATCTCTGTAACCTCCTCCCCCCCTACACCCCCTCCCTATCTCTTAACCTCCTCCAGCCCCTACACCCCCTCCCCTATCTCTGTCCTCCTCCCAGCCCCTACACCCCCTCCCTATCTCTGTAACCTCCTCCAGCCCCCTATACCCCCTCCTATCTCTGTAACCTCCTCCAGCCCCCCTACACCCCCTCCCTATCTCTGTAACCTCCTCCAGCCCCCTACAACCCCCTCCTATCTCTGTAACCTCCTCCAGCCCCTACAACCCCTCCCTATCTCTGTAACCTCCTCCACCCCTACAACACCCCTCCCTATCTCTGTAACCTCCTCCAGCCCCTACCACCCCCTCCCTATCTCTGTAACCTCCTCCAGCCCCTAACACCCCTCCCTATCTCTGTAACCTCCTCCAGCCCCTACAACCCTCCCTATCTCTGTAACCTCCTCCAGCCCCTACACCCCTCCCTATCTCTGTAACCTCCTCCAGCCCTTACACCCCTCCCTATCTCTGTAACCTCCTCCAGCCCCTACAACCCTCCCTATCTCTGTAACCTCCTCCAGCCCCTACACCCCTCCCTAACTCTGTAACCTCCTCCAACTCCTACACCCCTCCCTATCTCTGTAACCTCCTCCAACTCCTACACCCCTCCCTAACTCTGTAACCTCCTCCAGCCCCTACACCCCCTCCCTATCTCTGTAACCTCCTCCAGCCCCTACACCCCCTCCCTATCTCTGTAACCTCCTCCAGCCCCTTCACCCCTCCCTATCTCTGTAACCTCCTCCAGCCCCTACACCCCTCCCTATCTCTGTAACCTCCTCCAGCCCCTACACCCCTCCCTATCTCTGTAACCTCCTCCAGCCCCTACAACCCTCCCTATCTCTGTAACCTCCTCCAGCCCCTACACCCCTCCCTATCTCTGTAACCTCCTCCAGCCCCTACACCCCTCCCTATCTCTGTAACCTCCTCCAGCCCCTACACCCCTCCCTATCTCTGTAACCTCCTCCAGCCCCTACAACCCTCCCTATCTCTGTAACCTCCTCCAGCCCCTACACCCCTCCCTATCTCTGTAACCTCCTCCAGCCCCTACAACCCTCCCTATCTCTGTAACCTCCTCCAGCCCCTACACCCCTCCATATCTCTGTAACCTCTCCCAGCCCCTACACCCCTCCCTATCTCTGTAACCTCCTCCAGCCCCTACACCCCTCCCTATCTCTGTAACCTCCTCCAGCCCCCATAAACCTCCCTATCTCTGTAACCTCCTCCAGCCCCTACACACCCCCTCCCTATCTCTGTAACCTCCTCCAGCCCCTACACCCCCTCCCTATCTCTGTAACCTCCTCCAGCCCCTACACCCCCTCCCTATCTCTGTAACCTCCTCCAGCCCCCTATACCCCCTCCCTATCTCTGTAACCTCCTCCACCCCTACAACCCCCTCCCTATCTCTGTAACCTTCTCCAGCTCCTATAAACCCCCTCCCTATCTCTGTAACCTTCTCCAGCTCCTACACCCCCTCCCTATCTCTGTAACCTTCTCCAGCTCCTACACGCCCTCCCTATCTCTGTAACCTCCTCCAATCCCTACATCCTCTCCCTGTCTCTGTAATCTTCTCTAATCCCTACACACTTTCCCTATCTCTCTAACATCCTGTAACCTCTACAGCCCTCACTATTTCTGTAACCACTTCCAGTTCTTACACTCCCTCCCTATCTCCATCACCTCTTCCAGCCCCTAAACTCCTCCCTATCCCTGTAACCTCCTCCAGCCCCACAGCATTTGAAGTCTCAGAACACCTTTCACTCTGGCCCCTCTGCATCTCTAATTTTAATCTCTCCACCACTGGAAGCCGTGCCTATGGCAGCGGGGGTGGGGGAGGGGGTGGGGGAGGGGGGAGGGGGAGGGGGGGGAGGCGCTCAGCTTTGGAATTCCCTCTTTAAACCCCACTAGCTCTCTCTCTCCTCCTTAAAAACACTCCTTCAAACCAACCTCTTGGCCACTTATCTAAATGTTATTGGTAACCATTCCAGTGAAAGGCCTGAGCATGTTTGATCTCTGTATCAGTTAAATTTGTTGTGGTTTCAAACAGAATAAATCGAGGACCATTCAGCAGGCTCCCCTGAAATCCAAACCTTGAAGATGTAGGTTTTCCCCTCACAGTTTATTCGTGTAAATGCAGCATCAATTGGACCAGGGATTCCCCATCCGTCACGGATCAACCTGGGATGTTCTGAAACAACACTGAAAGTATCCAGTTCATAATAGTAACTACCTGGGAACAGACAAAAAAAACACCACGGGGTTAGATACAGAGTAAAGCTCCCTCTACACTGTCCCCATCAAACACTCCCAGGACAGGTACAGCAATGGGGTTAGATACAGAGTAAAGCTCCCTCTACACTGTCCCCATCAAACACTCCCAGGACAGGTACAGCAATGGGGTTAGATACAGAGTAAAGCTCCCTCTACACTGTCCCCTATCAAACACTCCAGGACAGGTACAGCACGGGGTTAGATACAGAGTAAAGCTCCCTCTACACTGTCCCCCCATCAAACACTCCCAGGACAGGTACAGCACAGGGTTAGATACAGAGTAAAGCTCCCTCCACACTGTCCCCCCATCAAACACTCCCAGGACAGGTACAGCACGGGGTTAGATACAGAGTAAAGCTCCCTCTACACTGCCCCCATCAAACACTCCCAGGACAGGTACAGCACGGGGTTAGATACAGAGTAAAGCTCCCTCTACACTGTCCCCATCAAACACTCCCAGGACAGGTACAGCACGGGGTTAGATACAGAGTAAAGCTCCCTCTACACTGTCCCCCCATCAAACACTCCCAGGACAGGTACAGCACGGGGTTAGATACAGAGTAAAGCTCCCTCTACACTGTCCCCCATCAAACACTCCCAGGACAGGTACAGCACGGGGTTAGATACAGAGTAAAGCTCCCTCTACACTGTCCCCCATCAAACACTCCCAGGACAGGTACAGCACGGGGTTAGATACAGAGTAAAGCTCCCTCTACACTGTCCCCATCAAACACTCCCAGGACAGGTACAGCACGGGGTTAGATACAGAGTAAAGCTCCCTCTACACTGTCCCCATCAAACACTCCCAGGACAGGTACAGCACGGGGTTAGATACAGAGTAAAGCTCCCTCTACACTGTCCCCATCAAACACTCCCAGGACAGGTACAGCACGGGGTTAGATACAGAGTAAAGCTCCCTCTACACTGTCCCCATCAAACACTCCCAGGACAGGTACAGCACGGGGTTAGATACAGAGTAAAGCTCCCTCTACACTGTCCCCCATCAAACACTCCCAGGACAGGTACAGCACGGGGTTAGATACAGAGTAAAGCTCCCTCTACACTGTCCCCCATCAAACACTCCCAGGACAGGTACAGCACGGGGTTAGATACAGAGTAAAGCTCCCTCTACACTGTCCCCCATCAAACACTCCCAGGACAGGTACAGCACGGGGTTAGATACAGAGTAAAGCTCCCTCTACACTGTCCCATCAAACACTCCCAGGACAGGTACAGCACGGGGTTAGATACAGAGTAAAGCTCCCTCTACACTGTCCCCCCATCAAACACTCCCAGGACAGGTACAGCACGGGGTTAGATACAGAGTAAAGCTCCCTCTACACTGTCCCCCCATCAAACACTCCCAGGACAGGTACAGCACGGGGTTAGATACAGAGTAAAGCTCCCTCTACACTGTCCCCCATCAAACACTCCCAGGACAGGTACAGCACGGGGTTAGATACAGAGTAAAGCTCCCTCTACACTGTCCCCCATCAAACACTCCCAGGACAGGTACAGCATGGGGTTAGTTACAGAGTAAAGCTCCCTCTACACTGTCCCCCATCAAACACTCCCAGGACAGGTACAGCACGGGGTTAGATACAGTGGTAACCTGCAAAGTGACTGAACGTAGGGTAAAACCTCTCGTTTTACATGCAGGCTGTTTGACTGGACAGTATTTGGTGGTCTGAGTTGGGGGGGCCAGTTCTTCGGGGGAACTGGTAAGAGTGGATTAGCTTGTATTTATGTACATGGTGCTTTTCCAGTGCCAACTGCACAGAATCACCCAGTCATTTCAAATGAGAGGCCAGGTATGTTGGGTTGGATATGTAAGTCCTCTTCACAATGGGTGAGAAGATATCTGGAACATTCTCAGTTCACACAGCAGGGAATCAAATTCACAACTCAGATCTGAGATTGGTGGTTATTTTTCGGGAAAGTGTACAAAAGGTCATTAATAAGGGGTGTTAATCTACAGGGTAGACATCAGATTCAATGGCCAATGGACCTGAGGGACTGGTTGTATCACCCTCCTGTCTTTCTAAAATCCTGGCACAGAATCTTACCCTGGAATGCGAAGATCGACCCATTCTTGAGGTCAGTGAATGCGTCAAAGGGCTCACGACTGTGGCAAAGATCAACTGGTTCTTGGCCTGGCTCCGGTTCTAGCTCCGGCTCTGGCTCTGGCTCTGGTTCTGGTTCCGGTTCTGGTTCTGGTTCTGGTTCGAAGTCTGGCACCTGCTCTGGTTCCACCTCTGGATCTGGCTCCAGTTCCGGCTCTGGTTCCAGCTGCTGTTCCGTTGTCCCGTTCACCAACTCTTCATAGTCTGGCACCATGGTGTCATTGATGTCAATATAATAATCTTCAGGGAAGTTAAACATATCACCACGGACTGGAATACAGAGGAGACACACTATTAATCCCAAACGGCTCAAACTCATTGTTTTCAATGATGTGTTCAATATAGAGTAAAGGTCGCCTCTACAATAACTCGAACACTTTCAAAAACAATGCCCCAGTGAGGGTCAGCACCTTCAGGAACTGTATCCCAGTGAGAGTCAGCACCTTCAGGAACTGTGTCCCAGTGAGAGTCAGCACCTTCAGGAACTGTGTCCCAGTGAGAGTCAGCACCTTCAGGAACTGTATCCCAGTGAGAGTCAGCACCTTCAGGAACTGTATCCCAGTGAGAGTCAGCACCTTCAGGAACTGTATCCCAGTGAGAGTCAGCACCTTCAGGAACTGTATCCCAGTGAGAGTCAGCACCTTCAGGAACTGTGTCCCAGTGAGAGTCAGCACCTCAGGAACTGTCCATGAATCAGGAACTGTGTCCCAGTGAGAGTCAGCACCTTCAGGAACTGTGTCCCAGTGAGAGTCAGCACCTTCAGGAACTGTGTCCCAGTGAGAGTCAGCACCTTCAGGAACTGTATCCCAGTGAGAGTCAGCACCTTCAGGAACTGTGTCCCAGTGAGAGTCAGCACCTTCAGGAACTGTATCCCAGTGAGAGTCAGCACCTTCAGGAACTGTGTCCCAGTGAGAGTCAGCACCTTCAGGAACTGTGTCCCAGTGAGAGTCAGCACCTTCAGGAACTGTGTCCCAGTGAGAGTCAGCACCTTCAGGAACTGTATCCCAGTGAGAGTCAGCACCTTCAGGAACTGTATCCCAGTGAGAGTCAGCACCTTCAGGAACTGTATCCCAGTGAGAGTCAGCACCTTCAGGAACTGTGTCCCAGTGAGGGTCAGCACCTTCAGGAACTGTATCCCAGTGAGAGTCAGCACCTTCAGGAACCATATTCCATGGATTTGATTTGATTTGCCGGTATAGTATGAATTTACTGTGAAAATCCCCCAGTCACCATACTCCAGCGCCGGTTTGGGTAATTTAGCACAGCCAGTGCAGCCTAACCGGCATGTCTTTTGGACTGTGGGAGGAAACTGAAGCACCTGGACGAAACCCACACAGACACGGGGAGAGCGTGCAAATTTCACACAGACAGTGACCGAAGCTGGGAATCAAACCCAGACCTCTGGCGCTGTTGTGGTTGAACTTTCAGAGGATCAGCACCAATATAGTGCTGCACCATCGAAGGGTCAGTGCTAAGTGAGGGTCAGTATCGCTTGAATTTTGCATTGTCAAGTGTCACAGTACTGACACTTTCTTATAATGCGGCGACCAGAACTGTACGCAATACTCCAAGTGCGGCCGCACCAGAGTTTTGTACAGTTGTAACATAACCCCACGGCTCCTAAATTCAATCCCTCTACCAATAAAAGCTAACACACCGTACGCCATCTTAACAACTTTATCAACCTGGGTGCCACCTTTCAAAGAGCTATGTACTTGTACCCCAAGATCCCTCTGCTCGACAAGGCATTTTGGCCTTTATTGGAGTGTAAAAATAGGTGAGTTTTGTTGCAATTGTACAGGGTGTTAGTGAGAACTCACCTGTGGGTAAGGTACATCCTTACCTTAAAAAAAAGAATGTAGTAACATTGGAGGCAGTCCAAGGAAGACTCAGCAGGCTAATTCCTGGGATGAGAGGATTGTCCTATCAAGAGAGACTAAATAATCTGGGTCTGTATTCCTTGGAGTTTAGAAGAGTGAAGGATGACCTTATTCCAACATCAGAGGGTCAGTACTGAGGAAACACTGTGTGTGCTTCTGTGTTAATATACCTCTGTGTATACATATATGGATGTATGTCTGTGTCTGTGTGCGCGTGTCTGTGTGCGCGCGTGTCTGTGTATCTCTATGTAATGTTGTTTTGTACCTTTTTTACAAACAGTCTCGTAATCCTCGCAGCAACTCTTGTAGAAATGGCACAGACTGTCGCACTGACATTTCTGTAACTCGTTGAAGCCCAGGTCACAGCGACCGATGCAGGACCCTACAAAAACAACAGCACATAGACTCAAACCCAAAGCATAGCATGTATCACACCTGGAAACAAGCAGCAGCTCTGAGCCTCTGTCACTTTGTTTACTCAGCAAACACAGCAACCATGTTGTGCATAGTAAGATCCAACAGACAGCAGTGAGACATGATCATCAATCTGTTTCACAGGTAGCCCTGATGTGGGGATGCTGGCATTGGACTGGGATGAGCACAATAAGAAGTTTCACAACTTCAGGTTAGAGTCCAACAGGTTTATTTGGAATCACAAGCTTTTGGAGCACTGCCCCTTCATCAGGAACATCACTCATCTGTTAAACTTTAACCTGATATTGTGAGACTTCTTAGAGTTTCACAGGGGCATTGGTTGAGGGAACCAGAACACTCTCTGATGATGGAATATTAAGCAACACTGTGACGCAGTGGTTAGCACTGCTGCCTCACACTGTCAGGGACACGGGTTCGATTCCCAGCCTCGAATTACTGCCTGTGTAGAGTTTGCATGTTCTCCCCGAGTCTGCGTAGGTTTCCTCCCAGATGTGTGTGTTAGGTGGATTAGCCATTCTAAAATGACCCTGGGCCAAGGGAATTAGCAGGGTAGATATACGGGGTTACGGGAGTAGGACCTGCGTGGGATTGTGGTTGGTGACGACTCAATGGGCCAAATGGCTTCCTTCTCTGCTGTAGAGATTCTAATATTGCTACGTGTAACTGGGCAGACAGAGACTCGACAGCAGTTCCTCTGTGTTATAGAGTCATCAAGGTTTACAGCACGGAAACAGGCCCTTCATCCCATCTTGTCTATGCTGCCCCTTTTTTTAAACCCCAAAGCTAATCCCAATTGCCTGCAGTTGGCCCATATCCCTCTATACTCATCGTAGCCATGTAAGTGTCTAAATGTTTTATTAAAGACAAAATTGTACCCGCCTCAACTATGACCTCTGGCAGCTTGTTCCAGAACTCACCACCCTCTGTGTGAAAAAATATTGTATCTCTCCCCTCTCACCTTAAACCTATGCCCTCTAGTTTTAGAGGGAAAAGATATTGACTATCTCACTGATCTGTGCCCTTCATTATCTCATAGACCTCTATAAGATCACCCGTCAGCCTCCTACGTTCCAGTGAAAAAGTCTCTCTAGGAGTGCCAACCTGTTTTACATGTTCAGATCTTTAGATGGAACCTCACCCACAACTTTCTCATCTAGAGATAGGAAATTCTCCCCTCTGAGTTACAGACGACACTTTTCTAATTCACCCTTTCCCTGCTGTGTATAAATTATTGCAGTCATGGACATTTCCAAGGTCTGGTTGTGCAGCGGTCAGTGTCCCTACCTCCGATCCAGAAGTTCTGGGTTTGAGTCCCACCCCAGGACTTCCCAGCCAATAGAAGAATCCTACAGCGCAGAAGGAGGCTATTCGGCCCATCGATTCTGCACCAACTACAATCCCACCCAGCCCCATCCCGATAACCACATACATTTACCCTAGCTCATCCTGCTGGTACTAAGATGCAGTTTACCATGGTCAATCCACCTAACCCACAATGGGAGAAACTGGAGCGCCAGAGGAAACCCACACAGACATGGGGAGAACGTACAGACTCCACACCGACAGTGCCCCAACGCGGGAATCGAACCTGGATGCCTGGCGCTGTGAGGCAACAGTGCTAACCACTGTCCTACCGTGCAGCCTCCAGAGATGTGCTGCTGACCTTGCCTGCCATGCTCATATCCCGTACAAAAGAATCTTTATAATTTCACAAACCCTGTCCCGAGACCACATCTACTTCCCACACTGATTTCTTTAATAGAAGCCCCAGTTTAAACAGGGCTGACAGACAGAGGCTACGAAAGTTTGGGTGTTCCCTTTACCTCGGTCTGAAGACACAACACTGAGGAGCGAGCAAGCCAGCAGAGCAATCAGACGTTTCATAGCTGAAGGGAAATTGTGTTTGACCCTGGAATTGGCTGTAAGGATTTAACCTCCTCATGTTTGCTTTGTTAGACTGCTTGTTTAAACTATTCTATTGATTTTTGGAAATGTTTAATGACGCATCCATTTTCCTTTCCATTTTCACTCAGTGAGGAAAATCCTTTTTTAAACAGGAGAATGAAAACATAATATTCCTTTATCATATCCCTCAAATGTTAGCTGATATATTTATATCGCATTACAGATTTGAGTCCTCCTGAGGCAAAACTTTAGCCCAAATCTGGAGACCAGACTACAGAACATGTCGAAACAGAGGGGATTTTGGTAAACCTTTTTAAATAAACACACTTCCCTGCCAGACCATTAATCTTTAACCTTTGCTGACACAGCAACATTTCTGTTCAAAGTTTGTGCAAGACATTGTGTACGTCACTGAGATCTCAGTGCACAGAATCCTGACAGTGCAGGAGGAGGCCATTCAGCCCATCGAGCTTGCAGTCACAACTATCCCACCCAGGCTCCATCCCAATGTATTTGCTCTGTTAATCCTCCTGTAACACTAAGAGACAATTTATTATGGCCAGTTAGCCTAATCTGCATATCTGGAGGAAACCCATCAGACAGGATGAGAATGCAAACTCCACACAGACAGTGACCTGGGAATTGAACCCAATTCCCTGGTGCTGTGAGGCAGCCGTGCTAACCACTGTGCCATCATGCTGCCCTATCCCTACACTCAAATCCTGCCCTGAGTGAGCTTATGCATAAATCAAATTGATATGATTGTATAGTTTAGAGGAATTTGAGTTTGGACATAGTGCTGCCAAAGGGGATAGTGACAATGCTGAGATTCCACCAAATATCTTTCTCTGTGATTGTTCCAGGAGTGGCTTCAACTGAAGCTCATTTTACAGTGAATAATGTAAAACCTTTTCCATTTTAAAAGTATCTAATTTACTAACATCTGTATGCAATGAAATGGTTCAGTATTTACCAGAGTGCTACCGGGACTTGATGGTTTGGGTTATAAGGAGAGATTTGACAGACTGGGACTTTTTTCTCTGAGCATAGGAGGCTGAGGGGTGACCTTATAGAGATCTATAAAATAATGAGGGGCACAGATCAGCTAGATAGTAATATTTTTTCCCAAAGGTAGGCAAGTTTAAAACTAGAGTGAGAGGGGAGAGATACAAAGGGTCCAGAGGGGCAGTTTTTTTCACTCAGAGGGTGGTGAGTGTCTGGAATGAGCTGCGAGAGGTAGTAGTAGAGGTGGGTACAGTTTTGTCTTTTAAAAAGCATTTAGATAGTTACATGGGTAACATGGAGGGATAGAACATAGAACAGTACAGCACAGTACAAGCCCTTTGGATCTCAATGTTGTGCCGAGCTATGTCCAAACCTAAGATCAAGCTGTTCCACTCTCTATCATTCTGTGTGCCCCATGTGCCTATCCAATAACTGCTTGAATGTTCCTAAAGTGTCCGACTCCACTATCACAGCAGGCAGTGCATTCCACACCCCAACCACTCTCTGAATAAAGAATCTACCTTGGACTTCTTCATGGCTCTATCCGCTTGAATGGCAACCTTCAGAGATCTGTGGATATGAACCCCAAGATCTTTCTGCTCCACCACATTCCTCAGAACCCTGCTGTTGACCCTATATTCCTTATTCAAGTTTGTCCTACCAGAATGAATTATCTTGCACTTAAGATTAAACTCCATCTGCCACTTTTCAGCCCAGCTCTGCATCCTATCAATGTCCCTTTGCAGCCTACAAGAGCCCTCCACCTCATCCACTACTCCACCAATCTGGCTGAGGAAGATGCATTCATAACGTGGTCAAACAGGTTGAGTATTCCTGATGCAGGTGGTGAGGATGAGTGAGATTCCTGAACAATAGAACTGTACAACGTTACAGCACAGAAACAGGACTTTTGGGCCTTCTTGGCTGTGCTGATCCATTTTTCCACCCAGTCCCAATGACCTGTACCTGGACCATACCCCTCCAAACCCCTCTCATCCATACTGCAGTGAGAGTGTGTGTGGGACCTGTATCCCAGTGAGAGTCAGTGTGTGTGGACCTGTATCCCAGTGAGAGTCAGTGTGTGTGGGACCTGTACCCCAGTGAGAGTCAGTGTGTGTGGGACCTGTACCCCAGTGAGAGTCAGTGTGTGTGGGAGCCGTACCCCAGTGAGAGTCAGTGTGTGTGGGACTACGACCCAGTGAGAGTCAGTGTGTGTGGGACTCGTACCCCAGTGAGAGTCAGTGTGTGTGGGACTCGTACCCCAGTGAGAGTCAGTGTGTGTGGGACTCGTACCCCAGTGAGAGTCAGTGTGTGTGGGACCCGTACCCCAGTGAGAGTCAGTGTGTGTGGGACCCGTACCCCAGTGAGAGTCAGTGTGTGTGGGACCCGTACCCCAGTGAGAGTCAGTGTGTGTGGGACCCGTACCCCAGTGAGAGTCAGTGTGTGTGGGACCCGTACCCCAGTGAGAGTCAGTGTGTGTGGGACCCGTACCCCAGTGAGAGTCAGTGTGTGTGGGACCCGTACCCCAGTGAGAGTCAGTGTGTGTGGGACCCGTACCCCAGTGAGAGTCAGTGTGTGTGGGACCCGTATCCCAGTGAGAGTCAGTGTGTGTGGGACCCGTACTCCAGTGAGAGTCAGTGTGTGTGGGACCAGTATCCCAGTGAGAGTCAATGTGTGTGGGACCCGTACCCCAGTGAGAGTCAGTGTGTGTGGGAGCCGTACCCCAGTGAGAGTCAGTGTGTGTGGGAGCCGTACCCCAGTGAGAGTCAGTGTGTGTGGGAGCCGTACCCCAGTGAGAGTCAGTGTGTGTGGGACCCGTACCCCAGTGAGAGTCAGTGTGTGTGGGACCCGTACCCCAGTGAGAGTCAGTGTGTGTGGGACCCGTACCCCAGTGAGAGTCAGTGTGTGTGGAGCCGTACCCCAGTGAGAGTCAGTGTGTGGGGGACGTACCCCAATGAGAGTCAGTGTGTGTGGGACCCGTACCCCAGTGAGAGTCAGTGTGTGTGGGACCCGTACCCCAGTGAGAGTCAGTGTGTGTGGGACCCGTACCCAGTGAGAGTCAGTGTGTGTGGGACCCGTACCCAGTGAGAGTCAGTGTGTGTGGGACCCGTACCCCAGTGAGAGTCAGTGTGTGTGGGACCCGTACCCCAGTGAGAGTCAGTGTGTGTGGAACCGTACCCCAGTGAGAGTCAGTGTGTGTGGGACCCGTACCCCAGTGAGAGTCAGTGTGTGTGGGACCCGTACCCAGTGAGAGTCAGTGTGTGTGGGACCCGTACCCCAGTGAGAGTCAGTGTGTGTGGACCCGTACCCCAGTGAGAGTCAGTGTGTGTGGGACCCGTACCCCAGTGAGAGTCAGTGTGTGTGGGACCCGTACCCCAGTGAGAGTCAGTGTGTGTGGGACCCGTACTCCAGTGAGAGTCAGTGTGTGTGGGACCCGTACTCAAGTGAGAGTCAGTGTGTGTGGGACCCGTATAAATGTGTAAAAGTAAAGAAGTCAGGCTTTACTGTGTACAGGATATTACTTTGATCGATGCAGAGTACTTTGTACAGTTTTTGTCACTTTATTTAGGGAGGGAGTTGCTTTGGAAGCAGTTCTGAGAACTTTCAATCGGTTGAATCCTGGGATGAAGCGATTATTTTATGAGGAATTGGATATTTTCATTGGAGTTTAGAATCCGATCAGATTCTGTATGAGTTTGACATGGTAGATGCTGAGAAGATATCTCCTCTTGTGAGTGAGTCTGGAACCAGCGAGCACAATTCAAAATTAAGCGCCTTTCATTTTAAATTGAGATGAGGAAAATTTATTTCTCTCAAAGGATCTTTACTCTGCAGAATTCTACGCCCCCCTCCAGCCTCGGGAGCAGTGGAAGCTGGGTCACCGAACATATTCAAGACTGTGTTAGACCGATCTTTGATCAACAAGGGAGTTAAGGGTTAATGAGGGGCTCATCCAGATCAACTGTGATCTTATTGCTGACAGTGCAGATTTGAAGGGCCGAGTGGCCTATTCCTGTTCCTAATTCTTTTGATCTTTCCTTAATGGACAGAAAAAAACATTATTCTGAAAGTTAGGAGAGATCATCTCATCACCAAAATAGATTAGTTGCTAAAATATTGTGGTGCCGTTTCTGAACTAATCTGTGCATAAATTGGCTTTCAAATTCCACTTAAAAATCACTTCATTAGTAGTAAAGCTCCTTAGGTAGCGAGAAGCACTGCAGAATGATTTTAATTCTTTAACAGGATGTGGGTATCGCTGGCTAGGCCAACACTTATTGCTCATCCCTAGTTGTCCCTTGAGAAGGTGGTGGTGAGCTGCCTTCTTGAGCCTGCTGCAATCCATACAGTGTAGGTACATCCACAATGCTGTTAGGGGAGGGGAGTTCCAGGATTTTGACCCAGCAAACAGTGAAGGAATGGCCGACATATTTCCAAGACAGGATGGTATCCAAGTGGTGGTGTTCCCAGGTACCCGCTGCTTTTGACTTTCAAGCTGGTAGTGATCGTGTGTTTGGAAAGTGCCATTGAAGGAAATGTGCCGAGTTTTTGCAGTGTGTCTTGTAAATGCATACAGCTGTGGTGGGGGGAGTGAATGTTGAAGAAGGTGAATGGGGTGACAATCAATCGAGCTGCTCTACCTTGGATGGTATCAAACTTCTTGAGTATTATTGGAGCTGCTCTCACCCAAGTGGGAGTATTCCATCGTACTTCTGACTTGCGCCTTGTAGATACTGGACAAGCTTTGGGGAGTCTTGAGGTGAGTTACTCTCTGCAGAATTCCCAGCCTCCCTTGTTGATTTGAACTGTTCTCAGCACATAGTAAGGATGTAAAAATATGCAGTTTACTCGCCATGGGTCAGTGCTGTACAGCATCGCCAAATTGACAAAATAATTCCAAATCCCAAGACAAGCTTCACAGTTTTTTTTAATACAAAATTCTTAAATAAAATATTTAGTCTTTTTTTCCTTAGTCCTGACACTAAGTGCAGAACATAAATGATAAATGCACACCACAACAATTTAGCACAATTTTCATTACTGTGTATGAAAGGTTAAAAAATACTTGATGCTGGGCACAATGCAATTTTCAAATCAAACATTTTCCTGTCCTAGATACCTCAGTATCTAACATTTTCAAATTACAACATAGTTCAGGGAGTCAGGAGGTGAGTTATTCTCTGCAGAATTCCTCTAACCATAATATTTATATGTCTGGTAACCTCCCCCACAGATGCTGATAGTGGGGAATTCAGCAATGGTAATGCCACTGGACAGCAAAGCAAGATGATTGGATTCTCTCTTGTTGGAGATGGTCACTGCCTGGCACTTTTCAGCGCAAGCCTGGATATTGTCCAGGTCTTGCTGCATTTGGACATGGACTGCTTCAGAATCTGAGGTGAATGGTGCTGAACATTGTGCAATCATCGGCAAACATCCCCACATCCGACCTGATGATGGAGGGAAGGTCATTGGTGAAGTAGCTGAAGATGGTTAGGTCTAGGACACCAACCCTGAGGGACTCCTGCAGTGATGTCCTGGAGCTGAGATGATTGACCTCCACACACCACAACCATCTTCCTTTGTAATTGACTCCAACCAGCAGTTAATTTTCCCTGATTTCCATTGATTCCAGTTTCACTCGGGCTCCTTGATATTATACTCAGTCAAATGCAGCCTTGATTAAAAGGACTATCATTTTCACCCCATGTCTGGAATTCAGCTCTTTCCGAATCTCTTTTTGAACCAAGGCTATAATGAGGTTGGAAGATCCTGGTGGAACCCAAACTGAGCGACTGTCAGCCAACAGGTTATTGCTGAGTAAGTGCTGCTTGATAGCTTCCATTGCTCTACTGATGATTGAGAGTAGACTGATGGGGTGGTATTTGGCCGGGTTGGATTTTCCTGAATTCTGCATATGGGACATAACTGGGACAATTTTCCACATTGCTGGATAGATGGCAGTGTTATAGTTGTACTGGGACAGCTTGGCTAATGGCATAGGAGGTTCTGGAGCACAAAGATTCGGTACTATTGCCTGTCTGTGGTCAGGGTCCATAGACTTTGCAGTATCCAGTGCCTTCTTTTGTTTCTTGATACCTTGTGCGGTGAATTAAATTGGTTGAAGGCTGACAGCTGTGATGGTAGGGATCTCTGGAGGAGGCCGAGTTGGATCATCCACTCAGCACTTCCAGCTGAAGATTGCTGCGAAAGCTTCAGCCTTATCTTTTGCATTGATGTGCTGGGTTCGTCCATCATTGAACATGGGGGTATTTGTGGAGCTTCCTTCTCCAGTGAGTTGTTTAACAGTTTACACCATTCATGACTGAATGTGACAGGATTGCGGAGCTTAGATCTGATCTGTTAGTTGTGGGATCACTTAGCTCTGTTTATTACTTGCTGCTTCCATTGTTTTGCACTCCTTGTGCTGTGACTTCACCAGGTTGACAGTCCACTTTTAGATATGTCTGGTGTTGTTCTTGGCATGCCCTCATTGAATTGAATTCTATCCCACTTCCCATAGACATAGGGTCAGCAGACATGATGTAGGATATCCTCAATGTGAATGTATGGCTTTGTCTCCACGTGGACTGTGACACGGTCACTCTTACCAATACCTTTATGGGTAGATATATCTGTCACGGTAGTTGGTAAGGATGAGGACAAATATGTTTGTCCCTCCAGCTGGTTCCCTTAATGCCTACTGTTGATTGTGTATCTGTGAAACAGCTCTCCCAATTTTGGCACAAGCCCCCGAATGTTAGTAAGGAGGAACTTGCAGGGTTGACAAGGATGGCACAGGAGTTAGCTCTGTTGCTTCACAGTGCCAGGTTTCCAGGTTTGATTCCCAGCTTGAGTGACTGTGTGAGGTGTGAATGTTCTCTCTGTGTATACATGGGTTTCCTCCAGGTATCTCAATTTACTTCCACAGTCTATTAAAAATGCTGGTTAGGTGCATTGGCTATGTTAAATTCTCCCTCAGAGTACCTGAACAGGTGCCAGAGTGTGGTGATTAGGGGATTTTCACAATAACTTCATTGCACTGTTAATGTAAGCCTACTTGTTATACTCATAAACTTCAAAGGCCTTTTAATAGTGGTAGAGATGGGTACAATATTTTTTAAAAGGCATTTAGACAGTTACATGGGTAAGATGGGTATGGGAGATATGGGCCCATATGTTGGCAACTGAGACTAGCTTAATGATAAGAACTGGGTGGCATGGATAAGTCGGCCGAAGGGACTGTTTCCATGCTGTAAACGTCTCTTACTGGGATTGTTTTGATCATTTTAGGAGCCTACATCAAGACCAGGAGTCTATTCAGATTCATTCTTTATTAGATTTGTCACAGCTTGGTACAAAATAAGTGCCTACACAGCCACATTTCTATAGCTCTGCAGTCACATGTAGACCAGAACCAGGTAAGGACGGCAGATTTCCTTCCTCAAAGGACATTACTGAACCAGGTTTTAGTTGACAATGGTTTCATGGTCATTATTACTGAGCTTGGCTTTTATTTACAGGTTTATTAATTTTAATTCCACGAGTTGTGCTGGGGTTTGAGCCCATGTCCCCAGAGGCTGGGTTGGATTAGCATCAGTAAAGTTTTACAACACCAATTTTAAATCCAAGCAATTTATTTGATAGTAAATACGCGAGCTTTCGACTTTACAGCCTTCGTCAGGCAAATGCACATTTGGATTACATCCCAGTCACAGAACCTGCACCTTCCCATTGCTCATTGCACTGCCCCAGAGCCCAACACTGAGAGCATCGCGAACCCACTCCTCCACTATCCCAGAGGGCCGCGGGAGCCGCTCCTCCACCATCCCAGAGAGCCGCGGGAGCCGCTCCTCCGCCATCCCAGAGGGCCGCGGGAGCCGCTCCTCCGCCATCCCAGAGGGCCGCGGGAGCCGCTCCTCCGCCATCCCAGAGGGCTGTGGGGCCGTATGCCAGAATGGCGCGGTTGGTTTAGTTGGGTCGGGAGTGTTCCTGTGATGTGAGACCTGAGGAGCCGAGGCCATGGGCAATGAGCAGAGTGCGGCCCGGGTAAGCGGCGCGGACCCCGATCAGACCGGCACCGTTAGATCAGCAGCGGCGGAACCGCGCTCACCAGAACCCGCCCCATTCCGGACTTTCCCAGGCCCCGCCTCCATCTCACTGGCCCGCCCTCCATCTCACCTGCCCGCCCCCATCTCACCTGGCCCCGCCCCCATCTCACCTGGCCCCGCCCCCATCTCACCTGGCCCCGCCCCCATCTCCAGAGCCCTATACCCCAGGCCCTATACCCCGGGCCCAGTCCTGAGCCCCAACCCCAGACCTCTCCCTCATCTCCCCAGACTTTACCCTTGGACCCTTTCACCATGATGTGGAGATGTCCATGTTGGACTGGGATAAACACAGAAGTCTCCAAACACCAGGTTAAAGTCTAACAGGTTTATTTAGTAGCACAAGCCATCAGCTTTCGGAACGTTGCTCCTTCGTCAGGTGAGTGGGATTTCAGTTCACAAACAGGGCGTATAAAGGCACACACTCAATTTATAAAATAATGATTGGAATGCGAGTCTTTACAGGTAATCAAGTCTTAAAGATACAGACAGTGTGAGTGGAGGGAGGGTTAAGCACAGGGTAAGGAGATGTGTATTGTCTCCAGCCGGGACAGTTAGATTTTGCAAGTCCAGGCAACTCATGGGGGTTACGAATAGTGTGACATGAACTCCAAGATCGGCCGTCTTCACGTGTGCAGAACTAGGCTATCAGTTTCTACTCAGGCTGCTTAGAAAATGCTTACTTGAAGATCAGAGGCTGAATACCTGTGACCGCTTAAGTGTTCCCTAACAGGAAAAGAACACTCTTGCCTGGTGATTGTCAAGCGATATTTGTTCATCCATTGTCATAGCATCCTTGTGGTTTCCCCAATGTACCATGCTTCAGAACATCCTTTCCTGCAGTGTATCAGGTAGACACCATTGGCCAAGTTGCAAGACTTTGTACTGTGTACCTGGTGGGTGGTATTCTCATGTGAGAGGATGGCATCCGTGTCGATGATCTGGCATGTCTTGCAGAGGTTGCTGTGGCAGGATTGTGTGGTGTCGTGGTCACTGTTTTCCTGAAGGTTGGGTAGTTCGTTGCGGACAATGGTCTGTTTGAGGTTGTGCAGTTGTTTGAAGGCAAGAAATGGGAGTATGGGAATGGCTTTGGCGAGATGTTCATCTTCGTCAATGACATGTTGAAAGCTCCAGAGAAGATGTCGTAGCTTCTCCCCTCCGGGGAAGTATTGGACAACGAAGAGTACTCTGGCCGCCCTATCCTGTGTTTGTCTTCTGCGGAAATCGGTGCCAGTTTTTCGCTGTAGTGCATCGGAACTGTTGATCGATGAGTCAAGTGCCATATCCTGTTCTTATGAGAGTGTCTTTCAGCATCTGAACGTGTCTGTTGCGATCCTCCTCAGCTGAGCAGATCCTGTGTATACAGAAGGCTTATCTGAAGGGGAAGCCATTCCCAAGGAAATCCGCACCAACCTCCTCAGAAGACAAATATGGGACACAGTGGGCAGAGTATCCTTCTTCGTCCAATACTTCCCTGGAGTGGAGAAGCTATGATATCTTCTCCAGAACCTTCAACATGTCATTGATGAAGATGACAGTTTCGCCATGACCACCCCACACTCCCACTTCTTGTCGTCAAACAACTGCACCCCCTCAAACAGACCATTATCTGCAGCAAACTATCCAGCCTTCAGGAGAACAGTGACCACGATATCACACAACCCTGCCACAGCAACCTCTGCAAGACATGCCGGATCATCGACACGGATGCCATCATTTCACATGAAATCATCTGACATGATGTCCCAAGGCACGTTACATTGGGGAGACCATGCAGATGCTACGACAATGGATGAATGAACACTGCTCAATAATCACCAGGTAAGACTGTTCTGTTCCTGTTGGGGAACATTTCAGCGGTCACGGGCATTTTGCTCTGATCTTTGGATAAGCATTCTCCAAGGCAGTCTTTACAACACACGACAGCGCAGAGTCACTGAGCAGAGACTGATATCTCAGTGAGATATCAGTCTCATTTCATGGAGTAAATGAACAGAACTCCATTTACCTGACAAAGGAGCAGGACTCCAAAAGCAAGTGGCTTTTGCTACCAAATAAACCTGTTGGACTTTTACCTGGTGTTGTGAGACCCCTTGCCACCTCCAGACCATTTCCCCATCCCTCCCAGACCCTTCCTCATCCCCTGGGCCCCTTACCCTCCCTGGGTCTCTCCCCATCTACCAGGGTCCCTCCCTCAGCCCTGACCCAACCCATCCCCTGGGCCTGTCCTGGTTAGTGTGTACTAGTAGCTGAAATCAGAGTGTTCTTTTCCCACATTGCCCTCATTTCTTTCTCTTCATGTTGTAGGGTAGAAACTCCACTGGCAGATGTGAGCCCATCTCTAAATGGAAGAGTCTCATGTCCAGAGCAGAAGGCTCCGTCTCCAGCTGGTATTCCTTCGACGTGTTCCACAGAGCCCAGAGGAAGGCTCCAGGTCCACTGGGTCTCTCCAAGGAACGTGTTCCATACAACGACTCCAGAAATACAGGATGGCCGTTCCCCCAGTTTATCTCTCTCTTCTTTCCGGTGTTCCCATATCGTTCAAAGCAGATGCAGCAGAAATTCCAGGTAGATGTTTATAAAGATTTCAACCTTCCCTTCAGCTTCTGTGTAGTTTAATAACCATGTTTACATACAATTGTATTGATCAAAGACTCTGGAGGCTATCTTAATGTCTTACCTGGCTTGGGTCACTGCCTGTGTGAAATTTGTGACGTGAAGATGCTGGTGTTGGACTGGGGTAAACACAGCAAGAACTCTTACAACACCAGGGGTTGCAGGTGGTGTGACATGAGCCCAGGATCCCGGATGAGGCCGTCCTCGTGTGTGAACTTGGCTATCGGTCTCTGCTCAACGACTCTGTGCTATCGTGTGTGGTGAAGGCTGCCTTAGAGAGTGCTTGCCCGAGGATTGGAGGCCAGATGCATGTGGCTGCTGTGTGTTCCCTTGTGGGAGGAGAGTCTTGGGGGGGTTTTCCAGCATTTCCTGTTTTTATTTCAGATTCCAGCATCCACAGCGTTGCTTTTATATTTCTGGGAGATGACTTGTGTTCTCTATGTAGTGAAGATCGATGTAAAATACAGTTCATAGAAATCATAGAACCATAGAAATCCTACAGTGCAGAAGGAGGCCATTTGGCCCATTGAATCTGCACTGAGCACAGTCCCACCCAGGCCCTACCTCCATATCCCCACACATTTACCCACTAATCCTCTAACCTACACATCTCACGACACTAAGGGGCAATTTTTGCATGGCCAATCAACCTAACCCCCACATCTTTGGACTGTGGGAGGAAACCGGAGAACCCGGACCCAGAAACCGGAAAATTCACGCAGACACGAGGAGAATGTGCAAACTCCACATAGACAAGGAATCAAACCCAGGTCCCTGGAGCTGTGAAGCAGCACTGTGCTAACATACTGCCCATTATCATCAGTTCATTACCATCTCCTTATTTTGCATCATCAACTCCCCGGACTCACTTTGTTAATTCATTTTCTTTTCTAATATGTATAGAGATATTACATCTGTTTTTATTTCCAGCTAGCTTTCTCTCCTGATCGATATTTTCCTTCCTGATCAATCTTTTAGTGATCTTTACTTCTTTTGATATTTTGTCCAATCTTCTGACCTGTCATCCACCTATGTAATTAAATGTCTTTTTCTTTAAGTTTGATGTTATCTTTAATGTTTTTAACCATGGATGGTGGGTCCATCCCTTGGAAATTTGCTTTCTCGTTGCAATGTATGTATTCTCTGCATTTTGCAGTATCCCCGACGTGTCTCTGGCTCTCTGCTAATCTAACCTTAATCTCATTTGCCGGCTCAATTGTGTAAGCTCTTTTTATGGCTTTATAATTGCCCTTATTTAAGTTTAAAATACTAGTCTTGGGCCCACTCTTTCATTCAAACTGAATGTAAAATTCAATTATACTATGATTGCTACGACCTCAGGATGCCTACACCGAGGGAATCCATGAATCCTATCTCATCTCTCAACACCACTACAGCCCGCTGTCTGGCTGATGCCAGACTGTGCTGTTCTATCTAACAGACTATCACAAAAACGTACATTCGATAAATTCCTCATCACTGCCACTTTTGCCCACCTGATGTTCCCAGCTTACGTGCAGATTCAAATCTTCCTGATTATCACTGTACCTTTCTGATAAGGTCCAGTTGTTTCTGCATTTATACTCTGTCCTTCTGTATGGTTACTGTTAGTGGGCCTGTCCACTGCTCTCACAACTGACCTCTTGCCATTATCATTTCTAGTCTCTACCCAGACTGTTTCTCCAGCCCAATTTGCTGAAGTTAAGCCTTCCCTCTCTATCATGTTAAAACCATCATTAATTAACAGAGCCATCTCTCCACCCTTTCCTAACTCCCTGCCCTTCCTAAATGTTGTATATGTTTCAGTATTCAGGTCCCAATCTATATCATCCTGTAGCAATGTCTCTGGAATCGCTGTCAGATCATTTTTATTCATTTGTGGGATATGGGTGTTGCTGGCTGGGCCAACATTTATTGCCCATTCCTAGTTGCCCCTTGGAGGGCAGTTGAGAGTCAGCCACATTGCTGTAGCGCTGGAGTCACATGTAGGTCAGACTGGGTAAAGACAGCAGATTTCCTTCTGTAAAAGACATTAATGAACCAGATGGGTTTTTCTGACAATCGACAATGGTTTCATGGTTATCAGTAGATTCTTAATTCCAGATTTTTTTTTGATTGAAATTCTACTACCTGCAATAGTGGGATTCGAACTTGGGTCCCCAGAACATTAGCTGAGTTTCTGGATTAATAGTCAAATGCTACATGTATTCAGATGCAGAGTTTTTAATTTTGTCATTTTATTATTTTTGTAATGTCTAGCCTATACTCTCAGATTTGTACTCTGCCCCTTCCTGCTGTGCTCTGCTTTTTGTTTCTCATTCTGATGCCTTTTCTCTGCTTTTTGGTTTGTCACATCTTCCCAAATTTGATCACTTATCCCCAGTATTTAATCTAAAACTCTCTTTATTCTTCCGGTTATGCAGCTCATGAGAACAGCAGCCTCTGTATAGTTCAGATGTAGACTGTCCCAAGGGTATTGCCACCATCTTCCCCAGAACTGGTGTCAGTGTTCAAAAACCAGGACTTGTCTCTCTCACACACTAGTGTTTAGCTATCCACTCATCTCTCCAATTTTAACAGCCCTATTCTGGTTCAGTTAATAATCCAGAGATCATAACCTTTCAGGTTCTGCTTTCTGATTTAGTGCTGAGCACTGCCTGAACCATTGATATAGGTTGTAAATAGCTGTGGCTCCAGCTCAGATTACTGCGGTTGAAGATTCTGCTTCTTTACTGTGAATACTTGATGAGGAATGGTCACCATCGACAACTGGGATGTTAGAATGATAACTTCGAGTTATCAGAGTGATGACTCTTTATCAATGAGTGAACAAGACAGCCAGTATGATGTGAATAAAATCCCCAGAGAGGGAGAGATTCACGAGATTGAGATCCAAACTGCCCCCCCACAAGCTTCATTCAGCACACATCCTGCCTCACAGTTGTGGAATATTACTCTCTGTGCTTTCCCCCCTCTAGGACATCGAGTTCATTGCAAAAGGCTCCTTTGGACCGATTTTGAAAGTTTATCAAAGGACTGATGAGCAGATCTACGCTGTAAAGGTAATTATCAACACAGGTTAACATCAAACAGTCCCAGAACAGGCACAGCACAGGGTTAGATATAGAGTAAAGCTCCCTCTACACTGTCCGCCCATCAAACACTCCCAGGACAGGTACAGCACGGGGTTAGATACAGAGTAAAGCTCCCTCTACACTGTCCCCCCATCAAACACTCCCAGGACAGGAACAGCACGGGGTTAGATACAGAGTAAAGCTCCCTCTACACTGTCCCCACATCAAACACTCCCAGGACAGGTACAGCACGGGGTTAGATACAGAGTAAAGCTCCCTCTACACTGTCCCCCCATCAAACACTCCCAGGACAGGTACAGCACGGGGTTAGATACAGAGTAAAGTTCCCTCTACACTGTCCCCCCCGATCCCAGGACAGGTACAGCACAGGGTTAGATACAGAGTAAAGCTCCCTCTACACTGTCCCCCCATCAAACACTCCCAGGACAGGTACATCACGGGGTTAGATACAGAGTAAAGCTCCCTCTACACTGTCCCCCCATCAAACACTCCCAGGACAGGTACAGCACGGGATTAGATGCAGAGTAAAGCTCCCTCTACACTGTCCCCATCAAACACTCCCAGGACAGGTACAGCACGGGATTAGATGCAGAGTAAAGCTCCCTCTACACTGTCCTGTGTGTCTGGACGATTTCTGAATTTTGCATTTTTAAATCAGACTCCTGATTGGTTTATTGAACGAGAGTATCCAGTTCTGAAGCTGGATTTGATTGGATGGGGGACAGTATTTGATGTGGTTCGCTCTCAGCCTCCTGTTTGTTTTGAGTTGGATAGGTCGATGTTGACAGTTGTTTTGCTGCAATGTAATGTTCTGTATGTTCCCAGTCACCCAGTCAGCAATGCTAACCCCACAGGTGCTGCTGAAAGCCCAGGTTGTTCGACACGGAATCCTGCAGCAGTGCAAAGATGGTGTCATCATTCAGGTATTTAACTACGATGTGATTCTGCTCCTGTCACTGTGTCTGTGAACCTCCAGCTCACCTCAGTTATACTCTGCAGCCCATCACTCTTTCCTCTTTCTCCCCCATGTTCTGTGTGTTTCCACCCCCTCCCCGGTACAGCGAGCACTCCAATTGTCCACCAATCTCTTTGAAGCTGCTTTGTCCAAGGATGGAGTCAGTCTTCTGTCTCACTCACACACTGCTCCCAGACTGTCAGATGATCCCAGCACTGAGCTGGGATGTTTGACTGCGTGTGACACTGTCATCTAGCCTGGTTCCAAAATTCATTCCTACAAGTTTCCAAACTGTGACAGTAAGATTCCTTCCCAATGTTTGGGTGACTCCAAGCTGGACCAGTTGCTGGACCGTGTGCTTCACATTTGCACTGACCCATTAGTGATTGGGGCAGAGTTAGGGGCTGGGGAAAGGGGGTCGTGTGTCTGTGTTGATAAAAATGCTCCTGATTTGCTCTTTTACACCTCTTCCCCTCCCTGCAATTGGGCTTCATCATCAGCACCTCACCCCTTCTTCCTCCGTATTGCCCCTTTTACATTAGAAGACAGTGTAGGGCCAGGGCATTTAGGAGTGAAATTAGAGCAAATTCCCACAAGGAACCTGCAAGTTTCTTCCCTAAAAGGCTGAGAATCAATTGAAACTGCTGACACTAAGGTTGATCTCAGTGAAGGAATTTAGCTGGAATGCCCCTGTTCCCTACAATCCTCTCCAGGTCCTGCTGACACTTCAGTGTGACTCCCTACCCTCCTCTGCCCTCCCCACCTCCCCGGCCGTGACTCAGGAGCCGTCTGTGGAAATGTTTTCTTCTCCTTTTCCTTCTCAGAAGCAGGTCCACCATCCGTTCGTGCAGGGCTTACGGGAATGCTGGCAGACCTCACGCCTGCTCTTCATTAGTGAGTTCACAGACGCACCAGAGATTTCTGAACTCGGTGCCAGTGTGCTGTTGTTTAGGTGTGCGTCTAGCTACTGGTCCATAGAGTAGCACCTCCCACCCTCACCGAGCCTTCTTACACAATTCACCTCCAACCCTCACCATTGTGGAGAATGCGAAACTCTCCAACGAGGATCGCAGCCAGGTAAACCATCAGACTTTATTGTTTAAATCCTTCAAATTATGAAACCTAGGAGAGGGTGTAAAGGAAGAACTTCCCAGTAAAAGCAGGAATGTGGAGATGCCGATATTGGACGGGGATAAGCACAGTAAGAAGTCTCACAATATTCTGAAAGCTTGCGATTCCAAATATACCTGTTGGACTTTAACCTGATGTTGTGAAACTTCTTTCAGTAACTGCAGCAATGAGAAAGTTTAGTTGTGTGGCGAGATTAGGGAAAATCCAGAGGGGGGTAGATGAGAAGGACTTATTTTTACACAGAGAATTGTGATCTGGAATGCAAAGTCTGAGGATGTGGTTGAGGCAAGAAGCAGGTGAGGCTTTCCAAAGGGAATTTGATCACTATCTGATAAGGAGAGATTTGCAGAGCTGCAGTGAGTGGTATGAGGTGAGCTGTTTTTTCAGTGGGCTAGCACATGTGACAGGCTGAATGGCCTCCTGTGTTTGTGATAATTCTGAGATTCTGTACTTAAGATGTTTAAAAAACAAGAGGGTGAGTGGTTATGTTTGAGCCATACAAAACCTCCTGGGTACATCACATCTGGCATACAGTCAACAGCTCTGGGCACTGTCCCTCTGGATGTACAGGCCTTGGAGGGGACAGCAGTGTAGATCTGATTTATAATTGTCATGTCTTAGCATACAGCGAAAAGTATTGTTTCTTGTGGGCTGTATAGACAAAGCATACCGTTCAGAGAAGGAAAGGAAAGAATGTAGTGTTACAGTCATAGCTAGGGTGTAGAGAAAGATCAACTTAATACAAGGTAAATCCATTCAAAAGTCTGATAGCAGCAGAGAAAAGTTGTTCTTGAGCCAGTTGGTACATGACCTCAGACTTTTGTATCCTTTTCCCAAAGGAAAATGGCGGGAGGGAGAATGATTGGGATTCTTAATTATACTGACAGCTTTTCTGAGGCAGCGGGAAGTATTGAGGAGTCAGTGGATGGGAGGCTGGTTTGTGTGCTGGACTGGGCTACATTCACAACCTTTTGTAGTTCCTTGCAGTCTTGGGCAAAGCAAGAGCCAAATCAAGCTGTGATACAACCGGAAAGATTTACCAGAATGATACTGGGCTAAAAAGATTAAATTATCCAAAGTGCTCATGCAAACAGATTGTAATCTCCGGAGTTTAGAAGATTAAGGGATGTTGTGATCAAAGTTATCAGGAAATCAGGGGAAACAAAGCAGACAGATATATCTGCAGGTTGGAGAGTCTATCTTCTATCTCCGGGAGCAGAGTCTTAAAGTTAGTGACAGATTTTTCAGGAGTAAAATTCACAAACACTTCCACACAGACTGGGCAATAGAAGTTTGGAGCTAACTTCCACAAACCACAATTGCTGACTATCATTCCCTGTAAAATCTGAAATTGATTGAATTTTGTTAACAATTACTAAGGGATATGAGACACTTGGAGATAAGACACAACTCTGCCCTGATCTAATTGAACAAAGGAACAGCCTTGGGCAGAATGGCCTCCTCGTGTTACTAAGAGGAATTCAGAACTCAGAAGCTGATCCATAATGGTGAGGAGAGTAGAATTGTGTGCGTGCGTGTGTGCGTGCGTGCGTGTGTGCGTGCGTGCGTGCGTGTGCACGCGCGCGCGCCCTCTCTTTGACTGGTTCCTACCATATATCCTCCTACAGAGTAGGAACCTGGTTTCTATTAGAGGCATTGAGCATATTTGCAGAAAGTTGGAGTTAAATACAGACGACACAGAGTGAGGAAAGAGCAGGGTATTTGTGCGCGAACCCACTGGGTGAATGAGGGACTGCCCAGTTTCTGGAGTCCTGGGACAAAAGGAGCATCAATTTGCCAAGTCTGAGGAAGGGACAGCTTCGGGAAACGGATACCAGCAGAATGGTTCCAGGGGTAAGGGGCTTCACTTACACAGAGAGGCTGGGGTCACTATCCACTGGACAGGGAAAGTGGAGAGAAGATTTGACGTTGATGTTTAAAATCATGATGTTGTAGTTGCAGAATGGATAACAAGGCGGGACAGAGATTGAAGGCAGAAGGATCGACAGTGAGATGGTGAAAAATGTTTTTATGAATTGAGTTGCAATTTGGAACGAGCTGCTTGGGGAGGTAGAAGCAGATTCACAACCAGCAACAGAAGGGAAATAGAAACCATGGCTGGAGAGAGTGGGAAAGTAGCACTGACTGGTTTCCTCTTCCAAGAACCAGTATGACTCAGTGGGTCAAATGGCCTCCTCTGCTGTATTGACCTGTAGTTCACTGATGCTCCTTTGGGACACTGCTTCTGCAGTGGTTTATTTAGCTGAACTTTCTTTCTGAGACCTGAGCTATGTTTGAAATATCTGATTATGATGTTGCTGTCTCTTTTGAGACAGGGTTAACTCTGCACTGTCCTCTCCACACTATTCCCACTGGCAACAACTGTCTTCTCACTCTGATTTTATCCTCTAGTGTGTGATTACCACAGCGCTGGCGATCTCCATATGCTCTGGACAGCCTCTGGGCCCATTGGCGAGAGCAGAGTGCGAGTGTTTGCAGCCGAATTGGGCTCTGCCATTGGTGAGTGTCTATGAATCTTCCAGAAAACTCAAACCCACGGCCCAGTCAGTGCTGAGGGAGTGCCGCACTGTCAGAGGGTCAGCGCTGAGGGAGTGCCGCACTGTCAGAGGGTCAGCGCTGAGGGAGTGCCGCACTGTCAGAGGGTCAGCGCTGAGGGAGTGCCGCACTGTCAGAGGGTCAGCGCTGAGGGAGTGGTGCACTGTCAGAGGGTCAGTGCTGAGGAAGTGCCGCACTGTCAGAGGGTCAGCGCTGAGGGAGGCGCACTGTCGAGGGTCAGCGCTGAGGGAGGCCGCACTGTCAGAGGGTCAGCGCTGAGGGAGTGCCGCACTGTCAGAGGGTCAGCGTGAGGGAGTGCCGCACTGTCAGAGGGTCAGCGCTGAGGGAGTGCCGCACTGTCAGAGGGTCAGCGCTGAGGGGAGTGCCGCCTGTCAGAGGGTCAGCGCTGAGGGAGTGCCGCACTGTCAGAGGGTCAGCGCTGAGGGAGTGCCGCACTGTCAGAGGGTCAGCGCTGAGGGAGCTGCCGCACTGTCAGAGGGTCAGCGCTGAGGCAGTTCCACACTGTCAGAGAGTCAGCGCTGAGGGAGTGCCGCACTGTCAGAGGGTCAGCGCTGAGTGCCGCACTGTCAGAGGGTCAGTCTTTTTGATGTGACATTTAAAGTGAAGCCCAGCATGCCCTTAAGTGAATGTAAAAGATCCCATGGTGTTATGAAGAAAAGCAGCAATATTCTGGTTTACATTCAATCAACATTGCAAAAATAGATTGTTTGTGGGATCTTCCATAAACTGGCAGTCCTATTTCCTACATTGTAACAAGTGCCAGCACGCTGAAGGTACTTCATTGTTGTAAAGTGCTTGGGGATGTTCTGAGGGAATGAAAGGGGCTGGAGAAATATAAGTTGTTTCTCTCACTGTCTCGGTGATGTGGGTTGCTGATGGTTCTGGTAATTCTGTGATTATTCTTTGTCTCCAGGATTCCTCCATGACTTTGGTGTTATTCACCGGGATGTGAAGGTCGGCAATGCTCTTCTTTTCCACATCATCTGTCACCTCACTCGTTTCCTGGAGCTCCCAGGATGGTGTAGAGGCTGGGGGAGAGGGGGGGGGTGGTGGCGGGGCCGGATAAAAGCTGGGGATAGCTACATCCTGCAACAGATGGAGGGGGAAGTGCCTCAATTGTGAGGTCTCTGAGTGAGTTGGAGTTGGGACAGTGGCATTAACGTGTTTATCCCTCCAACCTGCAGTCATAAAGGTTTACAGCATGGAAAGAGGCCCTTCAGCCCAACTTGTCCAGTTTTTACCTAAGCTAATCCCAATTGCCTGCATTTGGCCCATATCCCTCTATACCCATCTTACCCATGTAACTGTCTAAATGCTTTTTAAGACAAAATTGTATGGATTAACTGTTAAACTTTAAACTTTGTCTTTTTCAGATGGAGAATGTTCTCCTGAATGAACGAGGTAAGCAGGGGTTTGGGATTCATTACCATGGATGTATACCTCACTGATTATAAGGGACAGATATTGTCAGTGAGGATATTGAACTATAATATGTGACAGTTGCTGTTACTGAACGCTCATAACTGTAACTTGTCACAGACTATTTTCTCCATAACTTCATCCCTCCCTCTTTCAGCCTTACAATCCTCCAAGATCTCTGTTCTGCTGTACGGGTGGCTCAGTGGTGAGCAATGCTGCCTCAGTGCCAGGGATCCGGGTTCGAGTCCCAGTTTGGGTCACTGTCTGTGTGGAGTTTGCGCGTTCTCTCCCCGTGGCTGTGTGGGTTTCCTCTGGATGCTCCTATTTCCTCCTTCAGTCTGAAAGGTGTGCTGGTTAGGTGCAGTGACCATGCTAAATTGACCCTTAGTGTATCCGAATAGATGGTGGAGTGTGGCGATCGGGGGATTTTCACTGTAACTTCATTGCATTGTTGATGTAAGCTTCCTTGTGACAGTAGTAAATAAACTTAAACTAATTCTGGCCTCTTGAGCATCCACAATGTTAACCACTCTACCATTGTGTCTTCAGCAGCTGGGACCCAAGCTCTGGAACTCCATTGCTAAATCTCTGTTTCTATACCTCTCTTTGCTCCTTTAGGTTACTCCTTTAACGTTAACTCTTTGGTCAGTATCTCTCAGTATCCTGATATCACTGTGTGGGGCAGTATGATTTATAACTTTCCTATGAAGCTTCTTGGGGATGTTTCATTAGGTTAAAGATATCACAGAAATACAAGTTGGCATTGGAATTGTGGAATGGTAACAGGCAGAAGGAGGCCATTCAGCCGATTGTTCCCATGCTGACTCTCAACTTCAACAAATCCAACTCCCCCCATCTTTTCCCCATTATCTTCAGATAACAGTCCAGTTTCCTTTTGAATGGGTCTATTAAATCTGCCTGCACCACACCGTCAGGCAGTGCACTTCAGATCCTAACTACTCGCTGTGTGAAAAATTTGTATTACTTTCTAACAATGTCCCCGGTTCTCAATCTTTCTGGAAGCAGTTTCTCCCAGTTGATTCTGTCAGACCCTTCAAGATTATGAACAGTCCCCCCAGATTACCGAGAGTAACAGTCCCCCCAGATTACCGAGAGTAACAGTCCCCCCAGATTACCGAGAGTAACAGTCCCCCCAGATTACCGAAAGTAACAGTCCTACTTACACATGTCCCTCATCTCTGTAAATCTCTTCCCCACCTTGTCCTAACCCCTTTTGGAGCCCAGAATTCGACACTGCGCTTACACTATTCCCCTCTCTATAAAGCCTAGGATTCTATATACTGTATTCATTGTAATGAGCCAGATATCTACTTGTTCCATCAAACTCTTGAGTGATAATCACTCACTATCCTCCTCAGAGAATCAGTGCTTCCTCCAGGGGAAACAGCTTCTCCCTGTCAACCTTTTCAAATCCTTTCATCAAGTTTGTAATGGATGAATATTGTTGAGGTACATCTCTCTCTCTCTCTCTTTCAGGTCACCTCAGGTTGACAGATTTTGGTTTGTGCCGTCGACTATGCCGGGGAGAGCGAGCTTACACCATCTGCGGAACCATTCAGTACATGGGTAAGGTCCCGGGACACGCATGCACGCACGCTCACGCATGCACGCACGCTCACGCATGCACGCACGCTCACATACACATAATCACAGGGTGGGGGTGGGGAGGTCTCATAGGATTGTTAAGGCCCCGACCAAAAATTCAAGGATATTTTGTGACTTTAGCCTAGACCTTAACTTTTACATTTGATTTTGGTATTGATGGGTATCATGTGTTTTACTCCTGGTATGATTCAAGTGACTCACTAGGAAGTTTTTATCAAAGTTTATTTAAGAATGCAGAAAGAGTTAGTCTAAATTTTACCAATTACAAGACTTAAACATGACACAGTATAACTCTGTTACAGCTCGCTGTCTCTGTTGTTCCAATGTGAAGGAATATCCCACAGACATACACCTTCTACAGCATTAGGTTAGCACAAAAACAAATCTGCTCGGGTGATGCCGGATTGTAACAATTCTGGAGAGCAAATCTGACAGCAGTTTTCTGAGAAGGATATATCCTCCAAACAGTGAAATCCCGTCTCCGGCAGCTCCCAAAAGCAGCCACCTAGACAACTCCAGAGAGGGGAAAACACTGCTGTTTCTCTCAGCTTCGAGCAGATTCTGAAAGCAAAACTAAAACTCTGTGAAAAATATCTGTCCCCAGTTATTTCACCAGACCTGTCAAGGATCTGAAATCAAGTTCTGCTTGCAATCCCAGGGGAACATTAAAACAACAGAACACAGCATTAATTCAGATTAAAACCAACACAATGTCAGTTATACTGCTTCAATAACAGTAAAGGACATCGACTTTAAACAGCAAAATCCCAGGGACTGCTCAAAACGTGCCACAGAGAAACATGATTAAAATACGTTTCTTAAAGGCACAATACCATCATACAGTGAAGAGGGGGGTGAAAGGTCACAGAGGAGTGACATCTGTGTAAATCAGTGCTAGAAACACATTGGCCTCCCAGAAATATTCAGAAAGTTCTGATTGACCAGGAACCCAATCCCAAATGTTATTCTTTCTCCAAATAGAGATTGAAAGAATATAGACCCATAGACTTCACATGTTAGTGAGAACGTTCCATCTTTAAAATTCAAATTTTTATTCATTCATGAATCAGTGTAAGGTATAATCACTTTCTGACATGGGCTGGTCTTAAATATTTTACAACACTGTTCTGTGGATTAGCCCCAGGCTGAGGGCCTCTCCCTGCTCACCACTCCCATCTGCTGAGTCTTGCTGTAATCTAATATCTTTTGCTGAATAGAGACAGGACATATTCCCACACTTGCTGAAATATTCGGAGCTATTTGACTTTCTCACCAATACACGGATCAGCAATGTGAAACTTCCAGCAGGCTTAGTTTCCAGTTAGTATTGCCTGGGGGCTTCTAATAGGAAATATTGGGACCAAGTTCAATTACAGCAGAGTATGAATATTGATAACAATGGAATATAATAAGGGAGGGAAGGTATATGGTGTTGAGTTTTATTCTGAGACTGTCCGATCCTTTCTCTGTGTGTGCTCCGGGGTGACACCTGCACTGCCTTGCACAGCCCTGAGTGACTGTTGATGAATCTCTGCTGTTTTCACATTTGACTTGTTGCTATTTGCAGCTCCTGAACTGTTGAGGGGCAGTCCCTACAATCACGCAGCTGACTGGTGGTCTCTCGGAGTCCTCCTCTTCGCCCTGGTCACTGGCAAGGTAGCAACAGTTGTCTGGGAACTAATGTTGGGGGCTGTCTGAGGGGAGAGTATTGTTAATGTGATGTGCTATTGTCTTAGCTGTGTATTGAAAACCACCATTGACAGTCATTCCTTTAGCTGCCTGGGCCTTAAGCTCTGCACTTCCCTCTCTAAACTCTCTGATCCTCTCTCCCCTATCTCTCTCAATCTCTCTCCCTAATTTCTCTCTCTCTCTCTCTCCCCCCAATCTCTTTCTTCCCCCCCGCCAATTTTTCTCTTTTCCCCAATCTCTTTTTTACTCTCTCTTTCTCCCCGATCTCCCTCTCTAATTTCTTTCTCTTCCCCCAATATTTTTCTCTCTTCTCCCAATCTTTCTTTTTCTTGCTCCCCTGATCTCTCCCTTTCTCTCTCCCTCTTTCCACTGACCTCTCTCTTGCTCCCCTGACCTGTCCCTTTGTGTCTCTCCCTCTTTTCCTTGATCTCTCCTCTTGCTTCTCTGATCTCTTTCTCTCTCTTTTTCCTCTGATCTCTCTCTCCCTCTTTCCCCTGATCTCCCTCTTTCCCTCTCTCTCTCTCTCTTGCTCCTCTGATCCCTCCTTCTTTAATCCTTTCTTTGCCCAACCTTTCTTTTGTTTCTGTAGCTCAGTGATAATTGTTTTCTGTGGGATTCTGGTGAAGCATTTCAGAATGTTTGATTGTACTAAAGGTGATAAAGGCAAATTTTATCAAACATTTTTCTGTTTTGTGTTTAGTTGAAAAGTCTGTCTGGGTGAGCTTGGTGGAGCTGTGTTTGTGTGTTTCAGCCAGTTTCCCTGAGTGAACGGGGATGTGGAGAGCTGGGGTGTTTACGTGCTGTGTGCGATGTTAGATGACAGTGTGAGTTAGCAATGCACCTGGTACTTTTTGCTGATGTGGTTTCTGTCTCTGACCTGCAGTTTCCTGTGGAGCCACAGTGTGACCATGCCTCGATGCTGCTCAGTATGGAGCAGACTGACATTGTCCCGCCTGCCAGTATCAGTCACAACCTCGCCATCCTCCTGACTGAGGTACACTCGCATCTACCACTTTCATCTTTTTATTCCTCCTTCTCCATCCTGTTCCTGCAGGCACAGCCTCACCTTCTGGGGTCACAGCCAGTCCCCTGTCTGGGTACTCAGTCTCCTGCACACACCAGTCCACCCACCCCTGCCTCACCCTCTGCCGATGTCGGAACTGTACCCAGTGGCTAAAAACCAACCTCACTCCACGTGGACCTGGAATGGAACAAGAGAGATTACAAAGAACAAAACAGCACGGGAAACAGGCCCTTCAGCCCAACAAGCCCGCGCTAGCACCCCGATGTTCCCACCTCTACCCGCGATCCCTGTCTATGTTTATAGATCTGTGGATTGAAACCAAATTTGAGACAATTTAGGAAGAATTTGCCAATTCTACTTCATCCTGAAGAGTCAGACAGACTCAAAATGTTAACTCTGTTTGTCTCTCCAGACCAACAGCATTTTGTTTTTATCCCCATTTTCCCCAGCCTGTGACGAATTATCTGGGATGGTGGTGGTGGTGGTTTGTGGGGGGGGGGGGGGGGGGGGGGCAGTGGTGAGATTGTAGAGGACAGGAGACAGGACAATCAGGCAGTTTGGCTGCTTGTTGATGTTCCTCAGTGACAATGTGGATGATGAATACAAACAGGTGCAATCTCAGCCGTGATGCCCCTGTGGTTGAATTGCCTGCTAGTGCTCAGTAGGTTAGAAATACAGAAACTGGAAGCAGGAGGAGGCCATTCAGCCTTTCGAGCCTGCTCCATAATTCACTTTGATCAAGGCTGATCATCGAATTCAATATTCTGATTCCCCCCTTCCTTCCATAGGAATCAGCCCGAGAGCTATATCTAATTTCTTCTTGAAAACAGATAATGTTTTGACCTCAGCTATAATTGGTGACAGTGAATTTCATACATTCACCACCCTCTGGGTGAAAAAGTTCTCCTCAGTCAGTTCTAAAAGGTTTATCTCTTATCCTCAAAGTACTACCCCCTAATTCTGGACCCCCCACCATTGGAAACATTTTTTCTGAATCTATCCTGTCTAACCCTGTTTAAATTTTATAAGTTTCCATGAGATCCCCTCTCATTCTTCTAAACTCCAGTGAATATAATCCTAACTGATTTAGTCTCTCCTCACAATACGGACCTGCCATCCCAGGAATCAGCCTGGTAAATCTTCGCTGTACTCCCTCTGTAGCAAGGACATCCTTCCTCAGATAAGGAGACCAAAACTGCACACCATACTCCAGGTGTGACCTCACCAACACCCTGTACAATTACAGCAAAACATCTCTATACTCAAATCCTCTTGCTATGTAGGCCAACACACCACTGCCTTCTTTATTGCCTACTCTACCTGCACGCTTACTTTTAACGACTGATGCACGAGGACACCAAGGTCTCGTTGAACATCCACCTCTCTCAACTTACACCCATTCAAGCAATAATGTCTTCCTATTATTGCTACCGAAATGGATAACTTCACATTTATCCACATTATACTGCATCTGCCGTGCAATGTCCACACAGTCAGCATCTCTGTGTCCTCCTCACAGCTCACCCTCCCACCCAACTTTATTTCATCTGCAACTTTGGAGATAAAACATTCAGTTCCCTCTCCCAGATCAGTAATATATAATGTGAACAGTTGGGGTCCGACAACAGATCTCTGCGGAATCCCACAGTCACTGACTGACAATCAAAAAAAGACCCATTTATGCCAATTCTTTGCTTTCTATCCGCTAACCAGCTTTCTATCCATCTTAAGACATTACCTGCAATCCCATGCATTTTAACTTTACATATAATCTGTTATGTGAGATCTTGTGGAAAGCTTTCTGAAAGTCTAAATAAACCACATCCACTGGTTTTCCTTGGTCAGCTCTACCAGTTACAGCCTCAAAGAATTCCAATAGGTTCCATTTCCCTTTCGTAAACCCATGCTGACTTTGATTATATCACTGCCTTCCAAATGTACTGTTCAAGGTGTGTGAAGACACTTGGAGCTGTTGTGAATCAGGCACTTCAGCTGGATGGAGGTACACGTGTGACGTGCTCTTAGTTTCACTCTATTTCTGTTTCAGCTCCTGTGCAGCGATCCTGGGCTGCGCTTACACCGTTTTGATGTTTTCCGGGCACACCGCTTCTTCCAAGGCTTGTCTTTCGATCCAGATTCACTGCAGGAGCTGCCCCTGGAGATTTATCATTCCCCCATGAAACCATCGACTCAAATCAAATCAGATTCCAGACCCTTTCGAGGCTTTGACTGTGAGCTGGCCAGTGCAGTGAGACTGCCATTAGCAGGATAATGTGTGTGTCACTCTGCGGGGTCCATATAGACAGGGACTTACTCCCTACTCTATCACTCTCTCTCTCAGATTTGCTGTCTGCCTCTTTCGCTTTTGTGGTGTTTCTGACTGTCTCCTTGCTGCCTGTGCCCTCTCAATGTCCCTCTCTCCTGCTCTGCTGTTTCTCTTTTTCCCCTTCACTCTCTTGGCAACCAATCGAAAATCTCAGGATTCTATTTTTAGGAGAATACTTTCAGCAAATATGCTGCTCTGTCCCTTGGTGTGTGTGTTTGTTACTTTTTTACAGGTTTGTCACTGTATAACACCGGGGTACAATATTTGTGGGGATGGGTCTGTCACTGTATAACACTGGGGTACAGTACTGGTGGGGACGGGTCTGTCGCTGTATAACACTGGGGTACAGTACTGGTGGGGACGGGTCTGTCACTGTATAACACTGGGGTACAGTACTGGTGGGGACGGGTCTGTCGCTGTATAACACTGGGGTACAGTACTGGTGGGGACGGGTCTGTCGCTGTATAACACTGGGGTACAGTACTGGTGGGGACGGGTCTGTCTCTGTATAACACTGGGGTACAGTACTGGTGGGTACGGGTCTGTCGCTGTATAACACTGTGGTACAGTACTGGTGGGGACGTGTCTGTCGCTGTATAACACAGGGGTACAGTACTGGTGGGGACGGGTCTGTCGCTGTATAACACTGGGGTACAGTACTGGTGGGGACGGGTCTGTCGCTGTATAACACTGGGGTACAGTACTGGTGGGGACGGGTCTGTCCCTGTATAACACTGGGGTACAGTACTGGTGGGGATGGGTCTGTCGCTGTATAACACTGGGGTACAGTACTGGTGGGGACGGGTCTGTCGCTGTATAACACTGGGGTACAGTACTGGTGGGGACGGGTCTGTCGCTGTATAACACTGGGACAATGCCAGTCTGAGTGATTCTGTGTTGAAAGATGACAATAAGTCAGTGACTCCTCAACCGATCGGTTTTCTGTTTTGAAATCATGTTTGAAAATATGTTGTCTTTTTGATCAGTTTATAACATGAAACTGATATTTAACTGAACAAGACTGAAAGGGACTGACTGATAAATAAAGAACCCTTCTGGAAGTATTTGTGGGTGTGATTGTGTGTCTGGGACTATCTTCCCGAGTTTACCTGCTGTTGACTATCACAGTGTCAGCTTTATCAGTTTGAAACCCATTTTCCTTTAGGGAAGGAAATCTGTCCTTACCTGCTCTGGCCTATAGCTAACTCCAGCCCCACACCTGCCCTCTGTGGAGAGGCAGCAAAACCTCCTGTTTCCAATCCACCATTAACCTTTCATGAATTTTCTTCATTATCCCTGTCCTATTAACAATAATCTGCCCACTCAGTGAGACCATCCATTCCCATTTTCCTTCTGCCTCTGTCTCAGCTACTCTGCTACTGAACCTCTCATTGTGTCTTTGTTTCCTTTGACCTGTCTATTTGATGCTCTCCTGCCCGGTCTCCCACGTTCTTCCCTCTCTGAACTTGAATATTTCTAACACTTGGCTGCTTGACCCTACCTCAGAGCAGCTCTGGTTCACACGCCAGCCCTGAGCTCTTTAACGTTGGCCTGCAGTCAGGCAGTGCCCCACTTTCTGAATCCACACCCTGGTTTTCAGTCTCTCCATTGGGATGATTGACAGATGGTGGATATAAATGGAAACTATTGTTCCCTCTTCCTGCGTGAATAAAATCACATAACCTTTCAACTCACTGCTTAGCCAATCAGCTGCTGCCCATTCATATAATAGGAATACCCACCAATGGCGTGAGCAAATCCAGTGATCACACGGTCATAGAATCATAGAACTACAGTGCAGAAAGAGGCCCTTTGGCCCATCGAGTCTGCACTGAACACAGTCCCACCCAGGGCCCACCCCCATATCCCTACGTATTATACCCACTAATCCTTCCAACCTATGCATCCCTGGACAGCAAGGGGCAATTTCTTAGCACAGCCAATCAACCTAACCTGCACATCTTTGGACTGTGGGAGGAAACCAGAGCACCCAGAGGAAACCCATGCAGACATGAGGAGAACGTGCAAACTCCACAGACAGTGACCCGAGCCGTGAATCGAACTGTGAAGCAGCATGCTAGCCACTGTACTATCGTGCCATCCCAATGATGTGACAGGTTGCTCAGTTTGGTCAGCAACTGGTTGGCCACAAATTGGCCTCAGCAACCTCTGTCCCATTTTCTCAATCAGCTGATGGGGACATTTGTGTGATGCTGCCCATGGCCGAATGACCTAGCCTCACACATGAACAAAGAGCCATATGGATAAAATGCTGGTGGTCAGCCCTAGAGTTCTATCCCATTGTACAATCCAGGAAGCCATTCAGCCCCTCAAACCAGCTCTGCTATTCAACAAGATCATATCTATCTGATCATCAACCTCAATTCCTGTCTGATCTTCCAATCCACCACTCAAACCAGCCTCCCATCCATTGACACTGTCTCCACTTCCTGCTGCCTCAGCAAAACAGCCAGCATAATTTAAGGACCTGACACACCCCGGACATTCTCTCTTCCCACTTCTTCCATTAGAAAAAAATACAAAAGTCTGAGGTCATGTACCAACTCACTCAAGAACAGCTTCTTCCCTGCTGCTGTGGGGCAGGAGATGGATCAAGATGTGAACAATAACACATATCTTTAGGAGAATTTCAGGGGGAGGGAAAAAACCTCAATCAAACACACAAGCTGCATAAACATTTGCATTAAATTCAAATTGAAACAGCTGGATGTTGGGGGCAAAGTCACGGTAGTGGCTGGGAAGGACAAGCTCAAATCTGCTCTTATTTAATAGACTACAAATATTTGTCCAGTTAATCAAAGGACATTCTTTCCAATCCTGCTTGCTCACTCAGGATAGGTTTGTGTTCGAATTCAGTATTTACTGTTCTCTCACCATGACCTTTCACCAAACAGCATCAACATGGTGACAGTCACACTGCCTGAAATAAGATAAACTTATTGTCGTACTCTTCCCCCCCCCCCCGCAAATAAACACCCTCACACAGTCCAACACACACAAACCCACCCCACACTCACCATCCTCTCACTTCACACCCTCAACCTTATACTCACTGCAACGTAGCAAGAGAAAACAACAAACAAAATTACACATAGTTTTTTAATATGGCAACATGAGTGCACACAGTAAGTAACTAGGTTTCATTGTGCATTTATTGAACAGAATTTCAAGTTAGCAGCTATGTTTGGGACAGTTGGTGAGTTTAATACATGGAGAGACTGCAGCATTTCTTTTTAGCAAATGGAATAGAAAATGAGGTGAAGCAGTGCTTGATTTTTCTGAGGTGAGTGGAGGGTGAAGATTTGTAAATTGATGACAAATCTGGCCACGTCATGGAAACCAGGAGAGATTTCATTTGCAAATTTAGTTGCTCTAGTCCAGAATCACCACAATCCAAAGCCCTTGTTCAAAGATCTAAATTTCATGGCCATTTTCCAAAAGCGGATCAATTGGTAGCTAACTTTGAGTCAAAATTATGCCAGTTTTTAAGCATATTGACATTTTGGAGCGGTTTTGGAAGATATGCTCAGAGCTGGACTGGTCTGCGGCATTAACGAGGACAGCATTTAGTGTTGTTGTTGAATGAAGTTACACTGAGTTTTAAGAAGCGCTAGAATTTTTTTCAGGGCATGGAAATGGCTCCAGTAACAGAATAGCTATTAAAGAGGCACCTGGTAGTGCCCAGGTAGGGGCAATGTACCAAGTACAAAGAGAAGCTGCAAACAGAATGGTGAAAGGAGTGAAGTGTTTCAGGGTCTTGTTATTGCCAATCATTGTGAGTTTATGGATGCTATAATGTGGCAAAAAAGGGTGTTTAGTGAATGCGGGGCAGGGTGTAGAGCAGCGAGGGCTGAGCAAGAAAGTTTTAATTTTAAAAAAACCCCAATCATTTACACACCATGTGGAAAGCTTGGAGCAGGTAAATTTCCATGCTTGCACCATGTTCAATATCAATAAGGTATGAGCTGTTGTAGTCAATGGTAAACATCAAGATGGAAGTCGACACAGAAGTCTCCACACCTGTAATTAGTGAGGAAACTTACAAGTTGATGTGGGACTCTAACTGAGCACCAGCTCTTACTCCAGCATACAGATTCCCAATTTCCCTCCTCACCTACGATTCCAGATCCACTGTTACAAGAGTCACCAGTGGGACTGTGTAGATCACAATGCAACTGCGAAGCTCCTGGCAGACTTTTGTATATTTAAGACATTCCTTTTGGGGGAATTGGAATTTAACTGGGGGAGGGGAGAAGTATTTCAGAGTGTCATTTTGAATACAGAGTGTTCTTATAAGCTTTCTCTCCAATGTAATTGTTTCACAGATGTTTGTTGTGGGTTTTCAACATGTGTGGGTTCTGGAGAGCTTTTCAGTCTGCTTGTTCTGCAAGATCCATTTTACTAGTGCTCCTGTTTTCATAGTTATTGCAGTTCTGCTGTTATTGTTAAACTTGATGCTTTATTTATATAAAGAAGTCCCTTCTTTCAAACAACACATTTAATTAACTACCTTATTTGTGGTCTCCTGTTACCATATGTATTGTTTCTCTATGTTCACACCTTGAGGATTGTGTGCAGTTTTGGTCTCCTTTTCTGAGGAAGGATGTTCTTGCTCTCGAGAGAGTGCAGTGAAGGTTTACCAGCCTGATTCAGGAGATGGCAGGACTGACGTATAAGGAGAGATTGATTGACTAGGTTAGAATTTCGCTGAAGTTTAGATGAATGAGTGGGATCTCATAGAGACTTATAAAATTCTAACAGGACTAGACAGGGTAGATGCAGGGAGGATATTCTCGATGGTGGGAGGAGTCCAGAACCAAGGGTCACAGTCTGAGGATTCAGGGTAGATCATTTAGGACGGAGGTTAGGAGACATTTTTTCACCCAAAGAGTGGTGAGTCTGTGGAATTTATTCCCACAGGAAGTAGTTGATGCCAAAACATTGAATGTATTCAAGAGGTAACTGGATATAGCACTGGGATCAAAGGTTATGGGGAGAAAGCAGGATTAGGCTGTTGGGTTGAACGATCAGTCATGATTGTGATGAACGGTGGAGCAGGGCTTGAAGGACTGAATGGCCTCCGCCTGCTCCTATTTTCTATGTTCCTTTCACCAACATGAATCACTTCACATTTCTCTGCACTTCAGTCACCTATCTGCCCATTCCATCAACCACTTCATGTCCTTCTGAAGTTCGACACCACCCTTCTTATCTGCAAACTTTCAAACAGTCCCCAGTACACTAAGGTTTGGGTCATGAATATATATCAGGAAAAAGGATGGGAACTCCACCGTAAATCTTCCTCTAGACTGAAAAACTTCCATTAATCAGTACATTCTGTTTCTGTCATTCAGTCAATGTTGTGTTCATGGTCACCCTATTATAGAAAGGATATTATTAACGTAGAAAGAGTGCAGAAAAGAATTGCTAGGATGGCATGGGAACAAAGAACAAAACAGCACGGGAAACAGGTCCTTCGGCCCAACCAGCCCGTGCCGCCACCCCGATGTTCCCACTTCTACCCGTGATCCCTGTCCATGTTTATAGATCTATGGATTAAAAACAAATTGAGACAATTTAGGAAGAATTTGTTTTGCCAATTAGCCTAAGAGCGCATCTTTGGGATGTGAGAGGAAACCGGAGCTCCTGGAGAAAACCCACACAAGCACAGGGAGAATGCGCAAACTCCCACAGACACAGGCCCAAATCCATGTATCTGCACAGCACAGCGATAGTCACTGAGCTGTCGTGTTGCCCATCAGGGGACTTGATGGATTGAATGAAAAAATGAGGTTGGATGAACTGGGACCTTTTTCTCTGGAGTGCAGAGAAAAATGCATAAAGGCCCAAAACCCCTCAAACCCAAACCCCAACCAAACAGTCCTGAACCCAACCCCATCACCCCCAAAACCCTCAAACCCAACCCCATCACCCCCAAAACCCTCAAACCCAACCCCATCACCCCCAAAACCCTCAAACCCAACCCCATCACCCCCAAAACCCTCAAACCCAACCACCCATCACCCCCAAAACCCTCAAACCCAACCCCATCACCCCCAAAACCCTCAAACCCACTCATCACCCCCAACACCCTCAAACCCACATCATCACCCCCAAAACCCTCAAACCCAACCTCATCACCCTGCTGAAACCCTCAAACCCCAACCCGCACCCCCAAAACCCTCAACCCACCTCTATCACCCCAAAAACCCTCAAACCCAACCTCATCACCCCCCAAACCCTCAACCCAAAACCCCAACCAAACAGTCCCAAACCCAACCTCATCACCCCCAAAACCCTCAAACCCAACCTCATCACCCCCAAAACCCTCAAACCCAACCCCCTCACCCTGCTGAAAACCCTCAAACCCAACCCCATCACCCCAAAACCCCTCAAACCCAAACCCCAACCAAACAGTCCTAAACCCAACCCCATCACCCTGCTGAAAACCCTCTCACTCCCAAACTCTTGAAACTCAAACCCCAACCAAAGAGCCCAAAAGGCCCCGGGTTAACTCCAGTATTACTTCGCTCGGCCACCCGCGGTGCCGGCTCTATTCCGCGCCGCTTGCCAGTCGGCCGGCCAGCCAGCCCCCGGCCCTGTCGTCATTTCCGTTTCCGGCGGTTGGGGGGAGTGTTTTCCGGTGACCCCTGACCCCGCGGCCGGGAAGATGGTGCTGGTGTTGAGCGCGGTGCTGTTGGCGGTGACGGTGGGGCTGGTGCTGCTGGGCCGGTGAGTCCGGGGCCGGGGGGGGCAACCGTACCAATTAGCATATATACCATAAAATTGGGGGTGGTGCAACGTACATTAGCATATATTACCATAAAAGTGGGCGGGGCCTCAGCCCACATTTGGTGGGGGATGGGGTCCTGAGGCAAACTCTCCCCTTCCCCTGTGCAGAGCCTGGGGCTGACCCCAGGGTGAGAGACTGAGGAGAGATCCCTCTGCCACTCACCCTCACTGGGAAGCGCTGGGGGATGTGACAGTGACTATATAAATACAAGTTCTTTCATTGTTAGGTGGGAGTGTGATGGGCTGAATGGCCTCCTGGCTGCTCTGCAGTTCCACAGGGATGGATCTTCATGACTGTCAGCAAAAGATGCAAAGTCCCTCCTGCTGTTTCCCCCCTCCTCCTCCCCCCTTCCCCCTTCCTCCTCCCCCCTTCACCTCCTCCTCCCCCCTCCCCCCCTTCCTCCTCCCCCCTCCCCCCTCCTCCTCCCCCCTCCCCCTCCTCCTCCTCCCCTCCTTTCCCTCCCCCTCCTCCTCCCTTACCCTTCCCTCCTCTTTGCACTCCTTCCCCTCCTCCTCCCTTGCCCTTCCCTCCACCGTCCTCTCCCCTCCCCTCTTCCTTCCTCTCTCTTTCCTCCTCTTCCCGTCCATCCCTTCCCCCTCCTCCTCCTCCTCTTCCCCCTCCCTCCTCCTCCCTCCTCCTCCTCTCCCCTCCCCCTCATCCTCCACCTCCGCCCTCTCCCCCCCCTCCCCTCCTCCTCATCCTCCCCCCCCCCCCCTCCACTCCCCCCCCCCTCCACTCCCCCCCCCTCCCTCCACTCCTCACTTCTCCCCCCCCGTTCCCCGTTTTCCCCCCCCGTTCTCCCGTTTCCCCCTTCCCCGTTCCCCCCTCCCCCCGTTCCCCGTTCTCCCCCCCCCGTTTCCCCGTTCCCCCCCCCCCGTTCCGTTGCCCCAATTCCCGTTTCCCCCCCCCCCCCGTTCCCCGTCCCCCCCCACCCCCCCCCCCTGTTTCCCCCCAGCGCGTTCCCCCCCGCCACCCCGTCTCCCCCCCCCCACCGTTCCCCGTTCCCCCCACTCCCTTGCTCCTGGATGAAGATCCCCTCTCAGCCTTGCTGTCCAATATTCTCCCTTACCTCCTAAATGTCCCATTTCCATCCTCCTTAACATGTCCCTCTTCCTCAACCCTGCTCCTCTTCCTTCGTCACTGCTGCCTCCCTAACAACTGCTCCCCACCCCACTGACCTCCCCCTCCTTCACCTTTCAGCCTCCACCATTCCCCTTGTCCCCCACGCCACTCCTGAAGATCCCCTCAGTATCAGCACCTGCCTGATCTCTGTGGCAGCTCGGGTGAAAGTGTATCAGCCTGCACTGCTCCCAAAGGCAATACTAGCATCTACAGCCCTCGTCAAAGAGGAAACCCCTGACTAGGTGGCCCTGGTATATCAACCCTCTGGGATCATTGTAACTGGGTACATTGGCAGGATGGATGCTGCATTTGGATGGGCCTGTTGTATTTAAACGCTGGCATGTTTTCCCCTGCAGTGTAGCAAGTACTCACCATCTGAGCAATAAACTTGGACATGAACTGCTGTTTCAAATCTTGAATTTCAGCAAAACGTATATTTTAATATTCTTATCCTTATTTTCAAATGCCTCCATGTTCTCTCCCAAATCCAGCTCTGTAATTCTCTCCAAGATCACTGAACTACTCCAATTCTGGCTTCTTGTGCTTTCTCTGACTTCCATTTCCCCACCATTAGTGGATCTGACTTCAGCTCCCAGGGCCCGACGCTCTGGAATTCCCTCTGTCAACCTCTCTGCATCTCTCATAGAATTCCTACAGTACAGAAAGGGGCCATTTGGCCCATCGCGTCTGCACCAACCATATCCCAGTAAGAGGCCTGACAACACCAATTTTAAATCCAACCGATTTATTTGGCAGTAAACTTGCTAGTTTTCTGCGTTTGTGCCTTCGTCAGGCGAATCCCACCCAGACCCTATTTCCGTAGCCCCTCACAATAACCCTTCTAATTCCGCTGACGTTAGGGTCAATTTAGCACAGTCAATCAACCTCACCTTCACACCTTTGGACTCTCTTCATCTTTAAAACTACTTATTCATTGAAATGGTAAATTCTTCTAAATCCCCATGCATTGTTTATAGTTGAGTTTTTTGATAATACCCAAGTTGGAGGCACTGGAATGTTTTAGTATTTTCAGAGTGTTATAGAAAAGTGAGTGGGAAAAGATCTGGAAAATGGAATACAGTGTGGGAAGATATGAAATTGTCCATTTTGTCAGGAAAAATAAAGCAGCAGCTTGTTATCTAAATGGTGAGAGGAGGCAGAGGGATCCGGGTATCCTCGTACGTGAATCACAAAAGACTAGTATGCAGGTACAGCAAGTAATTAGGGAATCTAATATGATGGTTGTTGTGAGAGGAATTGATTACAAAAGTAGGGAGGTTATGCTTCAGTTATACAGAACATTGGTGAGACCACACCCAGTTACTTTTGGTGTGTCTTCGGCCTGTGTTATTTTCCAGCACACCTCGGAGAGTTTATTGCAAGGTGAACCCAAAGCAATGGTAAACTTAGATGATGTTTTATCATAGGAGTTTCCCAAGAAGAGCATTTGACAAATCTTGAAGAGGTGCTTTAAGAGATTCAGAGAGGCAGGGGTGTGATTTAAAGAGAAGTATACCTTTCAGGCGCACAAAAGTCACCTCTCTTGGATTTAAGGTCAATGCCAAGAGGCTACACCCTCTAGAAGCCAAAGTAAAATCTATAAAATTCAGAGCTCGGAACGGGTCAGAACTGAGATCTTTTTTTGAGCATGGTTTATATCAAATCGCTCAACATTACCGGCACCGTTACTTCTAGTTTTAAAGAAATATCAGCATTGGTATTGGAGCGAGCCACAAAAAGAAGCTTTTGAGAAAGTTAAACTTGCTTTACAATCTTCAGCAAGTTGTTGGTCCTTTGCGACCCAAGGAGATAATCCCCATGTGCAATACTTTGCCAGTAGGCACAGGGACAGTGTTGGAATGGAAGATAGTGAAGAACAGCCCATTGCTTTCGTGTCATGATCCTTAACTGATGCCAAGGGAATATACTCCCAACTGAGAAAGAAGGGCAGAGCCATCATTTACAGCTTCAAAATTTCCACCAGTACGTGTACAGGCTTCACTTTGTGACTATCACCAATCACAAGTCACAGCTGGGGTTATTTCACAAGGACAAACCTATTCCTCTTGTAAGAGACAGAGCTCAGCAGTGGAGTTTGCTTCTAGAACATAAACTTCCGACCCAGAGCAGGTGCCAGAATTTCAAACGCACAAGCCAAGTCACCCACCCCGCCACTACCTCACACCACCCACAGCACCACAAGAGACAGTGTTAGCCTCAACCTCAGAGTGGCTGCCAGTATCATGGAGCAGATTTAGAATTGGAATTGAGACCCAGTCCTGTGCAGAGTAAAGCATCTGATCCTCCATGGATGGCACTGACAACTCGGACCGATTCGAGCTGTTTTAGCTCTGCAAAGGTGCACTGAGCTGTGAGGATGGAGTGTTACTGTGGGGATCTAGCGTAATGCTTCCAGGCTCAGCAAGAGGAACATTGCTGCAAGAATAAATTACTCACTGCTCCCCAGGTCAGACTGAAACGAAACAGCTTGCCAGCAGTTAGATTTGGTAGCTGGGCATTGAAAAGGATATTGAAAATCTAGTCAGGCATTGTGATCAATGTGAATCGCAAAAAAAACACTGCTTCCTTTGACAGGGATCGCGTGTAGAAGTGGGAACATCGGGGTGGCGGCACGAGCTCGTTGGGCCAAAGGGCCTGTTTCCCGTGCTGTTTTGTTCTTTGTTCTTTGACTCACTGCCACCTGTGGGAATGACCTGGATGTCAAGAAGGTTGTTCGAGAAGGGGGAGACCTTCCAGGGAATTATAGGCCAGTGAGTCTTACTTCTGTTGTGGGCAAAGTATTGGAGAGAATTATTAGGGATAGGATTTATAGTTATTTGGAAAGAAATGAATTGATTGTGGATAGTCAGCATGGTTTTGTGAAGGGTAGGTCGTGCCTTACTAACCTCATTGAGTTTTTTGAAAAAGTGACAAAAGAGGTGGATGGGGGTAAGGCGGTTGATGTGGTATATATGGACTTTAGTAAGGCGTTTGATAAGGTGCCCATGGAAGACTTCTGCAGAAAATGCAGATGTATGGGATAGAGGGTGATTTAGCTAATTGGATTAGGAATTGGCTAGCAGATAGAAGACAGATGGTGGTGGTTGATGGGAGATATTCATCGTGGAGTTCGGTGACAAGTGGTGTACCTCAGGAGTCTGTTTTGGGGCCCCTGCTGTTTGTAATTTTTATAAATGATCTGGATGAGGGTATTGAAGGATGGATTAGTAACTTTGCAGATGACACTAAAGTCGGTGGAGTGGTAGATAGTGAAGAGGGGTGTTATAGTTTGCAGAGAGACTTGGACAAGTTGCAGAGCTGGGCTGAGAGGTGGCAATGGAGTTTAATGTGGAAAAGCGTGAGGTAATGCACTTTGGCAGGAATAATAAATGTGTAGAGTATAGGGCTAATGGTAGGATTCTTAATAGTGTTGATGAACAGATGGATCTTGGTGTATTTGTGCATAGATCCCTGAAAGTAGGCAGTCAAGTCGAGAAGGTTGTTAAGAAGGCATATGGAGTCTTGGCTTTTATTGGTAGGGGGGATTGAATTTCGGAGCCGCAACGTCATGTTGCAACTGTACAAAACTCTAGTGCGGCCGCACTTGGAGTATTATGTGCAGTTCTGGTCCCCACATTATAAGAAAGATGTGGAGGCATTGGAGAGGGGACAGAGGAGGTTTACCAGGATGTTGCCTGGTATGGAGGGCAGGTCTTATGAAGAGAGGCTGAGGGATTTGAGGTTGTTTTCCTTAGAAAGGAGGCGGCTAAGAGGGGACCTAATCGAAACATATAAGATGATTAGAGGTTTAGATAGGTGGACAGTGATAGCCTTTTTCCTAGGATGGAGAAAGCTAGCACGAGGGGACACAGCTTTAAATTAAGGGGTGATAGTTATATGACAGTTATCAGAGGTAAGTTCTTTACCCAAAGGGTGGTTCGGGAGTGGAATGCCCTGCCTGCAGCAGTTGTAGATGCGCCAAGTTTGGTTGCGTTTAAGAGGTTAGTTGATAAATATATGGAAGAGAAGGGAATGGTTTAGTTTGGAGGGTCATTGCTTTTTATATTGGTCGGTGCAACATCGAAGGCCGAAGGGCCTGTTCTGTGCTGTAATGTTCTATGTGATTATGTGTGGATTTGGTAGCTCCTGTTATGGAAAATGTGTTCCTGATTATTGTTGCTGCCCATTCCAGGTGGTTTAATATTCCTGACATGAGAACAGCATCATCCACAATCAAAAAACTACAACAAATCTTTGCTACGTGCGGCCTGCCAGAAGCTTTGCTCTCTGATAACGGCACTACCTTTACAGGGGCAGAGTTCCAACATTTTATACAAAATAATAGAATAGAACATGTGTGCACGGCACCCTATCACCCGGTCTCAAATGGTTTAGCAGAAAGAGCTGTCCACACATTCAAGTCAGTGTGAAGAAACAGCTGGGTCACCAGTACAACTGAAGCTTGGTCCATGCCTCCTTATTTCAAGATGATACCACATGTTACTACAGGAGTATCCCCCACAGAGCTAGTAATGGGGGGGGCAGTGTCCAGATCAGACTGGACCCAGTGTTCCCCAGTTTATCAGGGAAGGTGATAATGAAACAAGGTATACAAAAAGGATGTCATGATTCTGTTCATAGGTCATTTGAGGTAAATGACTTGGTAATGACAGAGTGGCACAGTGCTTAGTACTGCAGCCTCACAGCGTCAGGACCCAGGTTCAATTCAGGCCTCAGGTCACTGTATTTAGTTTGCACATTTTCCCCATATCTGCGGGGTTTCCTCAGGGTGCTCGGGGTTTCCCAACACTCCAAAGGTATGCAGGTTAAGTGGATTAGCCATGGTAAATTGTTCCTTAGTGTCCCAAAAACTGTAGGTTAGGGGAGGTTAGCAGGATAGAGACATTGCTGCCTCTACTGAGACAGAGCCAACCTGGAGTTGAGACCTTTTCAAAGAATCTCAAGATTAAATTTTGAGAGCTTGCACTGTGTTATCCAAACATTTAAAAAAATGTTGATTCTTGTAAATAGTTGTCTGTTCCTAAACAGAAGATAAAGAATTTAAAGAAGGAGAGAGATGTGGTAATGCAGCAGAGTGTGTTTGTGATGGTGGAGCCCAAGTCTGAGGATGCGGGGCATCAGTTGGAAGGCTTCGGTTGGTGAAGGTGGTTGAACGCTGGTGATTGGGAAGCGGTAATAGGAGATCACCGCCGGTTAGAGAGAGGCAGTTGAGCACTGGTGGTTGTTGGAGAGTGCCACTTGTTGGAGAGCACCGGTTGTTACAGAGTGCCGGTTGAGCACTGGCGATTGGGTAGTGCCAGTTGGAGCGCATCGGTTGGTGATAGCAATTGAGCACTGGAGAGTTGTGTTCACAAACACAGTATATATAGGCAGAGACTCAGCTGCAAAATAATGGTTTAAAATGGTACAGGTAATCCAGTCTTTCAAAGACTTGAAAAAAACCTTAAAACTTTAAACTGTGCTGGAGACCTATCTGCCACTTTGCTGGAGTGATTTTTGCAGATATCCTATGTGAGCTCGTCAGCCTGGTGGGAGACTTGATTACTGTAAAGACTCGCATTCCAACCATTATCTTGTAATTGTGTCTGTGTCTAATATACTCTGTTTATGAACCCAACTCTCCACTCACCTGATGAAGAAACTGCGCTGTGAAAGCTAATGATACCAGTATACCTTTTGGATGCTCACCTGGTGTTGTGAGACATCTTACTGTTCTTTGTATAAAGTTTGGTTTGAGTAAACAGTTGCATTGTTTTCACTTGCTGGGTAGTTGTTAGAACGTGATGTAGAGATGCCGGCGTTAGACTGGGATAAATACAGTAAGAAGTCTGACAACATCAAGTTTAAATCCAACTGATTTATTTGATAGTAAACTCACAAGCTTTTGACCCTCTAGTCTTAGTTGTTAGAGTTTGAATAGGAGACATGGTGTGATAACTGAAGAAGGGAGAAATGTAGTTTGCTTTCTTTAGGGAATGTAACTGACAATTCCTTTCGAATCACAACTTCATCATCTCCCCTCCCCAAGGTATGGCCAACTTCTCCACAAAATTTGAATTTAGGAGCCGCAGCATCATGTTGCAGCTGTACAAAACTCTAGTGCGGCCGCACTTGGAGTATTGTGTGCAGTTCTGGTCGCCGCATTATAAGAAAGATGTGGAGGCATTGGAGAGGGTACAGAGGAGGTTTTACCAGGATGTTGCCTGGTATGGAGGGCAGGTCTTATGAGGAGAGGCTGAGGGATTTGAGGTTGTTTTCGTTAGAAAGGAGGAGGCTAAGAGGGGACCTGATCGAAACATATAAGATGATTAGAGGTTTAGATAGGATGGACAGTGATAGCCTTTTTCCTAGGATGGAGAAAGCTAGCACAGGGGACACAGCTTTAAATTAAGGGGTGATAGTTATAGGACGGATATCAGAGGTAGGTTCTTTACCCAGAGGGTGGTTAGGGAGTGGAATGCCCTGCCTGCGGCAGTTGTAGATGCGCCAAGTTTGGTGGCGTTTAAGAGGGTAGTTGATAAGTATATGGAAGAGAAGGGAATGGTTTAGTTAGGAGGGGCATTGCTTTTTATTTTGGTCGGCACAACATCGAAGGCCGAAGGGCCTGTTCTGTGCTGTATTGTTCTATGTTCTAAAATACTGTCCGGCAAACTGTTTACATGCAGTGCAGCATTAAGCTCTGATTCTGATGACCTTGTTTCCCTGGTTCCTCTCACTGGGAAGCTTTCTGCTGAGTTTGGGTGTGGGTTCTACCCAGCTGCGCTGCTTCAGATGTCTCCTGAGTCAGACAGAGAGAGACAGAGAGAGATCAGTTTCTTTCACTGAGCTTCCTGTGCGTCACCCACCCAACCTCCCTGTACTGTTAAGCATACAGACCCTGAGTCTTAGCAGCTGTTCGACTGTAGGAAGGCTGCAGGCCACTGGCTGTCTGCGAAAGCAATTCAACAAAACTTCAGGATTGAAACTGCAGGGAAAGGAAGACTTGCATTTCTGTAGCACTTTTCACTGCCTCAGAGCATCACTGTTTCAGTGCAGCAAATGTAGCAGCCAAATGTGCATGGCAAGATCCCACAGATTTTATTCTGATAATCACCAAGAAATCTGGTTTCTTTGATATTGGTTAAAGATTTACCCCTTGGCCCTCAAACCATGATCCAGAATTGGGGTTATCGTTTGAGAATAAGGGATAAATCTTTTAGAACTGAGGTGAAAAGAAATTTCTTCACCCAGAGAGTGGTGAATGTGTGGAGTTCATTACCAAAGCAAGTATTGAGGTTAAAACGTTGTGAGATTTCAAGAAGAAATTAGATGTAGTTCTTGGGGCTAAAGGGATATGGGGGGAGGGGGGATCAGGATATTGAATTTGATGTTCAGCCATGATTAAAGTGAATGGCAGAGCAGGCTCAAAGGGATGAATGGCCTCCTCCTGCTTCTAGTTTCTATGTTGCTATTAGATAAAATATCCGTTCCTGGACACTGGGAACAACTCATTGCTCTTTCATCATCTGAAGGAATAATGTGGCTTCATCTCCCTCTGTTTAAGACTGATGTGTAAACCTGGATTAGCTGTTCAGATCTCCAGAGAGACAATCGAACCCACAACCTTCTGACTCACGTCGGAGAAAGTCTGTGTTATCTTCTGAGCTACAGAGGCAGAGGTTAATGTTACTGAGGATACTGTGATCACAATGGAATTCATTTTGATATGACTAATGCAATTTCTCGAATATCTTCCACCCCACTAGTGACAGACCCAGAGTTCTTATACAGTTACTGACTCGTCCCCAGCAGTACTGTACCCCTGTGTTATACAGCGACAGACCCATCCCCACCAGTACTGTACCCCAGTGTTATACAGCGACAGACCCATCCCCACCAGTACTGTACCCCTGTGTTATACAGCGACAGACCCATCCCCAGCAATACTGTACCCCTGTGTTATACAGCGACAGACCCGTCCCCAGCAGTACTGTACCCCTGTGTTATACAGTGACAAACCGGTTCCCACTAGGATTGTTCCTCTGCATTACACAGGGACAGATAGATCCCCACCAGTACTATCTGCAGAGTGTTATATAGTGACAGACCCATCCTCACCAGTACTGAACCCCAGTGTTGTACGCTGACAGACCCGTCCCCACCAGTACTGTACCCCAGTGTTATATGGTGACAGACCCATCCCCACCAGTACTGTACCCCAGTGTTCTACAGCGACGGACCTGTCCACATCAGTACTGTATCCTAGTGTTATACAGCAACAGACCCATCCCCACCAGTACTGTACCCCAGTGTTATACAGCGACAGACCCATCCTCACCAGTACTGTACCCCAGTGTTATACAGCGACAGACCCGTCCCCACCAGTACTGTACCCCTGTGTTATACAGCGACAGACCCATCCTCACCAGTACTATACCCCAGTGTTATACAGCGACAGACCCTCACCAGTACTGTACCCCAGTTTATACAGCGACAGACCATCCTCACCAGTACTGTACCCCAGTGTTATACAGCGACAGACCCATCCTCACCAGTACTGTACCCCAGTGTTATACAGCGGACAGACCCCAGTGTTATACAGACAGACCCACCAGTACTGTACCCCAGTGTTATACAGCGACAGACCCCTGTAGTTATACAGCGACAGACCCGTCCCCACCAGTACTGTACCCAGTGTTATACAGCGACAGACCCATCCTCACCAGTACTACCCCAGTGTTATACAGCGACAGACAGACCCATCCTCACAGTACTGTACCCCAGTGTTATACAGCGACAGACCATCCTCACCAGTACAGTGTTATACAGCAACAGCCCATCCCCACCAGTACTGTACCCCAGTGTTATACAGCGACAGACCCATCCCCACCAGTACTGTACCCCAGTGTTATACAGCGACAGACCCATCCCCACCAGTACTGTATCCCAGTCTTATATATTGCTGCAGAGTATGTGGAGTTTGATGGGCTGTTTTGATGCTGGGGCTTTTATAGTTCCTGTAGACACAAATTCAGTTTTCCCCATTTATAAGTCAGTGAAGTCCTTGTGATGGTGTTGGGATTTTGAAGTTTTGATCTCTCTTTCCTTCTTTTCAGGTGGTTACTGCCACAAATTCTCACGCACCTCATTCACCATCGACTAAACATAGATTTAGAAATTGGTTCGATTGGGTTTCTCACTGTCCATAATATCAACATCAAGATCAATGCACATCATACTGTGGTGAGTTCAGCACACTGTCCGTGTGTTGTGTTTGTACATTTGTGTGTTCACCTGCATGTTTTTGTGCTCATGTGCAGCTGTGTATGTTTGTGTGTATGCATGTGTATGTCCCTGTAGATGTGTGTGCATATGTTTTTCCATGTGTTTACATGAGTGTATGTCTCTGTTCTCGTGCATACACATGTGATCATGCACATGTTGTGTACATGTCTGCACATATGTATACTCGTTTGCACACTCGTGTTTGCGTGCTTGTATGTTTTTGTCACATACGAGTGTTTGTACATATGCATGGTGTACGCGTGGTTGTGTATGTGTGCGTATGTGCATGTTTGCATGAGCATGTATGTTTTTGTACAAGTGTTGACATACGTATGTGGGTGTGAATGTGTTTGTTTGTACATGTGTGAATATGCAGGAGAGTGTGTGAGTGTGCACACATGTGTTTGTGTGTGTTTCTGTAGCCTGAATACGGAATGAGATCTCTCACTACCCCCTGTAATCCTCTGTTGTAGATCTCTGCTTTTAGTCGTTCAGCCATCCATGCGTTCAACTGGCTGGAGCCTGAATACAGTAAGAAGTCTGACAATACCGGGTTTAAATCCAACCAATTTATTTGATAGTAAACTCACAAGCTTTTGATCCTATGGTCTTCATCAGGTTGCTATCAGATAAATCGGTTGGATTTAAACCTGGCGTTGTCAGACTTCTTACTGTGTTTACTCGAGTCCAACGCCAGCATCTCCACATCATGGAGCCTGAACTCCAGCATTCCATCCCAAACCCTTCCACCCCTATCCCAGACCCTCCTCAGAAACTCCTGTCCTAATATCATCCTGTGTGAGATTCTGTTTTAAAGCTCCTGTGAAGTGTCTTGGGAAAGGTGATAAATGAATGCAAGTTGTTGTTTGATCTGTTGACTGATTATTACCCAGTAACTCACCACATTTCTTTTCCAGGAAGTGGACAGAGTGTGGCTGTCCTGTAAGCTGCTAGATAACGACTTACCGTGAGTATTGACGCTCTCCCCTGGCCTTGCTGACTCTCCACAAGCGATCTCCTAATCTCTTCCCCTCTACACCCTGCCTCTATCCCGCGCCTCCTCCTCTCCCCTGCCCCGTCCTCCTCTCCCCTGCCCCGTCCTCCTCTCCCCTGCCCTGTCCTCCTCTCCCCTGCCCTTTTCTGGCCTGGGTTACGTGTTGTAAGTGGATTGAAGGGAGCTATCAGTTTGAGTTGTGTGAGGTGGGATAACTGAATGAAGTGAGGATTGTGGTGTGCTTTCAGTGATTTGTGCTTACCGTCCAACCCTAACCTCTCTGTTGCAGCCTCAGCTTTGCTTTATGCTTTGGAGAGATCCGATTTCGCGCTGATTTGAAACCGGCTTCCCGAATATGGGCGAGTTCTGAGGAAAACACTACGAAAATGCGACTGACCCTGCAACCCTCGGTGCTCCGCTTGTTGTCACAGGTGAGGTAAATCCAGTGGAAATGGAAATTGTTGCGAGTTTTGGCTTGTCTCTCCGAGGTTTAGAAGAATCTAGGAACAATTCTGGAAACGTTGACTGATTAAACATAAACATCAATCCCAGCACCATTAGTGAAGAGGGTGTGTGGGCGAGGGGGGATGTGTATGTGGGCGAAGGGTGGGCGAGGGGGGGACGTACGTAGGCAGTGAGTGATTGGTGAGAGCTCTGCATACTGTCTCGGATAACCCTTCCCCTCTATCTCTTTCTTCACAGCTGTTCTCGATCCACGTGCACTCAGTTAATGTGATGGTTTTAAATGCTTGGATTGCAGAGTCTCTCTTACACGTGGCGTTGACAAACTGTAACTTTCTGCTTCGCTTCGACGGCAACAGGTGAGTGGCTGAGTTGCTGGAGCTGTCCGTGATGCAGGGTGGTATCTGCACAGGGCAGTAAGAGCAGCACAGGCGGGTCAGAGTTACCAATGAGCCAGTCTCTGGTCTGTGTGGAGCTGGTGGGATGTTACAGGCGGCTCTGAGTTTGGGAATTGTGGGAGGGTCTGTGTGTGTGTGTGTGTGTGTGTATACATCTTTCGTGTGGGTGCGTGAGTATTTGTTTTTTTTAAAAGCATTTATTACCCATCCCTAATTGCCTCTGAGAAGATGTTGCTGAGCTGCCTTCTTGAACTGCTGCAGTCCATGTGGTGTAGGGATACATCCACAGTGCTGTTACAGAAGATTTTGACCTAGGGACAGTGAAGGAATGGTGATATATTTCCAAGTCAGAATGGTGAGTGACTCGGAGGAGAACTTTCGGCTTGTGGTATTCCCGGGTATATTCTGCTCTTCTCCTTCTAGATGGTAGCAGTGGTGGGTTTGGAAGATGATGCCTATGCTGCTTTGGTGAGTTGCTGCAGTGCATCTTGTAGATGGTCCACACTGCTGCCACTTTTCATCAGTGGACCAGGATTGGATGTTTGTTGAGGGGTAGTAATCAAGCAGGCTGCTTAGTCCTGGGTGGTGTTGAGTTTCTTGAATGTTGTTGGAGCTGCGATTATCCAGGCAAATAGAGAATATTGTGCCTTGTAGTTGGTGGACAGATTTTGGGGAGTCAGGAGGTGAGTTACTCACCGCAGGATTCCTAGCCTTTGACTTGCCCTTGTAGCCGTGGTTTTTATATGACTGGTCAAGTTCAAATTTCTGGGAAATGGTAACTACCAGGATGTTGATAGTAGGGGGAATTGGGTGACAGTAATCCTATTGAATGTCAAAATGAGATGGTTAGATGGTCATTGTCTGGCACTTGTGTGGCATGAATGACATGTGCCACTTATCAGCCCAAGCCTGGATATTGTCCATGTCTTGCTGTATTTAGACATGGACTGTTTCAGTATCTGAGAAGTTATGACTCTTGCTGAACGTTGTGCAATTATCGTGAGCATCCTCACCTCTTATGATATAGGGAAGATTACTGATGAAGTAGCTAAAGATGGTTGAATCTAGAACACTACCCTGAGGAAGTCCAGCAGTGAAGTCCTGGAGCTGGGCTTCCAACCACCACAGTCATCTTCCTGTGTGAACTCTGACAGTATATCTGTGTGTGCGTGCCCCAGACTGTGTGATTGTGCCTCTGAGTATTTATGTATGCAGATATTGACTGTGTGAATGTCAGTGTCCATGTGCATGAGTCTGTGTGCATGGATGTGGGAACTTCCTGATCTGTGCTGGGGAACTCACAGGATCACCGGGGTGGATCTAACAGGAATTGTTAACAGCCAAATGAAAGAGTTTAACAAAGGGCTGTGTGTTTTTCAGCTTCAAGTGCAAGGGCAGTGTGAGTAAACTGAACAGCAAGATAATGAAGAGCAGTGAGATGGTGAGTGCCAGCCGCCCACTGAGATAGAGCCCACAGCGAACCGACAAACACTTGCTGCAAATACGTGACAGGACTGGCAACAGAAAGAGAAACCGAGTTAATGGGACCAGGGAAAGGTCTTTTGACCTCGGATAGGATTTGGATGGTGCAGCTGGAAACTCCCGGCCAGTGTTTCAGGCCAAGACGACCTTTCAGAACAGTTTCCGGGTTCCCAGGCAGCAGCTGGGAGCTCTGTGGCTGAATGTTAGAACACTGGGATCCCAGCAGCTTTGCCCAGCGGGTAGCTGGTGTGGGGTAGTTCTCTCTCTCTCTTCTCTCTTTTTCTCTCTCTCTCTTCTCTCTTTCTTTTTCTCTCTCCTTCGCTCTCTGCCTCTGTCTCTGAAATTCTCTCTTTGTCTTCCCCTGGCTCGCCCTCCCGTCTGTGTCTCCCTCCCCATCCTTTGCCCAGCCTCCCCGCCCCCGCTCCGCCTCCCCCCACTCTCTTTTCCTCACTTTCTCCCTCTTCTTATGCATTCAGCCTCTCTAATCCGTCTCTCACTGGGAATAATGCCAATGAATGGAGCAGATTCTAAGCTGTCTGGAAATTTGGATTACTACTCTTTATTCTTTCATGGGAGGGGGATGCCATTGGCGAGGCCAACATTTATTGCCTGTTCCTAATTGCCCTAAAACCGAGTGTCTCATTTGGCCATTTCTGAAGCCATTTAAGAGTTACCCACGTTGCTGTAAGTCTGGAGTTACATGTAGGCCAGACTGGGTAAGGATGACAGATTTCATGGTCACCATGTAAAGAATTTATATTCCACCAGTTACCATGGTGGGTTTTGAACCCAGTGCATTATCCTGGATCTCAGGATTACTAGTCCAGTGACATTATCACAACACCACCTGTACTGTGTCAGCGAGAATCGCTGATGGGCAGGCAGACTGAGGGAGTTTGAGATCGTGAATGCAAAGACTGAGCCGGAAAGACCTGTAGGAACACAGCTCGGAGCAGTCTGTCACTCCGTACTTGGGGTCTGCAACAGGATTCCCAATGGAGAACATGTGTCGCCTGTAATAACACATCTCAACTTCTCACCATATTCCTCTGCTAGCATCCTGTCAGCTTAGATCGTTCTCTGATGGAGGTTCTTTATTCAAACACCAAAGTAACAGCCTGATGACCAGGAATCGATAGGCTACTGAGTGCTGTCTGGCTTCACATTGATGGCTGGAGCGTTGTACCTGAACACCTCTCACCCAATCCTTCTAAACAAATTACCCCAAAATGATGGAAGGGGTCATCAACAGCGCTATCAAACAACACTTACTCCACAATAACCTCCTCAGTAATGCCAAGTTTGGTTCCGCCAGGTCACTCAGCTCACTACAGCCTTTGTTCAAACATGAACAAAAGAACTGAATTCCAGAGGCGAGGTGAGAATGACAGCCCTTAACATCAAAACCGCATTCGATCGAGTGTGGCATCAAGGATCCTACAGAAACTGGAGTCAGTGGGAAGTCATACTTGGCACAAAGGAGGATTGTTGTGGTGGTTGGAGGTCATCATCTCAGTCTCAGGACATCACTGCAGGAGTTCCTCAGGGTTGGTGTCGTAGAGCCAACCATCTTCAGCTGCTTTGTCAATGATCTTCCTTCCATCATAAGGTCAGAAGTGGGGATGTTCGCTGATAATTGCACAATGTTCAGCATCATTCACCACTCCTCAGATACTGAAGTAATCCATATCCAAATGTAGCAAGACTTGGACAATATCCAAGTGTAATTTGTGTTCCCAGGCAGTGACCATCTCAAACAAGAGAAGATTTAACCATCATCCCTTGGCATTCAAACAGCATTATCATTGCTGAATCCCCCACTCTCAACATTGTGGTGATTACCATTGACCAAACTGAAGTGGGTCAGTCATATAAATACAGTGGCTACAAGAGTCTGGGAATTTATTAGAGAATAACTCATCTTGTGATTCCCCAAAGCCATCTACAAGGCACAAGTCAGGAGAGTTTTGGAAGAATTACCAACACTTGGATGGAACATCCAATTCTTGCTGGGTGTAGCAGCAACACTTGAAGCTCAACCCCATCGAGGACAAAGCAGCCCTCTATATTGGTGCTCCATTAACAAACATTCACTTCCTCTACCGCCAGTGTGCAGTGGCATATACAGGATATATTGCAGGAACTCACCAAGATTCCTTAGACAGCACCTTCCACATCAGTGAGCTCTGCCATCTAGATACCTGGGGACACTAGCACCTGGAGGTTTCCCTCCAGGCCACTCACCATCCTGACTTGGAGGTATATCACTGTTCCTTCACTGTTGCAGGGTCAAAATCCTGTATCTCCCTCCCTGACAGCACTATGGGTGTACCTACGCCACATGGACTGCCGTGACTCACCACCACCTTCACAAGAGCAATTAGGGCGGAGTGATAAATGCTGGCCTAGTCAACAAAGCCCACCCTCGATAAAGAATAAAAGAAATTCATGCAATCTCCTGGTGGGTGGAAAATCCAGGATAATAAGAGGAAAAACTCTCAGGGTGAATCCAATTCCATTTTGAAAGTTTGTGTTGAATCAGTTTCCAGACTGTAACACTATGTTCTCTTCTCCCTCATTCCCTTCTCTATGAATGGTATATTTTGTCTGTATAACGTGCAAGAAACAATACTTTTTACTGTATACTAACACGTAGAAAAATGCAACTATTACGACTAGAAAAATAGGCTGAAAAATGGAAAAGAAAATTTAACACAGATGAACGTGAGGTATTGCATTTTGGAAGGACAAACTGAAGTAGAACATACAGGATATATGTAGGCCTCTTCAGAGTGCAGATGAACAGAGGGATCTGGGAATACAGGTACAGAATTCCCTCAGAATTCTTCTTCACTCAGAGAGTGATGGGAGTGTGGAATGAACTGCCGGATAAAGTGGTAAATGTGGGGTCACTTTTGACATTTAAGAAAAACTTGGACGGGTACATGGATGAGAGGAATGTGGAGGGATATGGTCCAAGTGCAGCTCAATGGGACTAGACAAAAAATGGTTTGGCACAGACAAGAAGGGCCAAAAGGCCTGTTTCTGTAAATTTTTTATGGTTCTTTTCTATGGTTCTATGTGACAGTAATAAATCAAAGCAAAAATCAAAAAGTTCAGTACATTGCAGATCACTCGCTGCATAAAAATCATTCACTGAAATTGTCCCACTTTGCTGATTAGTTTAAATCTGTGTCCGTCTGGTTACCAACCTCCTGACGTTGGAAATTAATTAACCTTCTTTACTTTGCCTTTTATTTTGAACACCTCAATGAAATTCCCCTCTCTGCTGGAACGGGAACAATTTCAGCTTCTCAGGTCTCTCCACATAACTGAAGCTCCTCAACCCCGATCCTTCTGATAAATCTTCTCTGCAGCAAAACCGTGACATTTAGGGGCGGCGCAGTGGTTAGCACTGATGCCTCACAGCGCCAGGGAACTGGGTTCAGTTCCCGAAATGGGTCACTCTGTGGAGTTTGCACGTTCTCTCTGTGTCTGCGTGGGCTTTCTCCAGTGCTCTGGTTTCCTTCCACAGTCCAAAGACCTGCTGGTTAGGTGCATTGGCTAGGAGAAATTCTGCCTCAATGTACCAAACAGGCACCAGAATGTGGGGACGAGGGATTTTCACAGTAACTTCATTGCAGTGTTGATGTAAGCCTACTTCTGACTAATAAATAAACTTTAACCTACTTTCATTCTTCCTCAAGTGAGGTACCCAGAAGTAAACATGAGCCTCTAGCTGGGGCCAAGCTGAAGACTGATGGTGGGCAAAGTTTTGGATGTGGCACGGTGGCTCAACGATTAGTACAGCTGCCTCTCAGCGCCAGATCCCAGGTTCCATTCCTGGCCTTAAGTCACTGTCTGTGTGGAGTTTGCACATTCTCTCCATATCTGCGTGGGTTTCTTCCGGGTGCTCCAATTTTCTCCCACACTCCAAAGACAAGGTGGTTAAGTGGATTGGCAATGCTAAATTCTCCCTCGGTATATCCAAACAGGTGCTGGAATGTGGCGACTGGGGGATTTTCACAGTAACTTCATTGCAGTGTTAATGTAAGCTTAGTTGTGACACTAATAAATAAACTTTAAGCTGCTTTGTGTGATCGCTAAGGCCTGCTGTGTCCTTCACTGATTTTGTTTCTCCTGCCGTGTATTGCAGGAGGATTTCTGTCTGGTTGACCTGTCTCTGAGCCTGACTACCATGGTGGACATTGGCTTGGCAGACATGAAGGCCCTCGGAGCAAATGTGAATGTGCAGACTCTGCAGACCGAGCTACACGAGGGTTTCTTCACTGCAGGCATACTGTCGGCAGTTTTCTCACCATCCAGTATATCATCAAGCAGCACTGAGTCACAGCAGGAAGATATTGAAATAACCAATTCGGGTAAGAGAAAGCCTCACCTGAAATATCGTCGATACAATCGTGAACACCACCCCTCTACCACTGACTGACACTGGCTCGTCCATCCCTACCCCCGCCCCCTTCACCCTCCCCCTCCTCTTGCCTTCAGATCCTGATGCAGTCAATCCCCTTCACACCAGATCAGTTATTATAGAATGCAACCCCCAGCGATTGATCAGCACGTGCTGCAGACACTGGGTGCACAGCAAGACTTTGAAAACTACACTGAGGCAAATAACCAATTCCATAGATTTTATTTGGTGAAGTAAGGGAAGAATATTGGCTGCAGGACATCAGATCTTCAGCACTGACCCTCTGACAGTGTGGCACTCCCTCAGCACTGACCCTCTGACAGTGTGGCACTCCCTCAGCACTGACCCTCTGACATTGCGGCACTCTCTCGCCATGACTGACCCTCTGACGGTGCGGCGCTCCCTCGGCGTGACCTGGCGGTGGGCGCTCCCTCGGCGCTGACCCTCTGGCGGTGTGGCGCTCCCTCAGCACTGACCCTCTGACAGTGTGGCACTCCCTCAGCACTGACCCTCTGCATGTGCGGCGCTCCCTCGGCGCTGACCCCCTGGCGGTGCGGCGCTCCCTCGGCGCTGACCCCCTGGCGGTGCGGCGCTCCCTCGGCGCTGACCCCCTGGCGGTGCGGCGCTCCCTCGGCGCTGACCCCCTGGCGGTGCGGCGCTCCCTCGGCGCTGACCCCCTGGCGGTGCGGCGCTCCCTCGGCGCTGACCCCCTGGCGGTGCGGCGCTCCCTCGGCGCTGACCCCCTGACTCCCCATCAAATCTAATTATAGATTTGAGATTAAATTAAAACTTAACATTGTTTTTCAGACTGAAACAATTTATCTTTGATGTTAACTTGGAAGTTGGTGAACATTTTGGTGATAGTGACCATAATTCGGTTACGTTCACCTTAGTGATGGATAGGGATAGGCATGAAGCTGGGGGCAGTAGTTATAGCTGGGGGAAGGGTAATTATGAGGCCATAAGGAGAGAATTAGGGTGCGTAGATTGGACTAGGAAACTACAGGGACTGGGAACATCTGGAATGTGGAGCTTATTCAAGGAGCAGCTGCTGCGAGTCCTTGATAAGTATGTCCCTGTCAGGCAAGGAGGAAATGGTCGAGTAAGGGAACCTTGGTGTACGAAAAAAGTTGATTCGCTGGTTAAAAGGAAAAAGGAGGCTTATGTCAGGATGAGGCTTGAAGGCTCAGTTAGTGCAATGGATAGCTATAGATTAGCCAGGATGGAGCTAAAGAGTGAGTTGAGGAGAGCTAAGAGGGGACACGAGAAGACTTTGGCTGATAGGATTAAGGAGAATCCTAAAGCTTTCTTTAGATATGTTAAGAATAGAAGATTGGTTAGGACAAGATTAGGACCAGTCATAGACAGCAGTGGGAAGTTGTGCGTGGAGCCTGAAGAGATTGGAGAGGCACTGAATAAATATTTCTCTTTGGTATTCACGCAGGGTGATGTAAATGTAGTTATGGAGAACACTGAGGTACTGGGTTGCAAACTGGAAAGTATTGAAGTAGATAGGGAGGATGTGCTAGATATTCTTGAGGGTTTGAAGTTGGATAAGTCCCCTGGGCCGGACGGGATTTACCCTAGGATTCTCTGGGAGGCAAGAGAGGCGATTGCAGAGCTCTGGCTCTGATCTTCAGGTCGTCGTTGGTTACGGGTGTGGTTCCGGAGGACTGGAGGATAGCGAATGTTGTCCCATTGTTCAAGAAGGGGAAGAGAGACCTTCCAGGGAATTATAGGCCAGTGAGTCTTACTTCTGTTGTGGGCAAAGTATTGGAGAGAATTATTAGGGATACGATTTATAGTTATTTAGTGAGAAATGAATTGATTGGGGATAGTCAGCATGGTTTTGTGAAGGGTAGGTCGTGCCTTACTAACCTCTTTGAGTTTTTTGAAAAAGTGACCAAAGATGTGGATGGGGGTAAGGTGGTTGATGTGGTATATATGGACTTTAGTAAGGTGTTTGATAAGGTGGCCCGTGGAAGACTTCTGCAGAAAATGCAGATGTATGGGATAGAGGGTGATTTAGCTAATTGGATTAGGAATTGGCTAGCAGGTAGAAGACAGAGGGTGGTGGTTGATGGTAGGTATTCATCGTGGAGTTCGGTTACAAGTGGTGTACCTCAGGGGTCTGTTTTGGGGCCCCTGCTGTTTGTAATTTTTATAAATGATCTGGATTAGGGTATTGAAGGATGGATTAGTAAATTTGCAGATGACACTAAAGTCGGTGGAGTGGTAGATAGTGAAGAGGGGTGTTATAGTTTGCAGAGAGACTTGGACAAGTTGCAGAGCTGGGCCGAGAGGTGGCAAATGGAGTTTAATGTGGAAAGTGTGAGGTAATGCACTTTGGCAGGAATAATAAATGTGTAGAGTATAGGGCTAATGGTAGGATTCTTAATCGTGTTGATGAACAGAGGGATCTTGGTGTATTTGTGCATAGATCCCTGAAAGTAGGCAGTCAAGTCGATAAGGTTGTTAAGAAGGCATACGGAGTCTTAGCTTTATTGGTAGGGGGATTGAATTTCGGAGCCGCAACGTCATGTTGCAACTGTACAAAACTCTAGTGCGGCCGCACTTGGAGTATTGTGTGCAGTTCTGGTCCCCACATTATAAGAAAGATGTGGAGGCAGTGGAGAGGGTACAGAGGAGGTTTACCAGGATGTTGCCTGGTATGGAAGGCAGGTCTTATGAAGAGAGGCTGAGCGATTTGAGGTTGTTTTCGTTAGAAAGAAGGCGGCTAAGAGGAGACCTTATTGAAACATATAAGATGATTAGAGGTTTAGATAGGGTGGACAGTGATAGCCCTTTTCCTAGGATGGAGAAAGCTAGCACGAGGGGACACAGCTTTAAATTAAGGGGTGATAGTTATAGGACGGATATCAGAGGTCGGTTCTTTACCCAAAGGGTGGCTCGGGAGTGGAATGCCCTGCCTGCGGCCGTTGTAGATGTGCCAAGTTTGGTGGTGTTTAAGAGGTTAGTTGATAAGTATATGGAAGAGAAGGGAATGGTTTAGTTTGGAGGGGCATTGCTTTTTATATTGGTCGGCGCAACATCGAAGGCCGAAGGGCCTGTTCTGTGCTGTAATGTTCTGTGTTCTATGTTTTAACGGGCAGTTTAAGCATGAGTTTCTCAGCTAAAGCAGCTGTCAATCCCTGGTCATCTTAAAATGCTTCACCACCATCTGTCCAAAATCGCACAATTGTTACAGGGCAGAAGGAGGCCATTCAGTCCATCATGTCTGCACTGGCCCTCCAAACGAGCTTCATGACTTCGAGCCATTCTCTCGTCTTTCCTCCAAAATCTGCAAATTTCAAATAATCAGCTAACACCCTATCAAACACCTCGATTGAATCTGCCTTCCAGGCAGTTCATTCCAGACCCAAACCACTCGCTGTGTGAAAAAGATTGATTTTTCTATGAATGGTATGCTTTGCCTGTATAGCGCTCAAGAAATAATACTTTTCACTGTACGTTGATACATGTGGCAGTAATAAATCAAAGATAGGTTTTGATTGATTGGGGAGTCGAGGGATATGGGGAAACGGAAAGGAAGTGGAGTTCAGGCCACCTACAGATTAGCGATAGAACAATACAGCGCGGAAACAGGCCCTTCGGCCCAGCTGGTCCATGCTGACCATGATGCCCTCCCAGTTAGTCTCAATTCCCCATCCCTCTAACCCTTTCCACCCATGTACATATCCAAATGCTCTTTAAATGTTGCTATTAAACCTGCCTCAAGCACTTTCTCCAGCAGCTCATTCCACATCTGCACCTTCCTCTGTGTGAAGTGGTTACCCCTCAAGTTCCTTTTAATTCTTTCCCCTCTTACCTTAGACCTGTGCCCTCTAGTTTTCAATTCCCCTTCCCTGGCAAAAAGACTATGTGCGTATATCCTATCTGTGCCCCTCATGATTTTGGGCACCCCAGTAAGATCACCCCTCACTTGCTTACATTCCATGGAATTGAGCTGTAGCCTGGCCAATCGCTCCCTGTAACTCAGGCCCAGTCATCCTGATAACATCCTTGTAAATTTTTCCAGTTTCTCAATGTATTTTCTGTAACACGGTGACCAAAACTGTACACAGATGGGGAGTGACAAACAATGTTGCGTATTACTGAGGAGTGCCCTTGGTATAATAATCACCTTGAACTCAGCAAAGGAGGAGGCTGTCACATCCAATTTCAGGGATTCACTGCCATGATCTTATTGCATGGCGCAGCATGTTTTGAAGGGCTGAATGGCCTTTTCCTGACCCTAAATTCTAGTATACCCACTGATTAGACAATGCTTTATAAAGTGTTAATGAGAGATGTTTTGTGTGTGATTGGTCCAGAGTATAAGGACTCTGTTCCTTGATGTTTATGACGTGTTTGTTGAGGAGCTGATTCCTTACACCTCTCGTCTCCCTCGAACAGAAGATGACAGAACAGCTGATGTCATAGCGACCAGACCTGCCTTCATGGACTATTTACCACAAGTCATTTCCCTGCAGATGGAGGACACCAGCGTCACCCTATCTTTGAACAGTCAACAGAGGTACAATGCTCAGAGCACAGCCTTGCATTTCTATAGCACCTTTCACAACCTCCCAAGGCACTTTACAGCCAATCGAGTACGCCTGAAGTCTAATCATTGTTATGATGCAGGAAACTCAGCAGCCAATCTGTGCACAGTCAGATCCCATAAACAGCAATGTGATAATGAGCAGATCATTTTGATATTGCTTCAGCAATAAATATTTCATATTTTTAAGGTTGAGTTAGATAGATTCCAGGAGTCACAGCGTATAAGGGGCAGTTGGGAATGTGGAGTTGAGGCAACAGTCTGATCAGCTGCGATCTTCTCAAATGATGGAGCAGGCTCGATGGGCTGAATGGCCTACTTCTACTGGTTTGTATGTTAATATGATTTTGAGAGAACTGCCCTGCTCTTCCAAATGTGTCATGAGTTCATCGATTCCCCACCTGAGAGAGCTTTCAGAACCTCGAATTAATATGCTCCCTCGGTACTGCAGCGCTCCCTCGGTATTCCAGTGCTCCTCCATCCTGCAGCACTCCCTCGGTATTCCAGTGCTCCTCCATCCTGCAGCACTCCTTTCGTTGCTCCTCCATCCTGCAGCACTCCCTCGGTATTCCAGTGCTCCTCCATCCTGCAGCACTCCCTCGGTATTCCAGTGCTCCTCCGTCCTGCAGCACTCCCTCGGTATTCCAGTGCTCCTCCATCCTGCAGCACTCCCTCGTTGCTCCTCCTCCCGCACTCCCTCGGTATTCCAGTGCTCCTCCGTCCTGCAGCACTCCCTCGGTATTCCAGTGCTCCTCCGTCCTGCAGCACTCCCTCGGTATTCCAGTGCTCCTCCGTCCTGCAGCACTCCCCGGTATTCCAGTGCTCCTCCGTCCTGCAGCACTCCCTCGGTATTCCAGTGCTCCTCCATCCTGCAGCACTCCCGGTTTCCAGTGCTCCTCCATCCTGCAGCACTCCCTCGGTATTCCAGTGCTCCTCCGTCCTGCAGCACTCCCTCGGTATTCCAGTGCTCCTCCGTCCTGCAGCACTCCCTCGGTATTCCAGTGCTCCTCCGTCCTGCAGCACTCCCTCGGTATTCCAGTGCTCCTCCGTCCTGCAGCACTCCCTCGGTATTCCAGCATCCACCTGGCAACCCCTCCCCCCTCCCCGTGTGGCTGCTACGCTGACCCCATCCTCCACTGCCGCCGCACTGTCCCTCTAGCCTCATCAATGATGTGGGCATTTGAACGCAGCACCTTCTGGGGAGTGTGCTGAGCACTGGGTAATGGTGACAAGTTATTACCGATATGGATTATCCCAGTCTCCTCCCCACCTCTATCTTTCACTCTCGCTGCTGGTATAAGGGGAGTTCACTGTCTGTTGCCAGTGCTGCTGGATTTGATTTTTGGCTTTCTCCTTCCTCCCAGACACCTCCATTGGAATTTGAAGTTGCTTAATTTCCACTACGAGCCTGAAGACTTTTATCGGATAATGCCACGTCTCATCCTGCCTCCTACAAGTATCCAGCTTAGCCTGGAAGGTGAGGAGCGTTGTTGGAGCAGTAATCTGTCTCACTATATGGCAGGAGGGTCTTATCACCATGGACCCACTGTGATAATATTTCCTGCTGCTTTAAAGCATCAGGTGGATTGGCCATGTGTAGTTAGGGAAATTAGTGGGGTAAATACATGTGGTAATGGGATAGGACCTGGATTTCATGCTCTGTTGGAGAAGTGGTGCAGATGCGATGGGCAGAATGGCCTCCTTGTGCACTAGTGATTCTCAAACCTTGAGTGGAGGGACTGGGGGTGCGGTCTGTGATATTGCCCCTCGAGGGGGGCTAGTCTGAGGGATTCCAGGGGGCAGGGTGAGCAGTGAGTGAATGCAGTGGAGAGCAGGCTGATTCTGTCACTAGCTCTTACTGATATCTGTGAGTGAAAACCTGTATTCTTAAAAGCATTATTCAGACATTCTTTAAAGGCAGTTCAGATTGTGGATTTGTATACTGTTATAATTTCAAATGGGTGGGGGTTCTTGATTATTTAAAATGAATGCTTTATCCAATAAAGTTCCAGAACCACTGCTTTAAAGGAACAAAGCTGTTTATTGACTAATCCTCTCTTTCTCTCCTTCTTCCTGTCCCATTCTCCCTCTTCATCTCTCCCATTCCCTCCCCCTCCCTCTCATCCACTCCCACCCCGTCCCTCTCACTCTCTCTGCTTCTCTCTCTGTCTTTCCCTCTTTCTTTCTCTCACTCTCTCTCTCTTCCCTCCCCCTTTCTGTTTTTCTCTACCTCTCTCTATCTCCCCCATCCTAATTCCTCCCCCATCTCTCTCTTCCCTTCCCCTTCCTTACACCCTCTCACTCCCCTTTGTCCCCCTCCCTTATCCCTCTTCCCTCTATCTCGCCCCTTGCATTCCCCCTCTCCTCCCCCCCTCTCTCCTCTCTCTTCCCCTCCCCGCCTTCCCACTCTCGCTCTCTGCCTCCAGATGGAATGCTCTTGTCCCAGAGTCGGCAGCGCATTGTGAGTCTGAACCAACTCAGTAGCTCTCTACAGGTGAGTGAAGCTTCTGGGTGAGAGCAGTGAGAACATCCTGATGTTCAGTTCCTAGCCTGTGCTGAGACTGCTGGATTTTGCCTCGCTGAACTGGCAGCAACAACAAGCACCTACTCTTATGTAGCGCCTGTAGGAAAACACGTCACGGTATTTCACAGGAGGGTGATCAAAACTGGTTTTGATACTGAACCGTTTCAGGGGATATTAGAGTCAATAACCAAAGGCTTGGAGCTTCTCAAAGTTGGAGGGTTTTATAGAGAGAATTACAGAGCCTAGAGTCTAGGCACGGTCACTATTTGTGAAGAAATTAAATCTGAGACACTCCTAGAGGCCAGAGCTCTCAGGAGACAGGGATTTGAGCAGGTTGTAGGCCGTGTTTACAAAGATAGGGAAGGGGTGGGGAAATGATTTAGAGATTCCTCCTCCTCTGGATCGGAAGGGGAAGTGGATGACCACAGATACCAGTTGGATTGCTCCATAATTATATCTGCAGTGGTTTGCTGTTTCCTTCTGCAGTGTGGCTAAGTACATAAGAACATAAGAAATAGGAGCAGGAGTCGGCCATCCAGCCCCTCGAGCCTGCCCCGCCATTCAATAAGATCATGGCTGATCTGATCTGTAGTGGTTCAGTACCACTTTCCCGCTTTCTCCCCGTAACCCTTAATTCCCTTGTCAATCAAAAACCTATCCACTCTTGACTTGAACGTATTCAGTGAGGAAGCCTCCACCATCTCATCAGGTAGAGAATTCCAAAGATTCACCGCCCTAATCTTGAGGCTGTGCCCTCTAGTCCTGCTATCTTTGTTAAGCGGGAAGAGTCTCTCAAGCTCTACCCTATCCACCCCCTTCATTATCTTATACGTTTCTATAAGATCCCTTCTCAGCCTTCTAAACTCCAAAGAGTACAAACCTAGCCTATTCAGTCTCTCCTCATAATCCAACGCCCTCATCTCCAGTATCAGCCTAGTGAACCTTCTCTGCACCCTCTCCAAGGCCAATATATCCTTCCTTAAATGCGGCGACCAAAACTGCACACAGTACCCCAGCTGCAGCCTCACCAGCACCTTATACAGCTGCAACAGAACCTCCCTACTTTTATATTCTATCCCCCTCGCTATAAAGGCCAACATTGCATTCGCCTTCTTAAGTAGGGAACTCTCCCATTCAGACCACCCCTTGTCAGGGCTATTAGCCGTAGAGGTTTACAGCATGGAAACAGGCCCTTCAGTCCGTCTTGCCCATACAGCCCAGTTTTTAACCACTAAGCTAGTTTCAATTACCTGCGCATATCCCTCTATACTCATTGTACCCATGTAGCTGTCTAAATGATTCTCAGCCAAAAAGCAATCAGTTTAGCCACATTATGAACCACCCCTCCTCCAAATGGCCATCAGGTCCTGACGTAGGTCTCAGAGCCTCAGGCCCAGGAGTAGGGACACTACCTGCTCCACACAAACCCCCCCCCCCTCCCAATTAGATATTACATCTTCTAAATATTACAGGGACAAGAGATTTCCCAGACTGATTGTCCCACAGTTTAATTTCTCCTGTCTTGAAGACAAAGTGAGGATTAGGAGGACAGTCTGTCAGGTGACACAATGGTTAGCACTGCTGCTGCACAGTGCCAGGGACGGAGGTTCAGTTCCCGATTTGAGTTTGCACATTCTCCCTGTGTCTCCTCTGGGAGCTCCGGTTTCCTCCCACAATCCAAGAAATGTGCAGGTTAGGTAGATTGGCCATGATAAATTGTTCCTTAGTGTCAGAGGACTGGCTAGGACAAATGCATGGGGTTAGGGCCTGGTTGGGATTGTGGTTGGTGCAGACTCGACGGGCCGAATGGCCTCCTGCACTGTAGTGATTCTATGATTATTTTCTATGATCCTTGGATAGGCTTTGAACACAGGTTGGGTGGTAGAATACTTTCTGAAGGGAAGCAAGTCCATTATAACATCAGCAGCTAAGCTGATCAGTGATCTCAGTAACTCCTTGCTGAGTGAATTGTGCAATGACAGAGCACAAGTGGCCATTCAGCCCACATTGTCTGTGCCAGCTCTTTGTAGGAGCTATCCAATACATCCAACTCTTGCCAGTTGCCCCTACAAAAGGTTTCCTTTCAGGGATCCCTGATCCAGTTTATCCTGCTTCTCTTTGGAAGGTACAGTTGAATCTGTTCCAATGTTCTTTCAGTCAGCGCGTTCCACATCCCGGTAACTCACTGGCTAGTTGCTGAGAGTTGTTTAGTGTGCAGGGGAGCTGAAGTTGTTTCTTGTTTTCTGTTTTGTTTTAGATCACGGGCATTGATCTTTCTGCTTCTGTCACAGTCCATACTTGCACTGTTCACTATCGACACTCCGAGTTTTCACATTGGCTGCACCTATCAGAAAAATCAGCAGAATCTCAGGTTACAACTAAAAGGTTTGTGTCAACTCCCACTTAGCCAATGTTTCCGTATTCTTTGTTTCTAAACAACACCACCAACGCACCCCACCCCCACCCCCCCCATCCTGTCTTAATGACTGATGTTAACCCAGCTCCCTCCCACTGTCACTCAGTAACCCCTCTCCCCCAGCACCCTGTAATTACTGACTATATCTCTATTAATGTTAATATCCAGCTTCTTCACCCTGTCACTTAGTAGCCCCACTCCCCCAGCACCCTGTTACTGACTGTATGTCTATTGATGTTAATCCAGCTCCCTCACACTGTGGGCAGCAGGGAGTCACAGTGGTTAGCACTGCTGCTTCACAACACCAGGGATCCTTGTTCGATTTCCGGCTTGGGTCACTGTCTGTATGGAGTTTGTATGATCTCCCCATGTTTGCATGACTTTCCTCCCACAGTCTGAAAGACATGCTGGTTAGGTGCATTGGCTGTGCTAAATTCTCTCTGTGTACCCAAACAGATGTCAGAGTGTGGCGTCTAGGAGAGTTTCACAACAATTTCATTACAGTGTTAAATAAAACGTTAGGTAACCCCTCTTCCCAAGCACCTTGTGTTACTGACTATCTCTACTGATATTAATCCAGCTCCCTCACACTGTCACTCGGTAACCCCTGTCCCCCAACGTCCTTTGTTACCTACTATAACTGCACTGATGTTAATCCAGCTCTGTCAGATGGCAGGACTGGATAACTGCTTTCTAGTATGATGTGATGTGACTGATCCCTGATATGTTCTCTGGAAGTGCCCACCTTCACTCTGGTTTTATTTGATGTTGAATCAGGCAGTTTCCTTGGCTGAGAATCCCTATCACAATCACTTGTTCGTTGACAAATGTGAGCAGTTCTCTGCAGTTCCTCGATGCCCCAGCTTTTGCCCTGGGCTTTGGGTCTATAATTGCAGGTAAGAATAATTGTTAAGATGCTTTTATTTGAACTCAGCTGCACCAGCCCATTGACCTTCTCACCCTTATCTCCTTACTAACACTGTCTCTCTGCATCAGATCAGTTAGAAAGGGAAATATTGATTTATTTATATTCCAGAGTCTTTCATATACCAGTGGAGCTTCTTTATTGACCACAGTATATCTAGGGGCTATCGCTTTTTCCTTAGATGTAGTTGACAGAACTCTTAATTCATTCACAGGAGGTGGGTGTTAGTGCCAAGACCAACATCTAATGCCTTACCCTAATTGCCCTTGAGAAGGTGGTGGTGAGCAGTCATTTGTGAACCAAATTGAAACTTCCTCAGCTGCTGTTGTGGGTCTTGAACTTGTATGTCCAGGTCATTAATGTTAGGATTACGAGCTGAGTATCATAACAGTTGTGCATTTAGGTGAACCATGTCTGCGTGGGTTTCCTCCGGGTGCTCTGGTTTCCTCTCCTAGTCCAAAGATATACGGGTTAGGTGGATTGGCCATTCTAAATTGCCCCTTGGTGTTAGGGGGACTGGATAGGGTAAATGCATGGACCTATGCATGGGTAGGATTGTGTTGGTGCAGATTCAAAGGGCCGAATGGCTTCTTCTGCACTGTGCGATTCTGGACTGGATTGAGTAAATGAACGCAATCCCATTGTTAAAACCACACATTAATCCTTATTTTGCTGTAAATGGCAGTGTCCACATTAATAATGGGAGCTGCCAATGTAAACTATCACACTATAATTACACTGCCCTATCAATAACAGCACTGTAGCTTTGACAGAGTTTGTCAAGGAACAGTTTCTACTGGCGGGGCCCTGGCACAGATTTTTTTTAAATTCACTCATGGGGCATCGCTGGCTGGGCCAGCATTTATTGCCCACCTCCAGTTGCCCTTGGAGGGCAGTTCAGAGTCAACCACGTTGCTGCGGCTCTGGAGTCACACGTAGGTCAGACTGGGTGAGGATGGCAGATTTTCTTTCCTGAAGGTCATCAGTGAATCAGATGGGTTTTTCCGACAATCAACAATGATTTCATGGTCAAAAGTAGATTCTTTATTCTATTTTTTAAAATTGAATTCATATTCCACCATCTGCTGTGGTGGGATTCGAACCCGGGTTCCCAGAACATCAGCTGAGTTTTTGGATTAATAATCTAGTGATAATCCCACGAGGCCATCACCCCTTGTTGAAATAATTTAGAAAAGAATCAGAGGAGTAAACAAGGAGAATATTTTTTCCATGATTTGTTGTGATGTGGAATAGAACATAGAACAGTACAGCACGGTACAGGCCCTTCAGCCCTTGATGTTATGCCGAGCTTTGTCTGAAACCAAGATCAGGCTATTCCGCTCCCTGTCATTCTGGAATGTGCTGCCTAAAAGTGTGACGGAAACAGATTCAACTTCCACACGGAAATTTGTAAATATCCTGCAAATTGCAGGCCTTTGGGAATGGGCTGGGAAAAAAGAGAGAATGAGACTAATTGAACTCTTTTGAAAGAAGTCAGCACAGGCCACAATGGGCTGAATGATCTAAATAGTTCTCTGTTGTAAGATTGTGTACGCAGTTGAGATTAATTGGAAACACTGGCGTCCTGAGAGAACACAGCGAATTGGTATCATGGGAGAGATACAGTGTGGATTGTGGATGGTTTGGTTTCTGAGTTTCAATGTTTAATGGCTTGTTTTTACCATCTGGCTTCAGTCTAGCCTGTGAGACCACGGTGATAACAATGGGTCCTTCTGTCACCACACAGACACCCAGCACCTGAAGACCCACAGCTCTCACTGGCGTGGGAACCTGGCAGTGAAGAATCTTTGGTGGCGGGCAGGGAATGGGTCACAGATCCCGCGAACCCCCCCTGTGGCCAGTACACACGTGTGGGGCGATGCCCTTTTTCTGGAGTCATTGAGTTTGCAGGTAAGCTGCTAAAGCTGCCTCCTGTGCTGGAGCAGGGTGAGGGTGACCAGCACAGAGTTCAGAGAATCATCCCCTCATTGGAGAGAACACGGTGTGTTCACTACATGATTGGCTAGTGACTGTGGGTATTACTACATGATTGGACAGTGACCAGGCTATAACTGAGTAAGTCCTGCCCTGGTTTAATCTACCAAAATGCATCGCCTCGCATTTAACTAAATTAAACTTCATCTGTCACTTGTTAGCTCACTGGCCCAATTGATCAAGATCCGGTTGCAATTGGAGATAACTTTCTTCACTGTCCGCTATGCCACCAATCTTACTGTCATCTGCAGACTTACTAACCATGTCTCCTATATTCTCATCCAAATCATTAATATAAATGATAAATAACAGTGGGCCCAGCACTGATCCCTGAGGCACACCACTAGTTACAGGCCTCCAGTTTGAAAAACAACTCGCTACAACCACCCTCTGGCTTCAGTCAGGAAGCCAGTTTTGTATCCATTTAGATACCTCAACCTGGATCCCGTGAGATTTAATTTTATGCAACAACCTACCATGTGGTAGCTTATCAAAGGATTTGCTAAAGTCCAAGTAGACAACATCTACTGCACTTCTTGGTTACTCTTCAAGAAATTCAATCAAATTAGTGAGACATGATTTTCCACTCACAAAGCCATGCTGACTGTCCCTAATCAATCCTTGTGTTTCTAAATGCCTGTAGACCCTGTCTCTCAAAATACCTTCCAATGGCTGGAAGTGCTGGGTGTATCACTCCATGATTGGCTAATGAGGGGAGCAAATCACTACCTGATTGGCTGTATCACGCCGTACGATTGGAAGTGACGTGGTATTGCCCTCTGAGTTTGTGATTGGTGGATGAGTGACTGGCTACAGTGTGTGTGGGGCGGGATTACAGGGGTTGGGAATTGGATGAATTGCCTGAAGCTGCGGACTGTCCTATTTTCAGGGCCAGCCTCTGATTCTCCCATTTCTGGTCCTAGGGCAGTTACGCACAGTCCTTCACTCGGGATTTTGCGACCACTATGAACCTGGGCGGCACGGTGAATGAGCTGCAGGTGGAGTTATCGGACCCAGCAGTGGAGTGCTTGTCCAAAGTGCTGTCCCTGATCCATAGAAACTGGGGACAAGATCAGGAAGAGAGGCTGAAGATTGAACCCGTGTCTGAAGACAGGGAATTGGATACTTATATTGGATCAGAGATCAACCTGTATAAGACAAACATTAAGCTGGAATATGTCACCGTGTTCTTTCTTTCCAGCGTGACAGGTGGGTTGCAGCCGATCTTGCTTCCTTTATTATCCATAGTTTGATCTTTGGGAAAAGGCATTGGCCATTTCATCCCTGCAATTTGCTCTTTCCTTGGAGAAGAGACAGTTGAGAGGAGATTTGATAAAAGTGTTCCAATTCGTAAAGAATCTGACAGGCTAGAGAGAAACTGCTCCGTGTGTAGAAAGGCTGTCACGCTGGAAAGAAAGAACACGGTGACATATTCCAGGCTGAGAATCAGAGGAAGACACAGATTTAAGGTGATTGATAGCAATGGTGATGTGCTGGAAATGATTTTAACGTAGTGAGTGGCTAGGGTTTGGAATTTACTACCTGGGAGGATGGTGGAGGGAGGGTTAATTGTGGTTTACGAAAGGGAATTTGAATTGGAAGACCATAAAGATCATGGCTACAGAGAAAGAGCAGCAGTGTGAGTACATTGCTGCTACAGTGGGCTAAATGGCCTCCTGTGCTGTGAACAGTCTGGGGTTCTATATGAACACTACTCAGTTAGATCCGGGTTAGCCTCTACCTTAACTCTACGAGCAGGATTTTCTGGCCATGTTTGCCTTGAAGCCGGAAAATCCCACTCAAGGTCAGTGGACCTCTGCATGGTCCATGTCTCACTGGATCTAATTCCCGTGGCGGGCAGGATGGGAGAATTCTGCCCAATATCTTGTAATCCCCTTACCCAATGAAAATCCACCCGCCTCGCTCCTGAAAGTCAGCTTCAGCAATCTGTCAGGGGCAAGATGATGATGATGATGATGATGTGTGATGAAACAGGCTCTGCCACAATATCTGATGTCCTTGTGAGCTTCTTGTGCTTCCTGGATTCACCACCTGTACAGCCAGCTCAAATTCCTTCAGGATTTACCCCTCAGAAGGAACAGTTTCTCTGTTGAATCCCGTTAAACGCTCCAATCAGGTTATCATCAAAACTCAGATGTTCCTACACAATATAACCTTCTGTGCTTTGATTCCCACTTACAATTCCATTCATTCCAGGAGGTCCCGTTTTGCCTATAGTAGGGCATGACTGGATACGAAACAGTGGCAGGTGCGCTGGCTGATTTCCCTCAGGCCTCAGCTGAGAACTCTGTCTGCTACTTTTCTTTGAGATAACATTTTGGCTTAGGGGAGTTCCATGCACAGCCCTTATTTATTGCCCATCCCTAGTTGCCCCTTGAGAAGGTAGTGGTGAGCTGCTTTCTTGAACCACCGCAGTCCGTAAAGTGTAGGTACACCCATAATGCTGTTAGGAAGGGAGTAGCAGGATTTTGACCCAGTCACAGTGAAAGAACGGCAATGCATTTCCAAAGTTGGGGAGTGAGTTGGAGAGTAACCTCCAGTTGGTGGCGTCCCCGTTGTCCTTCTCGTTGGTGGCTTTGGGAGATATTTCAGGGCCCTTTGGCCAAACGTTGGGAAGATTAGCGAGAGTATTTGCCCCTGATCGCAATCCACCTACCCTGCCAGAGAGAACGGATGCTCAGCCAGGTAAGGTTTGGGCTCAGTTTCAATATTTTCCCCATCTTTTCTACTGGGTGGAAATAATCAAATAATCACTATTTGCTCACATCCCTCATTCAACAATCTGACATCAGGGAAAACCAAAGCACACCAAGCAAAGGGGAGGAAATGAGTCAGTGTCAGGGTGGAATCTAGTGCTTGGTATGTGATCAGTACAGTGTGCTCTCTCTCTCTGCTCTGACACACAGGTGCCAGTATTTTACAGGCCAAAGCCTTATCCATTGACAAAGGCACAGAGAACTTCAACTGCGAGGTGGAGATGCTCTCTCTGATAGTGGTGAAGACATTAGAAGACAGCATGGATCTGTGGGTCAACGCCTCAGACAGTGCCAAGCCTGTGCTCACCATGTCCCACTTCTCCACAGCTTTCTTTTCCCACAGCTGGTCACTCGAGGTAAGAAATCCAGGATTGCAAGCATCAGGTTATTTAATAGCTGACAAGCTGTTACACTCAGATACACAGGAAACTCAAAGGAAGATCAAAACCATTGACAAAAGTGAGTTCGAAAATTGTCTTTTTGGTCATCTTCTATTCATGTCAGTCCTGACCCTCCGACAGTGCGGCACTCCCTCAGCGCCGACCCTCCGACAGTGCGGCACTCCCTCAGCGCCGACCCTCCGACAGTGCGGCACTCCCTCGGCGCCGACCCTCCGACAGTGCGGCACTCCCTCGGCGCCGACCCTCCGACAGTGCGGCACTCCCTCGGCGCCGACAGTGCGGCACTCCACGCGCGACCCTCCGACAGTGCGGCGCTCCCTCGGCGCCGACCTCTGACAGTGCGCGCATCCTCGCGCTGACCCTCTGACAGTGCGGCGCTCCCTCAGCACTGACCCTCTGACAGTGCGGCGCTCCCTCAGCACTGACCCTCTGACAGTGCGGCGCTCCCTCGGCACTGACCCTCTGACAGTGCGGCGCTCCCTCAGCACTGACCCTCTGACAGTGCGGCACTCCCTCAGCACTGACCCTCTGACAGTGCGGCACTCCCTTGGCACTGACCCCGTGATAGTGTTTGAATTTGTCCTTGCCTTCAGAATGAGGTTTAAATCCCATTGTTTTCGCTCGGCAGCAAGTGAGGGAGAGTACGTCACCCATTGGGACCTTACTGACAGCTGGGGTTGGGAGGTTTGATTGGGGAGTCTGTGGAAAGTGATAACATTTGCGTCTGTTTTCTGGGTTCTGTTTTAGCTGAGCTCCTTCGCGGACATCAGTGTGCACTGGGATCCTGTGAGCCATATGAACCTCTATCAGCACACCAAGGAGGCATTGTTACTGCACAAGACCCTGCAGAAAGTCATAGGATCTTCGAACCTGAGTGGTGAGATGCTGGGAGGAGAGGGGAGAAAAGTCCTGGACTTTGAGGTGGAATTGAAGAGTGTGACATTCCGAGCATTCGTGGCTGCCAAGAAGGTGGTTCAGCTGCAGATGGAGAACATTGTTAGCTCGGTCAATGCAGTTCACCACACGCTGCAGTCATCGCAGCTGGTACTGAACTTCGATGGGCACGACATCTTCACTTTGAAGGGGCTAAATGGACGTGTATTGGAAGAAAGGGTTCAGCGAGGCCAAAGGGATTCTCTGCACTGGGCCAAGAACCGACTGTGGATCATTAAGATCTTCAACATCAGCGTGGAGTTCCCCTTCCGCTACGATTTCTCCCAAACCTTCGACTGGTGTGTGACCATGCAGAAGTGGCTGAAGGCCCTCCACAGGCCAACAAAGGTGGAAGGTCTTCACACGGCCATTGAGCCGCTGCCCCCTGACCTGGAAATCCACATCACCCACTTCTCCTTCATCTTCCTGGACAACGTCTTTGAGGTTAAGCTGCGTGACGACTACGAGCTGATGAAGGACGAGAGCAAAGAAAGTGCCAAGAGGCTGCAGCTGCTGGACGCCCGGGTGACCGCACTTAGGAAGCAGCATGGTGAACTGCTGCCTGCCCGCAAAATCGAGGAGCTGTACGCAGCCCTGGAGCAGACCAACATTAACATGTACGTGCAGCGCTCACAGCGACTCTACGCCAACACGCCCATGCGCAAGGCCCTGCTGACCTGGGTGATATCGGACCTGGAGTTCAAGGCCTCTGTTGACCCCTTAGTGTACGGAGCTGAGAATGTGATGAAGCAGATGCAGAAAATAGAGCCGTCCAGCTTCTTCCCTCAGAATGGTCCCCAGCTCACCATCCAGTGGTTCCGCAACATTAAGTTTGCAGCCAAAGCATTTCTGGGTGAGTCCCGGTGGAGGATTGGGGTCTGTAACAATAAAGCAAGGCTGCACTTACCATCCCGCGCCATTAACCCACTGCTGGAGCACACTTTCTCTGGCATTTGAATCACATTCATAGGTTCAAATCCCAAACAACACATGGCTACATAATCCAGGATAGCAGTGTAATACGGTACAGAGGGAATGCCACACTGTCAGAGGGTCAGTGCTGAGGGAATGCCGCACTGTCAGAGGGTCAGTACTGTGGGAGCGCCGCACTGTCAGAGGGTCAGTGCTGAGGGAGTGCTGCACTGTCAGAGGATCAGTGCTGAGGGAATGCCACACTGTCAGAGAGTCAGTACAGGGGGAGTGCCACACTGTCAGAGGGTCAGTACAGAGGGAGTGCTGCACTATCAGCGGGTCAGTGCTGAGGGAGTGCCGCACTGTCAGAGAGTCAGTGTTGAGGGAATGCCACACTGTCAGAGGGTCAGTGCTGAGGGAGTGCCGCACTGTCAGAGGGTCAGTGCTGAGGGAGTGCCGCACTGTCAGAGGGTCAGTGCTGAGGGAGGCTGCACTGTCAGAGGGTCAGTGCTGAGGGAGGCCGCACTGTCAGAGGGTCAGTGCTGAGGGAGTGCCGCACTGTCAGAGGGTCAGTGCTGAGGGAGTGCCGCACTGTCAGAGGGTCAGTGCTGAGGGAGTGCCGCACTGTCAGAGGGGTCAGTGCTGAGGGAGTGCCGCACTGTCAGAGGGTCAGTGCTGAGGGAGTGCCGCACTGTCAGAGGGTCAGTGCTGAGGGAGTGCCGCACTGTCAGAGGGTCAGTGCTGAGGGAGTGCCGCACTGTCAGAGGGTCAGTGCTGAGGGAGTGCCGCACTGTCAGAGGGTCAGTGCTGAGGGAGTGCCGCACTGTCAGAGGGTCAGTGCTGAGGGAGTGCCGCACTGTCAGAGGGTCAGTGCTGAGGGAGTGCCGCACTGTCAGAGGGCCAGTGCTGAGGGAGCGCCGCACTGTCAGAGGGCCAGTGCTGAGGGAGCGCCGCACTGTCAGAGGGCCAGTGCTGAGGGAGCGCCGTACTGTCAGAGGGTCAGGCTGAGGGAGTGCCGCACTGTCAGAGGGTCAGTGCTGAGGGAGTGCCGCACTGTCAGAGGGTCAGTGCTGAGGGAGTGCCGCACTGTCAGAGGGTCAGTGCTGAGGGAGTGCCGCACTGTCAGAGGGTCAGTGCTGAGGGAGTGCCGCACTGTCAGAGGGTCAGTGCTGAGGGAGTGCCGCACTGTCAGAGGGTCAGTGCTGAGGGAGTGCCGCACTGTCAGAGGGTCAGTGCTGAGGGAGTGCCGCACTGTCAAAGTTAGAACTGGGAGCGCCGCACTGTTGAAAGGTCAGTTCTCCCTCAGCACTGACCCTCTGACAGTGTAATACTCGATTAGTTCTTCATGTACTGTATCAGCTTGTATTTTGTTCTTAAACCTCTTGAATCCTCTGACTCTGGTGAGAAAGTTAGCAGCCGAGCCTTGGCTGACATTCATGCCCACGTATATTATGTTGTTGTCACTTTAGACTGCTTTATTTGTCCTTGGAATGTGAGCCAGAATCCCAGCATGTGTCTAGCCGCACTCTAGGAAGAGTTGCAGTTCGATTCTTGGCTACTGGTGAAACATACAGAGGCGTTAAGATGAGTTAGACAGGAAATTAAATCAGGCAGTATTTCAGTGTTCTTTACCATTGCCCAGTGAAGATAACAGCTTGAATTTATATAGCTCCTTTATCATGGTGAAAAATCCCAAGTCCCTTCACAAGAGCAAAGTCGACAGAGAATTAACACTTACCTGCCTGAGGTGATTTTAGGCAGATAGTCAAAGTGACAGAAACAGAAAAATGCTGGAAAATCTCAGCAGATGGCACAGTGGTTAATACCTCTGCCTCACGGTGCCTCAGGATCTGGGTTTGATTCCCAGATTGGGTCACTGTCTGTGTGGACTCTGCACATTCTCCCTGCGTCTACGTGGATTTCCTCTGGGTGCTCTGGTTTCCTCCCACGTTCCAAAGATCTGCAGATTAGGTGGATTGACCAGGCTAAATTGCCCCTTAGTGGCCCAAGACGTGTAGGTTAGGGAGTTTAATGGGATAAGTACTTGGGGTACTTATGGGGAATAGGTCTGGGTGGGATTTCTCCTTTGTGTCAGGGGAATTACTTGGGGTATGGGGATGGGGCCTGGGTTGATGCAGATTTGATGGACCGAATGGCCTTCTTCTGCAGTGGGATTCTCTGATTCCATGATCTGACAGCACCTGTGGAGAGAGAAGAGAACTGTGACTCAAAACATTGGCTCTATTCTCTCTTCACAGACCCTGTCAGACCGGCTGAGATTCTCCAGCATTTTCTGTTTTTGTTTCAGATTCCAGCGTCTGTAGTATTTCACTTTTACCTTGGTCAAAGAAGTGGGTTTTAAACAGCTTCTTCAAGGAAGAGACAGAAATAGAGAGGCTCAGAGAGGGAATGCCACAGTTTACGGATCAGGTAGCGAGAGGCAAAGGGAGGCTGCTCAAGAGGCCAGAATCGGAAGAGTGCCGATATCTCAGGTGGTTATAATGATTTTGGGAAATTCCTTCTGTGGAATTTGACAGGTTTGGATCGTGATTGGATATTGTAATGTCCTCACATCGGAAAAGCTCTCAGGAGAGAACGATGGTTGAGGAATCAGACTGGACTCTGGCAGATGGGGAGGGGGAGGAGGAGGGTGGGGAGTGAGCAAGGCCTCCAGATCACTAATACCCAGTGTTGCTTGTGCCTTCAGTTCGAATCCGGGATTACCCTCGCTACCTGTTTGAGATTCGAAACTGGAAGTTGTCTGGGAAACTGATCGGAGCTGAGGAGGATGGTCGCCCACTTGCTCGGCGGAAGGTGAAAATTTCTCTTGGGGAGCCCTGGGGGGACATCCTGGTGGAGAGGAACATGCCCCCTTTGAAATGGTACCACGAGTTTGAATGTAAGTGCCAGCGCGTTTGAGCTTTGAGAACTCTGGCCTGCTTGGCTCATCCTCTTCACTCTCTTCTTCTTTCCTTCCCAGCCCAAATCTTTCTCTTCACCATCGTTTGGGGTCCCTGCTGGGACCCGGCCTGGACTCTGATTGGCCAGGCCGTCGACCTCCTCACCAAACCTTCCACTGATCCGAGCCCACCACTCAACTGGTGGGACAAAAGCCGCCTCCTCTTCCATGGATCCTGGAACATGGTCATCGAACAAGCCAATTTACATCAGCTTGCCACCGAGGTACTGGCTGGAGAGGAGGGAGCCGGGGAGAGGGAGGAGGCAGGCAGGGAGGGATGGGGCGGGTGAGAATAAGACAGGGAGAGGAAAAGATGGGGAGAGAGGGCAGAGAGAGGGGAGGGGTAGAGAGGGACAGGGCAGTGGATGGGGAGAGTTGGGGGAGAAGGAGATAGGGCAGGGGGAGAGAGGGTGAGGAGGTGGGGAGTGAGGGGAAAGGGGTGGAAGAGAAGGGAGAGAGGGCGCGAGGCGGGGAAAGGGGGGGTGGGGTGGGGGGAGCAAGGTAGAGGCACGGGAGAGGGAGTGGAGCAGTGAGGAGGGTGGGATGATGAAAGAGTGGTGGGAAGAAGAGACAGGGTACAGGGTGCACATTGGTTAGTGGGGAGAGGGAGTGGAGGGAAGGGGAAAGGAATGCAGGGCAATCTACAGTGATCAGAATGTGGACACATTGAACGTTTCCTCTTGTTATTAAACAGGATCCATACAACACAACAGAGAACATGCACTGGGAATGGAACAAGTTACAATTCAGCTGGACAAACTGCCAGTTTGTTTTCAAAGGTGATCTTGACGTCAATGTTCGAACAGCATCCAAGTGAGTGACTGAGCAATGGACTGTCCCTCACTGTCCTTTCCTGGAATACATGAAAGAGGTTGTGAGCTATCACTCAATGGCTCTCACTCTCACCGCTGAGTCGGAATGCCATGGATTCAAACCATAAGACTTGATCCAATAATCCATGCTGGCATATTCAGTGCAATACTGAGGGAGTGCTGCACTGCGGGAGGCTCAGTGCTGAGGGAGTGCCGCACTGCGGGAGGCTCAGTGCTGAGGGAGTGCCGCACTGCGGGAGGCTCAGTGCTGAGGGAGTGCCGCACTGCGGGAGGCTCAGTGCTGAGGGAATGCCGCACTGCGGGAGGCTCAGTGCTGAGGGAATGCCGCACTGCCGGAGGGTCAGTGCTGAGGGAGTGCCGCACTGTGGTATTTTTCAAACATCAGGCTGAGGCTTTGTTTACCTTCTGAGGAGGATTGTTAAGATAAGGACTGTGCAGAAGGCATGAGCACATTTTCATAGGGAAAGAACTTTAATGACTGGGTCATGGGTCATGCAAAGAAAAGGAGCTGGAATTGGCGGTAGCTGTCCTTGGCAGGAGGAAATATTAGCCAGACCCGATCAAATGGAGATGGGGAGGGGTTGTGAGTCTCGGCTATCAGTGATACTGCTGCCTTCCTGTTTCCTACCAGATATGACGATTGCTGCTTTCTTCACTTACCTGATCTCTGCATCGTCATCAATCTCCAATGGATCTGCCGTGGCAGCCCCGATGACCACTACAGTGTCAGCTTATGTTCCCCAGACAACCTGGAAAAATTGCCAGACACAGAGATACATGATTCCTACAAACTCTTCCGGTCGGAGAATCTTAACTTATCAATCACCATGGACCTGAATCGGTCAGGCAGAAGTGAGTGACTGCGTTGACAGTGTGCACTGTGATTACATTGGCTGGAGTTCTGCACATACACTTTGCTCTGTGATTATACAGCGGGGGTTCTGCTCTTACACTGAACTCTGTGATTGCACAGACTAGCAGAATTTCACAATAATTTCATTGTGGTGTTAATGTAAGCCTTATTTCTGACTAATAAATAAATTTTAAACAAAAGGTGGGATTCTGCGCTTACGCTATGTTCTGTGATTACACAGGCTGAGGCTGGTGTATTTATGTTGTGCTGCATGGTTACACAGGCTGGGTTTGTGTGCATTTCCACTGTCCTGAGTAGTTTACATTGTGCTGCGTGATTACACAGGCTGGGATTCTGCACTGGCACTGCACTTTGTGGGTACTGTGAGTGTCGCTGTGCAAGTGTCTGTGTTTCACCAATAATTTGGGATTGGCTCTACCATCTCATAGGAAACACTCACACCTCACTGTGACAATGCTGTTTTTCTAAGAAATGTATTTAAGTCGTGTTCTTGTTCCAGGAATTGTTCTATGCACTCAGAGCCGTCCTGTCTATAACTACCATCCTGTATTGTTGCTGCAGCAGCATAATTCTTTAACCTGAACTCATTCTGTTCTGCTGTTTTGAATGTTTTCCCTTGGAAATTTACAGAGTAGGACTTGATTGGGATGATTGATAGACTAAAGCTAGGCTTACACAGAATATTCAAGCTTAGATATTGCTTTTGAGAGAGAGGAGTGCTAGCTCTTTTCCCCTCTCTAAAGACTGGGAACTGGCAGACACTAGGTTTACTTCTGTGAAGTTTACTGTCTTGAGGCTTTATCCTTCTCTGAAAACTGCTGTCTAAATCTCTGTGCAGAAGTATTAAAAAGGCTGGAAATCTTGCATCACACAAGCATCTTTGGTCGCTAACTGGTTCTGTAGAAGGGATGTTTGTCTATGGGGGATATTGCTGAATTGGAACAGTAGATATAGTTAGCTGTTAAGAATTATATTTTATCATGGTTTACTCTTTTAATTGGTAAAAGTTATGCTAATTCTATTTGTTATATTCTAAATGTGTTCTTAAATGAAATTTGTTTTGATAAAAACTTCTAGTGGGTCAATGGAATCGTACCTGGAGTGAAACAAATTTTCATTACCCTAATGCCAAAATTAAATATAAACATTAGGGTCTAGGCTAACTGCATAATATACCTCAGATTTTCTAGTGTGGTCCCAAACACCATCCACCATGAGTAAACCATGGGCATGCAGATCTCTATCCAATCATTGCTGCTGTTAGATTGAGGTTTTGGAGTGTGTGTTGGACTGCTCGAAAATCTGGTCTGTTTCTGTCTCAGAGACCACAGAGCCTCGGATCCTGCTGTACAGCAGCACTCTGCGCTGGATGCAGAACTTCTGGGCCACGTGGACAACTGTCTCCAGACCCATCTGTCGTGGGAAACTCTTCCAAAACCTGAAACCCAGTAAGAAGAAGCTAAGCCAACATTATAAGCAGGTGTCCTTTAATCCAGCTTTCCCTCAAATCCAGGTAATCAAACTTGCCCTCTCTCTCCACTATGGAGTGCTCACTCACTGACCCACTCCTCCATTTCCTCTTCAGTTGGAGTTATGAGCCGAATATCTTCGGATGTTCTCTGATCCATTTTATTCTCCCGTCAGGTACATTACTGGGCATCATTCGCACAGCAGCGTGGCATTGAGGTGCAGTGCGCCCAGGGACACGTGTTCGCCCGAGGAACGCAAAGATCCATTCCGCAAGGTGAGAGAGATTTGCATTTCTAAGGCAACTTTCATAACACAGGCAGCTTTCAAAGTGTGCTCTTTGTTATAATGTGGGAAATGCAGAATCTGCATACAGCTATACCAAACAATCTCTCTTTATTGGTGTGGGCTGGGTTTAAGGATTGGCCAGGACAGCAGGTAGACATTCTATATTTTTTAAACAGTGCTGTGTCGCTTTAACTGCTAGCTGAACCCTGTGTAAGGTCCTATTCAAACCCTTCAGCAATGAAATACCCTCACTGTGGCTGTACAGCAGTTTTAACCCAGACTGTTAGGAGGCTGCACTCTGTTGCTTTTTCATGGTGAGATAAGTTTACATAATGCCTCTGATACCATTTCTGGTCTTTGTTGAGTTAGATGCTTCAAGTAACTCGCCTCCTGCCTCCCCAAAGCTTATCCACAATCCAGAAGGTCCAAGTTAAGAAGCTTGACAATATCCAGGACAAAGCAGATCAGCACTGTCGCCGTCCACTCCCTCTGCCACTGCCGCACAATGGCAGCAGGGTGTACCATCTACGTGATGCCCTGCAGAAACGCTCCAAGGTTCCTGTGACAATACCTTCCAAATCTGCAACCTTTACCAACTAGAAGGTCAAGGAACACCATCTGCAAGGTCCTCTCCAAATCACACTTCATCCTGACTTGCAAATAAACCACCATTCCATCACTGAAACTGGGTCAAAATCCTGGACCTTGTTCCCTAACAGCACTGTGGATGTACCTACAGCACAGGGATTGTAGCAGTTTAAGTAGCTCAGTATCATGTTCTCAGGTACAGTTAGGGATAAACAACAAGTGTTGGCCTTGCCAGTGACGCCCACATCCTATGAATCATTTTTGAAAAGGCTAATCTGATGGAAGCTAAAATTGACCCTGTTTTCCCAAGTCCATTGCTTCCAGTGGACCAGCATTTCCATTTCTAATCTCTCTGTAGCTGAAAGTTGAGAGAGTTCAGGTTTGGGTTCAGCTCTGATCACCTTCTGACTAACATCCCTCCAGCAACTCACACCTGTGCTCGTAGGTTCTGCCTGATCGTTGAACCCGGGCACTCTCTGTGGATCCCTCAGCCTATAAGTGTCAACATATGTATTTTCAAATTCCCTAAGTGTTTAACTGGAGAGTTTGATGTGAAATGCTGTTTGTTTGTTGGTGAAATGGAGCATCCCACCTCATCCCCATTTAACCAGTACCTTGTTTGGTCACTTACAGTTGAGTCTACAGCACAGAATCAGAGCATTTGTCCAGATACGTACATGTTGCAGTTTGTGCTTCACACCAGCCTCCTTCCACCTCACTTTCTGTCACTCTGTTACCAAACCCTTCTATTTTTTTCCCCTTAAATACCAAGGGTTGTGAATGTAGCCCAATCCATCACACAGACCAGCCTCCCATCTGTTGAGTCTGTCTACACTTCCCGCTGCCTCGGCAAAGCAACCAGCATAATTAAAGATCCCACGCACCCTGACATTCTCTCTTCCATCTTCATCCATTGGGAAAAAGGATACAAAAGTCTGAGGTTATGTACCGACTAGCTCAAGAATAGATTTATCCCTGCTGCTATCAGACTTTTGAATGGACCTACCTCGCCTTAAGTTGATCTTTCTCTACACCCTAGCTATGACTGTAACATTACATTCTGCACTCTCCGTTTCCTTCTCTCTGAACGGTATATCTGTATAGCATGCAAGAAGCAATACTTTTCACTGTAAGCTAATACATGTGACAAATCAAAATAAAGCAAATCAGATGCTCCCTGTGGGAGTGAGCCCTGCATCTTCCTGTCTTTCTGGAAGATGTTTCTCCTGAATTCCCAATTGGATTTATTAGTGACTGTCTAATATTAATGGCCTCTTAGATTTTGTCTCCCCACAAATGGAGACATTGGCCAGGATTTTACAACTCTGCTTAGGCAAGGCTCGTAAGATCCTGCTCGAGGCTAATGGAGAATCCTGGTCTGCGATCCTCGCCTGTCCCGATTCTTGGGCGAGTGTGCTGGCAAAATTACGGCCATTATATCTACTGTATCAAATCATAAGATCTTTTTCAGTTCACCCTTCAGCCTTCTCCTTGCTAGATGAAATTGCCCTGGCCTATTCAGTCTTTCCTGGGAATTGTATGCTTTTGATTGTGGACTTATCCTTCTGGATCTCAGCTGCCATGCAGTCTACAATTTAACTGAGAGTATGGCTTGTTTTGCTAGGGGACACGGTTCTCCGACGTCCCATCTCTGAATGGAACATCACCGAGATGCGCAGTGACCTGAGTTTGGTGACAGTCTACCTGATGACATCAGCTTTGGAGGAGAGTGCGGAGCAGAGGTTAAACACTCAGGTCACCAAGACCCACCTACTCAGTCTGCAATCACTCAGCTACCAGCGACAGAGCGACAAAGTGGAAGAGGTAATCCTGTGTGCCGAGTCATAGCTATACAGTGCTGAAGAGGCCCATCGAGTGTGCACCAACTCTGACAGAGCATCCCACTCAATCCCTGTTTCCTGTCCTATCCCCCTAACCCCATGCATTTCCCATGGCTAATCCAACTAACCTGCACAATCCTGAACAGGCGCTCGAGTCTGGCAATTAGGGGATTTTCATAGTAACTTCATTGCAGTGTTAATGTAAGCCTACTTGTGGCACTAATAAATAAACTAAAACATCATGAGACATTAAGAGGCAGTTTAGCATGCCCAATCTACCTAACCCGCACATCTTTGGACTGTGGGAGGAAACTGGAACATCCAGAGGAAACCCACATAGATACGAGGAGAATGTGCAAACTCAACACAGACAGTGACCCAAGCTGGGAATTGAATTCTGTAAAGTCAAGTCTATTTATTAACCAGAAGTTAAGCTTAAATTAACACTGCAAAAAAGTTATTATGAAAATTCCCGAGTTGCCACACTGCAGCACCTGTTCGGGTCAATGCCAGGGTCCCTGGCAGCAGTGCTAACAGCTGCGTTGCCAATCCGCCCACTATTTGGGGAGAGATGTGGGGGGTGGGTGAGATGGGAAATGGGGGGAGTAGATGTAATGCTATTAGCCGTGGGGCAAGTTTCTTATTTGAGACCTGTGTTACACCCCAGAGAGTCTGGATTATGGGAGAATCGATTCAAGGTGCTGAGTTCCCTTGAGTTTTGTGTATTCTGGGTGAGTGTGCTTGGACTCTGCACGCGATCGTTTCAGGTTGATTTTGAGTTACTAGTTCTCTTTGTGCTGTGGATAGGAGGGATCATTGAAGGAGGAGAGGAGTTACACCCACAAGCTGATTCTCGTTGACCTGAGAGCTTCGTGGACACCGACCAACCGCAACATCGCCTTTGGTCTCTACGACGGGTACAAGAAAGCGGCCATACTCAAACGCAACCTGTCAACCGAGGCACTGAAAGGGTTAAAGGTCGACACTGACCTGCAGACTAAGAAACCAAAGCGAGCACCACTGGTTAACCCTCCACCCACACCGGAGGAGGAGAAGCCCGAGCAGAAATCATTGGAAGGTAAGAAACGTAGAACTGGGAGAGGCAGAGAGGGGTGAGCTGTCAGAGCCGCAGCTTTACATTGCTTTGATGTTGCTGCCAATCTGAAAGCAAAGATACAGCAGAAAATCACCAAGGACAGCAGGACCCATCGATTGGGAGAGGTGGGGAGTGGAGATTTCAATAAGAAGCACAGATTTCAGATTCACCTAGGGTGAGGAGTAAAGTTTTGATTAATTGGGTATGAGTTTTGATATTATCTGCGTGGTTTCTGCTTCAGGATACAATGTTTTGATTTGATTTGATTTATTATTGTCACATGTATTAACATACAGTGAAAAGTATTGTTTCTGGTGCACTATATAGACAAAGCATACTAATCATAGAGAAGGAAATGAGAGAGTGCAGAATGTAGTGTTACAGTCAGAGCTAGAGTAGAGAAAGATCAACCTAATGCAAGGTAAGACCATTCAAAAGTCTGACAGCAGCAGGGAAGAAGCTGTTCTTAGAACATAGGACAATACAGCACAATATAGGCCCTTCGGCCCTTGATGTTGTGCTGAGCTTTGTCTAAAACCAAGATCAAACTATCCCACTCCTATCATTCTGGTGTGCTTCACATGCCTGTCCAATAACCACTTGAAAGTTCCTAAAGTGTCCGACTCCACTATCACAGCAGGCAGTGCATTCCACAACCACTCTCTGAGTAAAGAACCTACCTTGGACGTCCCTCCTATTTCTTCCACCATGAACCTTAATAACAACCCCCTAGTAATAGCTACATCTACCCGAGGAAATAGTCTCTGAACGTGCACTCTATCTATCTCCCTCATCATTTTACAAACCTCTATTAAGTCGCCTCTCATCCTCCTCCGCTCTAAAGAGAAAAGTCCCAGCTCGCTCAATCTTTCCTCATAAGACCTACCCTCCAAACTAGGCAGCATCCTGGTAAATCTCCTCTGCACTCTCTCCAATACTCCCTCATCCTTCTTATAATGAGGTGACCAGAACTGAACACAATATTTCAAATGTGGTCTCACCAAGGTCCTGTACAGTTGCAGCATAACCCCACGGCTTTCAAACGCAAACCTCCTGTTAATAAACGCTAACACATTATAGGCTTGAATTGGTTGGTATGTGACCTCAGACTTTTGTATCTTTTTTCTGATGGAAGAAGGTGGAAGAGAGAATGTCTGGGGTGCGTGGGGTCCTTAATTATGCTGGCTGCTTTGCAGAGGCAGTGGGAAGTGTAGACAGAGTCAATGGATGGGAGTTGGTTTGCGTTTTAGATTGGGGCTACATTCATGACGTTTTGTAATTTCTTGCGGTCTTGGACAGAGCAGATGCCATACCAAGCTGTGATTCAGCTTGGGGGGGCATGTGGGTGAGCTGGGAGACAGCAGGACAGGTCGAGCCAGCTGTTTGTCTGTCTCTCCCAGTGTGGAATTCACTTTTGGAAGTCGGATCAAAAACTGATGAGATAATAGGCTTTTTCGCAAACCTTCTGTATAATATGGGTAGAGGGTTCACAAGACCATGCACATCAAGTATGGGTTTGTGAGTCTCTGTCTGGCTTACAAAACAGTTTCAGTTATACACGATGGAGATACATCCACATACTTCTGTTAGCCAGTAAGGGCTTAGCTGTATTGTTACATTTTGATGAGATTACTTTCAAGAACAAAAGGCCAATCGATAAGGCCCTGCCCTCGGATGCCAGAACCACAATTACCTATTAGCAGTTTCTTTAAGGTGATCATTAGTTTCAGTGAGGTTTGTCACCCTCGCCGCAGGCCCTTTCCATAACCAGTTTATATCCCTCGACTGATTTCTAGTTACGCATCCCAATTTTAACCCTTTCCTCTTCTCTATCTACCTTATACACATTCTCACCAGAACATAACAGCACCATCTGTGGCTCAGAGAATAACACACACACACCTCCTAGTCAGAAGGCCGAGGCTCCCAGTCCCTCCAGAGACAGGAGTCCAGACTCCTTCTCTGACAGTGCAGTATGGGGTGGGGTGTTGAGGGTGGGGGTGTTGCTGTATGGTCAGAGGTGATGTTTGCATTCTCTGGTTGATGTAAAGGATCCCATTGGCTAGTATGTTCTCACCAGTGCCCTGAGCAATATTTACATCCCAACTGACGTCATGAAAATAACAGATCACCTGATCACTATCACATTGCTGCTTGTGGGATCTTGTTGTGCAAAACCCACCTTCTACGTTTCTTACGTTACGACAATGCCTACACTGCAGAGGTATTTCATTGGATGTAAAGTTCTTTCGGATATCCTGAAGTGATGATAGGCACTACATAAATGTCAGCCTTCCATGAAAGGACTGGTACGGTGATTAGCACAGCTGCCTCACAGCGCTAAGGACCTAGGTTCAATTCCCACCTTGGGTCACTACTCGGAGTTTGCACGTTCTCCCTGTGTCTGCATGGGTGCTCCACTTTCCTCCCACTGTCTGGAAAATTGGATTGGCTGTGTTAAATTGCCCCTTATTGTCCCAGGATGTGTAGGTTAGGGGGATTAGCCATGGTAAATGTGTGGGGTTATGGGGATAGCGGGGGTTATCAACCTGGGTGGGATGTTCTTTCAGAGATTTGGTGTGGACACAATGGGCTGAATGGCCTCCTATGCTGCAGGGATTCAATGAAGATTCCTCATGTGGTGTGTCCTGTCTGCCCCTGTTGTAGGTGCCTCCATGTTACAGAAGCTGATTGAAGAGACGGACAGGTTTGTGGTTTTCACGGAGGAAGATTCTGGAGTGTGTGATCAGTTGTACGGGAGCGCAGCGTGTCAGACAGATGATGTGATCAACCGGAACTGGCTGATTGAACTGGTGAACTCCCAGGTAATGCAGGAATTGAAGGGAATTCCAGCGGGGAGCTGAGGGAAAAGGCTCAAGAATGTTTAATATTACAAAATAAATCCTGACTCTTCCAGCCAGTTACAGCAGCAGCAGCCCAGCATTGATTAAACCAGGAAACCGTGCCCCGTCCTCCCCACCCCCGCCGTCTCCCCTGTCTGACCCCTTCCTCCCTCTCATTCTCTTCCCTCCGTCTCCCCCTTCCTCTTCCTCCTATCTGCTCTTCCCCTTCCTCACTCTCTCCTCTCGCCTAATGCTCTCCCTCCCACAACTCTCTTTCCCCCTGTGTTGCTGTTAAAAAGACAATCACCCTCTCTCGCTGTCACCCCCCCCCCCCACCGGTCTCGCTGTCACCCCCCCGCTCCCGTCTCGCTGTCGCTGCTCTTCTCCCCCCCCCCTCTCTCTCGTTCTGCCTACCCTCTGACTGCGCTCTCTCTCTCTCTCTGTGCCATTAGGTGATGCTACGAGGTGCAGAGACTGAGGGCTGTGTTTTTGTCAGTGCCACCAAGGCCCAGCTGCTGCAGTGCCTGCACCACCCAGCCTGGTACAGCGACACTCTCAAACAGAAAACTACCTGGACCTGTCTGTTAGATGGCATGCAGTACTTCGCTACCATGGAAACCAACCCTGCCGAGAAGGAGCAGTGTCAGCTATGGTTAGAGGTGAGTTCAGTGGTCACCTCTATCATTGCTCCAGAATCGATGTCATTCCTGGGGTGCCTGGTTCGTTCCTGGGAATACTCTAGCTGAGACTCTGAACCTCTCTCTCTCCTTTAAAACACTCCTCAAAACTTTCCCCTTTGGCCAGGTTTTTAATCACTTGCCCTGTTCCCTTATTATATGACTCATTGTCAAACTGTCTTTGATCATCACTTCTGTGAAGCATCTTGAGATGTTTTACTACATTAAAAACACCACCTAAATGCAAGTTGTTGTTTTATATATAATGCTAGTGTAAAATAATAAAGTGTATTTATTAATCTCACAAGTATGGCTTACATTAACACTGCGATGAAGTTACTGTGAAATTCCCCTAGTCGCCACACTCAGTGCCTGTTTGGGTCAATGTACCCTAACCAGCACGTCTTTTAGACTGTGGGAGGAAACTGGAGCACCCGGAGGAAACTTATAACAGGCACAGGGAGAACCTGCAGACTCCGCACAGGGAGAACCTGCAGACTCCACACAGACAGTGATTTAAGCCAAGAATCAAACCCAGGACCTGGGCGCTGTGAGGCAGTCAGTGCTAACCACTACACTACCGTGCCACCCAATGGTTCAACCCTGATCCCACACAAGGAGTGTTGTAGTTCAGCTATTGAACCACAAAGATCATCGCAAAAAGGCCCAGTCCTTCTGCATGTGATGCCCGGTGCTCACTGGACAGTGGGGAGGTCAGTCCGTCTTTGACTGGGTCAGTGTACAACTGTGTACAGTTCTGGTCACTCTATTATAGAAAGGAAATCATTAAACTAGAAAGAGTGCAGAAAAGATTTACTAGGATGCTACCGAGACTTGATGGTTTGAGTTATAAAGAAAGGCTGGATAGACTGGGACTTTATCCTCTGGAGCATAGAAGGCTGAGGGATGATTTTATAGAGATATATAAAATAATGAGGGGCACAGATCGGCCAATATCTTTTCCCAAAGGTAGGGGAATCTAAAACTGGAGGGCATAAGATGAGAGGGGGAAAAGATACAAAAGGGGCAATTTTTTTTTCACACAGATACAGGCCTCTGGTGAGTGTTTGGAACAAGCTGCCAGAGGTGGTAGTAGAGATGGGTACAATTTTGCCTTTTAAAAAGCATTTAGACAGTTACGTGGGTAAGATGGGTACAGAGGGATATGGGGCAAATACAGGCAATTGGGATTAACTTAGTGGTTTAAAAAGAAGGGCTGGCATGGAGAAGTTGAGCCAAAGGGCCTGATTCCATACTGTAAACCTGTCTGACTCTGTGATAGGGGCGTTCCCGGTAAAGTTGCTGCTTGAAGCTCGTTCCTGACTATCCCGGAGCAGGAATAGTGCAATTCTGTTCCTGACACTATCACGTCTCCCTTCAGGTCAAGAACATCGAGGAACATCGGTCACGTAACCTGGACTCAGTGGCAGAGCTGATGGAGAGTGGACAGGCTGTGGGTGGGATGGTCAGCACTACCACAGGTAAGAGCAAACGGCCTCGGGAGGCGGGGGTGGAGGGGAGAGGAGCGAGCTGGAGCAGCACATCGAGGCATGTCAGGCAGACCAGAACTCCGATCCCCCAACCACTATCCAAATGATAACAACATCACGCTGTCTCCAACAGCTAACCGAGCTTCCAAAGACTGCAGACACAGAGCCAGGCATCCACTCTGGCTCTATGGCTCCTGATGTGAGAGGTTCCACATTCAGGATCTGAAACTCCATCCTGGACTGCACTGAGGGACTACAACAGTTCAAGAAGGCAGCTCACCCCCACCTCCTCATGGGCATGTTAGCGATGGGCAATAAATGCTGCTTAGTCAGAAAGGCCCTCATCTAATAAAAGGAGGAGGAAGAAACTCAATCCAGGGATTTCAGCACAGAACCTAAGTTGCCATTCCCAGTACAGCGCTGAGGGAGCGCCGCACTGTCAGAGGGTCAGTGCTGAGGGAGTGCTGCACTGTCAGAGGGTCAGTGCTGAGGGAGTGCCGCACTGTCAGAGGGTCAGTACTGAGGGAGTGCCGCAAGATCCTGGTTGAGGCCGTCCTCATATGTATGGAACCTGGCTATCAGGTTCTACTCAGCGACTCTGCACTATTTTATGTTATGAAGGCTGCGTTGGAGAACAGGAGGGACAATGTAGAGGGAGCTTTATTGTGTATCTAACACTGCGCTGTACCTGTCCTGGGAGTGTTTGATGGGGACAGTGTAGAGGGAGCTTTACTCTGTATCTAACCCCGTGCTGTACCTGTCCTGGGAGTGTTTGATGGGGGACAGTGTAGAGGGAGCTTTACTCTGTATCTAACCCCGTGCTGTACCTGTCCTGGGAGTGTTTGATGGGGGACAGTGTAGAGGGAGTTTTACTCTGTATCTAACCCCGTGCTGTACCTGTCCTGGGAGTGTTTGATGGGGGGACAGTGTAGAGGGAGTTTTACTCTGTATCTAACCCCGTGCTGTACCTGTCCTGGGAGTGTTTGATGGGGGACAGTGTAGAGGGAGCTTTACTCTGTATCTAACCCCGTGCTGTACCTGTCCTGGGAGTGTTTGATGGGGGACAGTGTAGAGGGAGCTTTACTCTGTATCTAACCCCGTGCTGTACCTGTCCTGGGAGTGTTTGATGGGGGACAGTGTAGAGGGAGCTTTACTCTGTATCTAACCCCGTGCTGTACCTGTCCTGGGAGTGTTTGATGGGGGGACAGTGTAGAGGGAGTTTTACTCTGTATCTAACCCCGTGCTGTACTTGCGAACACTCGGAGTGCGAACACTGAGTTACGTTCCCATCACAAATACAGGGACGAAACCCTTTACCCAATGAGGTGTAATTGGGAATTATGAGTACACAGCCTGATTGAAACTTGCTTTCTTGTCTCTGTTCAGACTGGAATCTGCCAGCCCAGGGCCATCAGACACAGCAGGTTCAGCGGATTATCTCTCGCTGCAGTTGCCGGATGTACTATGTTAGTTACAGCCACGATATCGACCCCGAGCTGGCAACACAGATCAAACCACCCGAGATTCAGGAGGACCAAAAAGAAGATTTGCTGAAGAAACAAAACGGTGGGTGTGAGAGTTGAGGCATTTGTAGGGGATTATATACTCAGACTAAAGCCCGCAAATTACAAAAGGGTTATACAATCCTACAATGCAAAAGGGGGCCATTCAGCCCATCAAGCCTACACTGACCACAATCCCACCCAAGCCCTATCCCCATAACCCATGCATTTACCCTAGCTAGTCGCTGTAATACTAAGGGATAATTTAGCACATCCTTGAAATGTGGGAGGAAGCTGGAGCATTGGGAAGAAACCCACGCAGACATGGGGAGAACGTGCAGACTCCACACAGATAGTGACCCAAGACGGGAATTGAACCCGGATCTGTGCCACCCTAGAAATCATTCACATAAATGAACAATGTAAGGCATGTTGCAGATTTAAAGCTGGAACTTTTCTGTTGCACTCTTGTAGAGATGGTATTTGATTGACACTGGATGCAGGGAATAGTTGGTCACTTTCAAAGTGGAACTGCACAAAATTCTGCCAAGATAGGGAAGCTGCCTCAAAGATGTGCAGGTTGGGGGGATTGGCCATGTTAAATTGCCCCTTAGTGTGCCAAGATGTTTAGTTTCAGGGGATTTGGCGTGGTAAATATGGGGGGGTTGAGGGGATAGGGCAGGGGAAAGGTCCTGGCCTGGGTAAGGTACTCTTTTAGAGAGAGTCAGTGCAGTCTCAATGGGTCGATTGGTCTCTTTCTGCATTGTAGGGATTCTATGATATAGTGATAGGATGATATGAACAGGAAGTGGCGGGGTGGGGGGGGACATGAAACAAAAGCCCTCTGTATTGTAAGTTCTGTGTAATGCGGAAAAGATGTGCTCAAATCACAGAATTGGAACTGAGGTTTTGGGAAGAGTGGCCTTGAAGCTGCTTCATAAAAACCCACCTGGTTCATTAACATCCTTTAGGGAAGGAAATCTGCCAGGCTTACCCAGTCTGAGCACATGTGACCAGCTCTCAGCTGCCCTCTGAAATGGCCACACAGGTTAGTCACTTATACCCATTACAGCAGTTCAGGAACGTAGCCCATTACCACCCTCCCAGGAGAACGAGGGATGGGCGATAGATGGAGTGAACAGTGACAGCTGAGTTTTCTGAGTACAGCAGGATTAAACTTTCAGCTGAATGAAGAATATTTACACAACCCGAATAAACCACAGCAAATCAATCCCAGATACCGAGGGTGGCTAGAAATGAAACTGTGATTGTCATTAAAAACAATTGGTTCCCCAGTGTCTCATAGGAGAGGAGACCGGGAGGTGAATGAATGCAGTTATCTCCCCGATCCTGGGATTGGTGATATCAGTTTTCCCCACTCTCGCAGTCAGACACACAGGCTGGACTCCCACTCTCAGCATGGCAGCCAGGCAGTGAGCAACAGTGATTCTCTCTCCTTGTCTCAATGTACTAGTCTCTCTGTATTTGTGTTCTGTTTTCTCTGAATTTAGGTGCTGTGGACACATTCACCTTGATCCATCACGACCTTGAGATATCCACCAACCCTGTCCAGTATGCCATGATCCTGGACATTGTCAATAACCTGCTGCTGCTGGTGGAACCAAAACGTAAAGTATGTCACCGGCAGAGATTGCTAACTCTGAATCGTTCATTCCTGGAGTGTGTGTGTGTGTCCATGATGGTCAACTCCTGTGTGTATCTATCAGGAATGATGCCTGTGATCAGCACTGTTAATTGCTGAGACAGACTGTCCATGCCAGCAGTGTTAGCTGAGTGAATACAGGGCTACATATTGTTTAATACACTACCCAGGCCCTCCCCCTCCCCAGCCCACTGAGAGTCAGTGTGTGTGGGAGCCGTACCCCAGTCAGAGTCAGTGTGTGTGGGACCCGTACCCCAGTCAGAGTCAGTGTGTGTGGGACCCGTACCCCAGTCAGAGTCAGTGTGTGTGGGACCCGTACCCCAGTGAGAGTCAGTGTGTGTGGGACCCGTACCCCAGTGAGAGTCAGTGTGTGTGGGACCCGTACCCCAGTGAGAGTCAGTGTGTGTGGGACCCGTACCCCAGTGAGAGTCAGTGTGTGTGGGACCCGTACCCCAGTGAGAGTCAGTGTGTGTGGGAGCCGTACCCCAGTGAGAGTCAGTGTGTGTGGGACCCGTACCCCAGTGAGAGTCAGTGTGTGTGGGAGCCGTACCCCAGTGAGAGTCAGTGTGTGTGGGAGCCGTACCCCAGTGAGAGTCGGTGTGTGTGGGAGCCGTACCCCAGTGAGAGTCGGTGTGTGTGGGAGCCGTACCCCAGTGAGAGTCAGTGTGTGTGGGAGCCGTACCCCAGTGAGAGTCGGTGTGTGTGGGAGCCGTACCCCAGTGAGAGTCGGTGTGTGTGGGAGCCGTACCCCAGTGAGAGTCGGTGTGTGTGGGAGCCGTACCCCAGTGAGAGTCGGTGTGTGTGGGAGCCGTACCCCAGTGAGAGTCAGTGTGTGTGGGAGCCGTACCCCAGTGAGAGTCAGTGTGTGTGGGACCCGTACCCCAGTGAGAGTCAGTGTGTGTGGGACCCGTACCCCAGTGAGAGTCAGTGTGTGTGGGACCCGTACCCCAGTGAGAGTCAGTGTGTGTGGGACCGTACCCCAGTGAGAGTCAGTGTGTGTGGGACCGTTACCCAGTGAGAGTCAGTGTGTGTGGGAGCCGTACCCAAGTGAGAGTCAGTGTGTGTGGGAGCCGTACTCCAGTGAGAGTCAGTGTGTGTGGGAGCCGTACTCCAGTGAGAGTCAGTGTGTGTGGGACTCGTACCCCAGTGAGAGTCAGTGTGTGTGGGACTCGTACCCTAGTGAGAGTCAGTGTGTGTGGGACTCGTACCCTATTGAGAGTCAGTGTGTGTGGGACCCTTACCACTGTGTTTCTGGGAGGGAGGGCTGATGCTGCTGAAGTCACTATGCTGAGGTTTCTGTATCCTTTGTGCGTTTGAAGGAACACAGTGAGCGGAAACAGAGGGTCCGTTTCCAGCTGGAGATTTCCAGCAATCCCGAGGAACAGAGGAACAGCATCCTGCATCTTCAGGATGCAGTGAGGAAGCATGTTACCCGCATTCGGCAACTTGAGAAACAAATCTACCTGATCACAAAGGTAACCAAGCCTCTGACAGCATTAACACTGACCTTGTCTCTGTCCCAACTCATTGTCTACAACATCAACCTTCAAGGATGTAAATACACTGGGGGCAGTTCAGACAGTGGTGGATTTTGTGGGTCCCCGCACTCACCTTTATCAGTGGGCCCATCAATGGCATCACATCCTGCCCCCAAAGGTGTTCCATACCAATGACGTCATGGCCTGCCTCTCCCGGTGACATACCCCCCCCGGCCCTGCCTATTGATTTTGGGATGTGTGTGTAACCCAGTGACCCTCACTGTTATTCTGGGGTTTGTGATGTGTTGGCTGAAGATCATTAGTTATTATTTTCAAGTCACTACAGGATGACAACCGGACCAATGTGCTGCTGAAACAGAGCCAGGAACTCCAGACACGGTTAAACCAGGAAAAGATGGATCTTCAGGCCAAGAGCGAGGAGCTCAATATCCTCATCAGGCAAGTGCAGAGTTTCCCCACTCACTGCTTGATTTAACTGGCTCTCCGTTCCACTGGCCCTGTTCCACTGGATCGTTACACTGTCCGGTTGCACCGACTCCATCGCCCTCATCCCCATGACACTGACTCCATTACACTGATGCCATTATACTGGCTCCCCCTTCCACAATCCCATTACACAGACCCCCTTCCGCAGTTCCGTTATGCCGACCCAGTCATGTGTACTGAAGCTATTACATAATCAGTTACATTGACTATACTGGCCCATTGCACAATCCTGTACGTGATCCCAGTTCTGTGTACTGAGTTCCGCACTAGCCACTCACTTCCTCACTGTTTAGTAATTCCTGTCAATCCTGGGGGAGTTTGTGTATCAGCCATATCTCAGTTGGTAGCTCTCTCTCTCTCTCCCTCTCTCCCTAACGCGCATGGTTCCAACTTCCAGTCTCTCTCCAGGATTTCAGTTCAATGATCCAAGGCTAAGTTTCCGTGCAGTGCAGCAGGAATGCTGCAGTGTCACAGATGCTGCCTTTCGATGCACCATCTCGTCATGCAGGCGAATGTAAACGATTGCAAAGCCGTTCTTTTGAAGCAGGGGGATCTCTCCAGAGACCCGGCCGATAATTTATCCCTCGGTCACCATCACAGAAAACACAATATCGGATCATTCTCACATTCCTGTTTGTGGGAGCTGGCTGAGTGCTGATTGGCTGCCACTTTCCATCTGAAAGTAAGAATCCTATTTTGCTTTTCACAATCTCAGGACGTCCCAAAGGATTGTACAGACTTTGAAAGACTTTTTCAAAGAGTTGCTTTTGGAAACATAAATATACTTTACTAAATACCTCCTCAGCTGTAAGAGAGGTAAAAGCCAATTTGTGCACAGCAAGATCCCATTAACAATATCAGCAGCCCCTGCATCTCGCGCCATGCGACAGGATCTCGTTTTCCCCTTGTGTTCTCTCCCGCGACCTTTCCTGACCCTTTGTGACCCTGTGTCTTTCAGGTGCTTCAAGGATTTCCAGTTGCAACGAGCTAATAAATTGGAGCTGCGTAAGCAGCAGGAGGATGTTAGTGTGGTGAGGCGCACGGAGATTTACTTTGCCCAGGCACGCTGGAGACTGACAGAGGAGGATGGGCAGCTTGGCATTGCTGAGCTGGAGCTGCAGAGATTCCTGTACAGCAAGGTAATACAACCAGCAAGGGAACCGGAGACCTGGCTGGTGGGGAGCTGGAAACCCAAAACATAGAACATTACAGCGCAGTGCAGCCCCTTCGGCCCTTGATGCTGCGCTGACCTGTGAAACCAATCTAAAGCCCATCTAACCTACACTATTCTAATATCATCCATATGTTTATCCAATGACCATTTAAATGTTAATGTTGGTGAGTCCACTACTATTGCAGGCAGGGCATTCCACACCCTTACTATTCTCTGAGTAAAGAATCTGCCTCTGATATCTGTCCTTTATCTATCACAGCTCAATTTAAAGCTATGTGCCCTCGTGTTATCCATCTCCATACGAGGAAAAAAGCTCTCACTGTCCACCTTATGTAATCCCCTGATCATCTTATATGCCTCTGTTAAGTCACCTCTTAACCTTCATCTCTGTAATGAAAACAACCTCAGGTCCTTCAGCCTTTCTCATAAGGCCTGCCCTCCATACCAGGCAACATCCTGGTAAACCTCCTCTGACCCTTTCCAATGTTTCCACATCTTTCCGATAATGCGGTGACCAGAACTGTGCGCAATACTCCAAGTGCGGCCGCACCAGAGTTTTGTACAGCTGCATCATGACCTCATCGCTCCGAAACTCAGTCTCTCTACCAATAAAAGCTAACACACTGTACGTCTTCTTAACAACCCTATCAACCTGCATGCCAACTTTCAGGGATCTGTGCACATGGACACAGATCTCTCTGCTCATCCACACTACCAAGTATCTTACCATTAGCCCAGTACTCTGTATTCCTGCTACTCCTTCCAAAATGAATCATTTCACACTTTTCTGCATTAAATTCTTTTTCCTAGGATGGAGAAAGCTAGCACGAGGGGACACAGCTTTAAATTAAGGGGTATGAGTTATAGGACGGATATCAGAGGTAGGTTCTTTACTCAAAGAGTGATTAGGGAGTGGAATGCCCTGCCTGCAGCTGTTGTAGATGCGCCAAGTTTGGTGGCGTTTAAGAGGTTAGTTGATAAGTATATGGAAGAGAAGGGAATGGTTTAGTTTGGAGGGGCATTGCTTTTTATTTTGGTCGGCACAACATCAAAGGCCGAAGGGCCTGTTCTGTGCTGTAATGTTCTATGTTCTATGTTCTAAATTCCACTTGCCACCTCTCAGCCCAGCTCTGCAGCTTATCTATGTCCCTTTGTAACCTGCAACATCCTTCTGCACTGTCCACAACTCCACCAACTTTAATGTCATCCACAAATTTACTAACCCATCCTTCTACCCCCTCATCTAGGTCATTTATAAAAATGACAAACAGCAGTGGCCCCAGAACAGATCCCTGTGGTACACCACTAATAACTGAACTCCAGGATGAACATTTTCCATCAACCACCCCCCTCTGTCTTCTTACAGCTAGCTAATTTCTTAAACAAACCGCTAAATCATCCTCAATTCCATGCCTCCATATCTTCTGCAATAGCTTACCATGGGGAACCTTGTCAGATCTGGGTGATGGGGGAGGGGGTAGAATTAGAGAACCAAGGCGCGGTGGATGGCGGGCAGCTGGAGACCAAAGTGGAGGAGGGGAGATGGAGAATATTCAGGGGGACTGGGAACCTGGCACACTCACAGTGACGGGTTTCCAATATATAAATATCAGGATTATTAGGATAATACGGGCCCATTAGTCCCAGAATTCTGAGTCCTATTTGACAGCTGAACCCAACCTGCTAACCTCATCCTCTCGCCTCCTACCCAACACTGATTATGAGGGAGGTTGCAGTAACTGTCCCCCGCACACACGCACTCACATATCACCCAGAGAGACCTATTTCACTGAGCCTTGTTTATCGAGGCTGATTGAGGAAGGGGGGAGATCAGGCCGGTCTTGGGGGGGTGAGAGAGTTTGTGTGTGTGTGTGTATGTTGGGGGAGGGTGGTTCAGGGTGGATACGTGGGGGTCTGTCCACTACAGCTCCATCAGTCAGTGACTGAGTGCAACCTCTTCCTACAGGTCAATAAATCGGATGACACGGCAGAGCACCTGCTGGAACTGGGGTCTTTCACCATGAACAACCTGCTCCCAAACTCCGTGTACAAGGTAAGCAGAGAACCCCCAGCAACACAACACCATGTACACAGCACCACGTACAAGGTAAGCAGAGAACCCCCAGCAACACAACACCATGTACAAGGTAAGCAGAGAGCTCCGATAATACAACACCAAGCCGACTGGAGCTGAGAGAATGTTCCCATGCAGTGAGTGACTGGAAGGACACTCAGTTATTATCTAGGGGCTGATTACTGCAGCAACAACTCTGTTACAATCTGGCCAGGCCTGTACTCAAAACAAACTCAAACTATAATGCCTGGAATTTAGCAAATTTCACTCATCAGATGATTAAAAGATTCAATGGGACGGACACACTGACACTCCCCCACCCACACACCCACCCACCAATGGATGCACTGACCGACCCATGATAAAGTAAAGTTTATTCATTAATTAGAAGTAAAGATTACATTAACACTGCAATGAAGTTAATGATGGTGATGGAGAGGGATCAATCATTACTGAATATCATCAACAAATCAATATTATTAATATCAGATAGGTCTATGGCCTAGTAGGTGTGGGAATGATCGGCACAGTTTGTGGTTCGAAGGGCCTGTTTGTGCTGTAGTGTTCTAAAAGGTGACATGGTAATACAGTGGTTAATGCTGCTGTCTCATAGCGCCAGCGACTTGGGATCGATTCCCAGCTTGGGTCACTGTCTGTATAGAGTTTGCATATTCTCCTCGTGTCTGTGTGAGTTTCTTCCCACAGTCCCAAAGATATGCAGGTTAGGATGATTGGCCGTGCTAAATTGATCCTAGTGTCAGGGGATTAGTAGAGTAAATATATGGAGTTATGAGAATAGGGACTGAGTGAGATTGTGGTTCATGCGAACTCAATGGGCCAAATGGCCTCCTTCTGCACTAAAGGGATTCTGATTCTAAAAGGTAAGTAATTAGAGCTGGCGTTTCTAAGCAGGAGAACTTACTGAAGGAGATGAGTGAAGGAAGATTAGAGGGAGAAAGACGATGATGATGTTACACCAGTTGATGTTGAAATGAGGAAGTTTGTTTGAGCAGATGTAGAGGAGAAATGAGCAGTTGAGGTGATCTGGGGTAGATTATTTTAGACTGTACTTCACAGAGATGGTGAATCAGTTGTGGGTTCCACAGGGAATTGAGTGGAGCTCTTCTTTCCATTCTCATGTGATACTGAGCTTCAGAGAACAGAGGCGCCCCCTCCAATCTCTGCTCATCTAAGTCACTGGCTCAGAGAATGCTTCAGTTACCATGAGATCAGGAAATGGAGAGTCAACCAATAACTCGTCTATGTCTGTGTGTGCCTCTGCGCCTGTGTGTGTGTGTGTGTGTGCCTCTGCGCCTGTGTGTGTGTGTGTGTGTGCGCCTCTGCACCTGCGCCTGTGTGTGTGTGTGTGTGCGCCTCTGTGCCTGTGTGTGGCGCGCGCGCCTCTGTGCCTGTGAGTGTGTGCCTCTGTGCGGTTGTGTGCGCGCCTGTGTGTGTGTGTGCCTCTGTGCCTGTGTGTGTGTGCCTCTGCCCTGTGGCCTCTGCGCCTGTGGTGTGTGTGGTGCCTCTGCGCCTGTGTGTGTGGTGTGTGTGCGCCTCTGCGCCTGTGTGTGTGTGTGCCTCTGCGCCTGTTTTTGTGTGTTGCCTCGCACCTGTGTGTGTTGTGTGTGGTCCTCTGCGCCTGTGTGCTTTGCGCCTGTGTGTGTGTGTGCGCCTCTGCGCCTGTGTGTGTGTGTGCGCCTCTGCGCCTGTGTGTGTGTGTGCGCCTCTGCGCCTGTGTGTGTGTGTGCGCCTCTGCGCCTGTGTGTGTGTGCGCGCCTCTGCGCCTGTGTGTGTGTGCGCGCCTCTGCGCCTGTGTGTGTGTGCGCGCCTCTGCGCCTGTGTGTGTGTGCGCGCCTCTGCGCCTGTGTGTGTGTGCGCGCCTCTGCGCCTGTGTGTGTGTGCGCGCCTCTGCGCCTGTGTGTGTGTGTGCGCCTCTGCGCCTGTGTGTGCGTGCGTCTGTCTGCCTGACTGTCTCTCTGGGCCTTATTTTACCAAAAATTCACACATTTCCAGGTACAGAATTGCAGTAAATTTGGGTGTCGGGCTGTAATGCGATCTGCACCCAAAACGAGCAGACTGCACCTTTACCGACACGCGATTCGTGCGCAGATCCGGTCCACACCTGATGATTTAAATACATTAGCAAGCATTTAAATTAATGAACTGTGCACCCAACTCTATCGCCAAATCCCATTTTACTGTCACCGGATCCATTCCGGATCCGCACTGTTATCCACCTGCAGAATAAAAATCTGGAGCGGATTCCTATTCTGCAGGGGAGCCTCTGAAGCTTGTCCTCCTCCGACACCCTTCGCAGACCCCCAGCTAAACACCCCGGCAGACGCCCCCCAACCTTGGCAGACCGCACCCCACCCCTCACACCTCGGGAGACAGCCCCCCTCGGCAGACCACAACCCCAACCTACCTCGATCTCCCTCCACCATCCTTCTGGCCTGTACTCGTTGGAGAGCCTGCAGCACCTTCCTGGCCTTCTGCTGGTGTCTCTGGGAGAGGAGAGTGGGCTCAGATGGATCTCTGGTTGGGGTATGGGGAAGGTTGGAGTGGGAGGGGGGAATGGGAGGGGATGGGGGAATGAGGGATGGACTTGGGAGAATGTCCAAACCCCTCAACCAGAGATCCGTCTGAGCTCACCCCCCTCCTCTGGCAGACACCAGCAGAAGGTCAGGGAGGTGCTGCAGGCTCTACAGTGAGTGCAGGTTAGGAAGGTGGTGGAGGAGATCAAGGTAGGGTGGGGGTGTGTCTGCTGAGGGCTGTGCCCCACCTCCCACCCCCCTGGGGAAGGTTGGGGGGGGTGCGGGGGGAGTCTGATCGTGTGCCACCCACTCACCTCCTCTGCTGTTTTAGTCTTTTGCGATGGTATTGGACTGGGGTAAACACGGTAAGAAGCCTCACAACACCAGGTTAAAGTCCAACAGGTTTCTTTATAATAAACTTGTCAGACTTTAACCTGGTGTTATGAGATTTCTTACTTTGTCTTTTATGCCTGGGCGCGCTGTTTCAGATTTTTTTGAATTGCGCATGCCACGGACTGATCAGAACTGACAAAAAGCCTATGGGCTGGAACAAGGATTCCGGACACGGATCCGTTTTATATCCAGATTCATCCCTTAGCCTCCGATTGATAAAATCCAGTCCTCTGTCTCTGTGTCTGTGTCTCTGTGTTTGTCTCTGTCTGTCTCTCTGCTTCTGTGTTTGTCTCTATCTCTGTGTGTGCCTCTCTGTCTCTGTGTCTATGTCTGTGTGTGTGTGTCTCTGTCTCTGTATGTGTCTGTGTTTTGGTATGTTTCCATTTTTCTGAATGTTTGTAGTATGTTTGTTTCATGCACATTTCATGCGCGTACCCGAACATCATTACCTTATTACTTTATTTCTCTGGTTTATTAGTTGGTTAACTTGGCTCTTTCACACTGAAATATGAGATATTAAGGCCCAGACTGATTGCATTCTCAGGCTAGTATGTGTTTTCGACAGGTGGTGTTACGGCCTCAGAATCCCTCTCAGTCAGCCCGGCAACTTGCTCTGAGAATCTTCAGTAAGGTCCGGCCACCTGTGGGTGGGATCTCCGTGAAGGAGCACTTTGAGGTAAGCTTTAACTCATCACTTGGAGTTGCGTGGGAACCAATCGCAATCTGTGATCCAGTGGTCAAGAAATCTCGGGATTGCAGAGAGTTAGAACATAGAACATAGAACATTACAGCACAGAACAGGCCCTTCGGCCTTCGATGTTGCGCCGACCAATATAAAAAGCAATGCCCCTCCAAACTAAACCATTCCCTTCTCTTCCATATACTTATCAACTAACCTCTTAAACGCCACCAAACTTGGCGCATCTACAACTGCTGCAGGCAGGGCATTCAACTCCCGAACCACCCTTTGGGTAAAGAACCTACCTCTGATATCCGTCCTATAACTATCACCCCTTAATTTAAAGCTGTGTCCCCTCGTGCTAGCTTTCTCCATCCTAGGAAAAAGGCTATCACTGTCCACCCTATCTAAACCTCTAATCATCTTATATGTTTCGATAAGGTCCCTCTTAGCCGCCTCCTTTCTAACGAAAACAACCTCAAATCCCTCAGCCTCTCTTCATAAGACCTGCCCTCCATAGCAGGCAACATCCTGGTAAACCTCCTCTGTACCCTCTCCAATGCCTCCACATCTTTCTTATAATGTGGGGACCAGAACTGCACACAATACTCCAAGTGCGGCCGCACTAGAGTTTTGTACAGTTGCAACATGACGTTGCGGCTCCGAAATTCAATCCCCCTACCAATAAAAGCTAAGACTCCGTATGCCTTCTTAACAACCTTATCGACTTGACTGCCTACTTTCAGGGATCTATGCACAAATACACCAAGATCCCTCTGTTCATCAACACTATTAAGAATCCTACCATTAGCCCTATACTCTACACATTTATTATTTCTGCCATAGTGCATTACCTCACACTTTTCCACATTAAACTCCACTTGCCACCTCTCGGCCCAGCTCTGCAACTTGTCCAAGTCTCTCTGCAAACTAGAACACCCCTCTTCACTATCTACCACTCCACCGACTTTAGTGTCATCTGCAAATTTACTAATCCATCTTCAATACCCTCATCCAGATCATTTATAAAAATTACAAACAGCAGGGGCCCCAAAACAGAACCCTGAGGTACACCACTTGTCACTGAACTCCAAGATGAATATCTCCCATCAACCACCACCCTCTGTCTTCTATCTGCTAGCCAATTCCTAACCCAATTAGCTAAATCACCCTCTATCCCATACATCTGCATTTTCTGCAGAAGTCTTCCATGGGCCACCTTATCGAACGCCTTACTAAAGTCCATATATACCACATCAACTGCCTTACCCCCATCCACCTCTTTGGTCACTTTTTCAAAAAACTCAATAAGGTTAGTAAGGCACGACCTACCCTTCACAAAACCATGCTGACTATCCCCAATCAATTCATTTCTCTCTAAATAACTATAAATCCTATCCCTAATAATTCTCTCCAATACTTTGCCCACAACAGAAGTAAGACTCACTGGCCTATAATTCCCTGGAAGGTCTCTCTTCCCCTTCTTGAACAATGGGACCACATTCGCTATCCTCCAGTCCTCCGGAACCACACCCGTAACCAACGACGACCTGAAGATCAGAGCCAGAGGCTCTGCAATCTCCTCTCTTGCCTCCCAGAGAATCCTAGGGTAAATCCCGTCCGGCCCAGGGGACTTATCCAACTTCAAACCCTCGAGAATATCTAGCACATCCTCCCTATCTACTTCAATACTTTCCAGTTTGCTACCCTGTACCTCAGTGTTCTCCATAACTACATTTACATCACCCTGCGTGAATACCGAAGAGAAATATTTATTCAGTGCCTCTCCAATCTCTTCAGGCTCCACGCACAACTTCCCACTGCTGTCTATGACTGGCCCTAATCTTGTCCTAACCAATCTTCTATTCTTAACATATCTAAAGAAAGCTTTAGGATTCTCCTTAATCCTATCAGCCAAAGTCTTCTCGTGTCCCCTCTTAGCTCTCCTCAATTCACTCTTTAGCTCCCTCCTGGCTAATCTATAGCTATCCATTGCACTAACTGAGCCTTCAAGCCTCATCCTGACATAAGCCTCCTTTTTCCTTTTAACCAGCGAATCAACTTTTTTCGTACACCAAGGTTCCCTTACTTGACCATTTCCTCCTTGCCTGACAGGGACATACTTATCAAGGACTCGCAGCAGTGCCCCTTGAATAAGCTCCACATTCCAGATGTTCCCAGTCCCTGTAGTTTCCTAGTCCAATCTACGCACCCTAATTCTCTCCTGATGGCCTCATAATTACCCTTCCCCCAGCTATAACTACTGCCCCCAGCTTCATGCCTGTTAGAAAGTAGAAAGTAAAAACAGATTGTGTCACCATAGAACCCACTCCCACCCAATGTCACACACTCACTCGAGCGCGTGTGCGCACACACACGCATAAACACACACCATTTAGTTTTGTTAATGATAGGGCAATCAAAATTCGATACATTCAAGAGCCAGAATTTGAAGGGTTGTTGGTGATTAGAGAGGAGGGAGATGATGGAGGGATTTGAGCACATAGATAAAAATGTAGGTCAGTGGGCACAGGGTGATGGATGAAATGGATTTAGTGTAAGTTATGATACAGTCAGAATCCCAAATTCAGCCTGTTGTGGATAGATTGACTGAATCTGTTCCAGAATAATCCCTCACCTTCCCCTGGTATCTGGGAGGGGAGGCTGTTTCAGTAACGACCCTCCCAATCCTCATACCTGGTTTTATCATCACTGGAATTGTACGGTGCTCAGACTGTGCTGCTTTATCTGGCCAATTCCAATGTTCTCCGGCTCCTCTCCTACCTCACCCCCTCTGTAAACTTCACCCTAAACCCTTCAGCCTGCATGCTCCATCCTGTTCCATTCCAGAGCAGAAACAAAGCGTGCAGCCCAACCATTGTCTGTCCAAGTCTCTCTCCCATCTCACTTTACCTTTCCATCCCCTTTTCTCTCATGTATTTGTCTATGTTCCATTTGAAAATACCAAAGCTGTTCCATCCACTTCCTGTGGTAGCGAGTTCCACCTGCTAACCACTGAGTGAAGAGCTCAATTTTAACACAACTTTATTTCTATAGAATTGTATACCCTGAGATTAAATTCTACAGTTTGAAGTTGCTTTGTGACTCGTGCGTCTATTTACTGGAATCTCTTTGACCTTCTCCATCACTCAGATTTTTATTTTTGAAGTTGTTTCTGCTTTTCGGTGAACACCTCAGAGTGGAGAGGGGCTGGAGAGTGTGTCTCAGGGTTAGGCAGGGCTGCTGGGAAAATGCCAGCGAGATCCTGAACAAGGAAAGAATATTAGAATGTAGAACATTACAGCACAGTACAGGCTCTCGATGATGCGCCATTCAGTGGAACCAATCTAATGATCCTCTAACTTAAACTGTCCCAATATTATCCATACGTCTATTCAATGACCATTTGAACATCCTTAAAGTTGGCGAGTCCACAACTGCTGCAGGCAGGGCATTCTACGCCCTTACTACCCTCTGAGTAAAGAACCCATCTCTGACATCCGTCTTATATGGGTTGGTGATAGCAGAGAGACAGTGGGGGAGGGTGGGGTCAGAGTGGCAGATACACCAGGGGGAAGGGTTAGAGTGGCAGAGAGACAGCAGGGGGATGGGGTCAGGATAGTGGACAGTCAGCCAGATGGCAGTGGGGTTGGAGTTGGGGTCAGGGTCGGAGTGCCTGTCTCCTCTGACGAACACCCTCTGACCCGGGTTTAGGTGAACGTTGTCCCGTTGACCATCCAGTTGACCATCCAGTTCTTCAGACGGATGATGGGATTCTTTTTTCCTGGGCGGAATGTGGAAGAGGAAGAAACGGGAGCGGACGAAGAAGATAAATCCAAACTGGTGACAACAGGTAAAGCTGGCGAGCTCTTGTAGAAATTGGGAGGGGGGGAGGGGGGGGGGGGTGTGCAAGGAAGGAGTGAGGGTGAGTGTTCGAGGGTGTCAGTGTGTGAGTACACAGATATAGGAGGAGGTGAGGGCGCGGGCATCGTGGGATGGGTGAGGGCGCGGGCGTCGCGGGTGGGTGAGGGCGCGGGCGTCGCGGGGTGGGTGAGGGCGGCGGGGCGTCGCGGGGTGGGTGAGGGCACGGGCGTCGCGGGGGTGGGTGAGGGCGCGGGCGTCGCGGGGTGGGGTGAGGGCGCGGGCGTCGCGGGGTGGGTGAGGACGCGGGCGTCGCGGGGTGGGTGAGGCGCGGGCGTCGCGGGGGTGGGTGAGGGCGGCGAGCGTCGCGGTGGGTGAGGGCGCGGCGTCGCGGGGTGGGTGAGGGGGCGTCGCGGGGTGGGTGAGGGCGCGGGCGTCGCGGGGTGGGTGAGGGCGCGGGCGTCGCGGGGTGGGTGAGGGCGCGGGCGTCGCGGGGTGGGTGAGGGCGCGAGCGTCGCGGGGTGGGTGAGGGCGCGGGCGTCGCGGGGTGGGTGAGGGCGCGAGCGTCGCGGGGTGGGTGAGCACATACATATCGGAGTCGTTGGTCCCTGTATGTTGGTTCCCTCTGCCAGTTTTGATACGAGGCCTGTTTATTGTGCGGAGCAGGGATCCCCGTCAACGTAAAATCCCGTCAGCTGATGGTGTCAGAGGATTCTGTTGCCCTGGGATCTGCCAAAGGAGTCTCTGCTGGACTAAACAGGGGTTCGGGAGTAAGAAGATCCTTCAGGAAGCTTCCCGAGGTAGGTAGGCTTCCCCTGTGAGGTGATTTGAGATGTTCTGGAAGGTGCTATGTGCCTGTTCTGTTTGGCGGTGGGAAAGTGGCTTCACTCGCCAGAGGAAGAGGGGCACAGGAGGTCAGCGGATGGCAGGATGTATTGGAACATCTGGAAATTTCTCCATCCACAAAGGCAGCCCATCTGAAGTACACTGGGTCCCAGTCCAGCAATGTCTCAGTTGTAAAATTCTCATCCTCCTTTACATATCACATGTCCTCTCCCCTCCCTATCTCTGTAATCTCCTTCAAGCCCACAAACCCTCCCAGATCTCTGGTCTCCTCTAGTTCCAGTCTCCTGGACAATCCCAATTTTAATAACTCCATCATTGGCAGCCGTATCTTTAGCTGCCTGGATCCCCAAGCCCTGGAATTCTCTCCCTAAATCCCACTATCCCTCTCTCTCCACTCAGACCAAGCTTTTGGATTGGAATCATGCTTTGATAATTGCTCCTGCGTGGAGAGTCCTGGGAGGTTTTACTTTGTGAAGCTGTTGTATAAATAATGGAAGGTCACAGATCTGAAACATTAACTCTCTTTCTGTCTCCACAGACCTGCTGAGATAGAAGACAGAGGGTGGTGGTTGATGGGAGATATTCATCTTGGAGTTCGGTGACAAGTGGTGTACCTCAGGGGTCTGTTTTGGGGCCCCTGCTGTTTGTAATTTTTATAAATGATCTGGATGAGGGTATTGAAGGATGGATTAGTAAATTTGCAGATGACACTAAAGTCGGTGGAGTGGTAGATAGTGAAGAGGGGTGTTATAGTTTGCAGAGGGACTTGGACAAGTTGCAGAGCTGGGCCGAGAGGTGGCAAATGGAGTTTAATGTGGAAAAGTGTGAGGTAATGCACTATGGCAGAAATAATGAATGTGTAGAGTATAGGGCTAATGGTAGGATTCTTAGTAGTCTTGATGAACAGAGGGATCTTGGTGTGTATGTGCATAGATCCCTGAAAGTAGGCAGTCAAGTCGAGAAGGTTGTTAAGAAGGCATATGGAGTCTTAGCTTTTATTGGTAGGGGGATTGAATTTCGGAGCCGCAACGTCATGTTGCAACTGTACAAAGCTCTAGTGCGGCCGCACTTGGAGTATTGTGTGCAGTTCTGGTCCCCACATTATAAGAAAGATGTGGAGGCTTTGGAGAGGGTACAGAGGAGGTTTACCAGGATGTTGCCTGGTATGGAGGGCAGGTCTTATGAAGAGAGGCTGAGGGATTTGAGGTTGTTTTCGTTAGAAAGGAGGAGGCTAAGAGGGGACCTGATCGAAACATATAAGATGATTAGAGGTTTAGATAGGGTGGACAGTGATAGCCTTTTTCCTAGGATGGAGAAAGCTAGCACGAGGGGACACAGCTTTAAATTAAGGGGTGATAGTTATAGGACGGATATCAGAGGCAGGTTCTTTACCCAAAGGGTGGTTCGGGAGTGGAATGCCCTGCCTGCAGCAGTTGTAGATGCGCCAAGTTTGGTGGCGTTTAAGAGGTTAGTTGATAAGTATATGGAAGAGAAGGGAATGGTTTAGTTTGGAGGGGCATTGCTTTTTATATTGGTCGGCGCAACATCGAAGGCCGAAGGGCCTGTTCTGTGCAGTAATGTTCTATGTTCTATTTCCACAGTTTCTGTTTTTGTTTTTCCAGTGAGTTGCTCTGAGGAGTGAGTTACTGTTAGAACAAAGAACAGAACAGCACAGGAAACAGGCTCTTCAGCCCAACAAGCCCATGCCGCCACCCCGATGTTCCCACCTCTACCTGTGATCCCTGTCTATGTTTATAGATCTATGGATTAAAAACCAAATTTGAGACAATTTAGGGAGAATTTGTTTTGCCAATTAGCCTAAGAGCACATCTTTGGGATGTGGGAGGAAACTGGAGCTCCCGGAGAAAACCCACGCAAGCACGGGGAGAATGCACAAACTCCCACAGACACAGGCCCAAATCCATGTATCTGCACAGCACAGCTATAGTCACTGAGCTGTCGTGTTGCACATCAGATGGTCCACGTCAAATGTTGAGGACAGAACCCAGGCAGCAGGGATTCCCCACAGTCTCCCAACCTGGAGAAACCTCAGCTCCCTGGGGTCCAGCGCTAATAAATGGCTCAGGCTGAGCCTCTCACACTCTGACTGGGGCCAAAGGCACCATATCCCAAAATCCTGCCAGAATTCTCATCTCCACTGGGCTTTCAGCCCCTGGGACAGAGCTAATATTTCCGTCTGTAATCTTTCATCATTTACTCACACCCCAGAGTGGCCTCTGTGAATTGGAGGCAGTGGGGTTATTTCACACTCACAGAATGCATTGAGTCTGCAATGACCATAATCCCACCCTGCCCTATCCCCAGAACCCCATGCATTTACCTTAGCTTGTCCCCCTGACACTAAGCAGCAATTTAGAACATAGAACATTACAGCGCAGAACAGGCCCTTCAGCCTTCGATGTTGCGCCAACGAATTAGGAAAAAGCAATGACCCTCTAACCTAAACCATTCCGTTTTCGTCCATAAACTTATCTACTAACCTCTTAAACGCCACCAAACTTGGCGCATCTACAACTGATGCAGGCAGGGCATTCCATACCCTTATCACCCTCTGGGTAAAGAACCTACCTCTGACATCCGTCCTATAACCACCACCCCTTAATTTAAAGCTTTCTCCATCCTAGGAAAAAGGCTATCACTGTCCACCCTATCTAAACCTCTAATCATCTTATATGTTTCAATAAGGTCTCCTCTTAGCCGCCTCCTTTCTAACGAAAACAACCTCAAATCCCTCAGCCTCTCTTCATAAGACCTGCCCTCCATACCAGGTAACATCCTGGTAAACCTCCTCTGTACCCTCTCCAATGCCTCCACATCTTTCTTATAATGTGGGGACCAGAACTGCACACAATACTCCGAGTGCGGCCGCACTAGAGTTTTGTACAGTTGCAACATGACGTTGCGGCTCCGAAATTCAATCCCCCTACCAATAAAAGCTAAGACTCCATATGCCTTCTTAACAACCTTATCGACTTGATTGCCAACTTTCAGGGATCTATGCACATATACACCAAGATCCCTCTGTTCATCAACACAATTAAGAGTCCTACCATTAGCCCTATACTCTACACATTTGTTATTCCTGCCAAAGTGAATTACCTCACACTTTTCCACATTAAACTCCATTTGCCACCTCTCGGCCCAGCTCTGCAACTTGTCCAAGTCTCTCTGCAAACTATAACACCCCTCTTCACTATCTACCACTCCTCCGACTTTGGTGTCATCCGCAAATTTACTAATCCATCCTTCAATACCCTCATTCAGATCATTTATAAAAATTACAAACAGCAGGGGCCCCAAAACAGATCCCTGAGGTACACCACTTGTAACCGAACTCCACGATGAATATCTCCCATCAACCACCACCCTCTGTCTTCTATCTGCTAGCCAATTCCTAATCCAATTAGCTAAATCACCCTCAATCCCATACATCTGCATTTTCTGCAGAAGCCTTCCATGGGCCACCTTATCGAACGCCTTACTAAAGTCCATATATACCACATCAACCGCCTTACCCCACATCCACCTCTTTGGTCACTTTTTCAAAAAACTCAGTAAGGTTAGTAAGGCACGACCTACCCTTCACAAAACCATGCTGACTATCCCCAATCAATTCATTTCTCTCTAAATAACTATAAATCCTATCCCTAATAATTCTCTCCAATACACTCTCCAATTTAGCATGGCCAATCCACCTAACCTGCACAGCTGTCGGGGTGGGGCTTGGAGTGGGGCGGGAGTGGGTCTGTCACCAGCGAGCAGGAAACTCTGGACATTCTCACTTCCTTCTCATGAGGTTTAACGCAGATTTCCCTTGTTAGTTGCCTGGCCAATCAGGAACACAATCTTGAGATTATTCACATTGAGAGTTTATCCATTTCCAACAGCATCCAGTGGATGATATCGACAAGATGAAGGAGAGAGCAGCCATGAACAATTCCTTCATCTATGTGAAGATTCCACAGGTCCCTCTCTGCGTCAGCTACAAGGTGAGACTACTGTCAAAACAGTGTAGAGGGAGCTTTACTCTGTATCTAACCCCATGCTGTACCTGTCCAAGGAGTGTTTGATGGGGGACAGTGTAGAGGGAGCTTTACTCTGTATCTAACCCCGTGCTGTATCTGTCCTGGGAGTGTTTGATGGGGGGACAGTGTAGAGGGAGCTTTACTCTGTATCTAACCCTGTGCTGTACCTGTTCTGGGAGTGTTTGATGGGACAGGTAGAGGGAGCTTTACTCTGTATCTAACCCCATGCTGTACTCCTGGGAGTGTTTGATGGGGACAGTGTAGAGGGAGCTTTACTCTGTATCTAACCCCGTGCTGTACCTGTCCTGGGAGTGTTTGATGGGGACAGTGTAGAGGGAGCTTTACTCTGTATCTAACCCCGTGCTGTACCTGTCCTGGGAGTGTTTGATGGGGACAGTGTAGAGGGAGCTTTACTCTGTATCTAACCCCGTGCTGTACCTGTCCTGGGAGTGTTTGATGGGGGACAGTGTAGAGGGAGCTTTACTCTGTATCTAACCCTGTGCTGTACCTGTCCTGGGAGTGTTTGATGGGGACAGTGTAGAGGGAGCTTTACTCTGTATCTAACCCCGTGCTGTACCTGTCCTGGGAGTGTTTGATGGGGACAGTGTAGAGGGAATTTTACTCTGTATCTAACCCTGTGCTGTACCTGTCAAAGAACAAAGAACAACACAGCACGGGAAACAGGCCCTTCGGCCCAACGAGCCCGCGCCGCCATCCTAACGTCTTAATGACATATAGAGACCAATATAGGGACAATTTGTTACCCAATCAGCCTAAGAGCACATTTTTGGGATGTGGGAGGAAACCGGAGCACCCGGAGAAAACCCACGCAACCACGGGGAGAACGCGCAAACTCCCGCAGACACAGGCCCAAATCCATGTGTCTGCACAGCAACAGCGATAGTCTCTGAGCTGTCATGTTGCCCATCTGATGGTCCAGTTTAAGCATACACTAACGACATGAAGCACTAGGCCACTCCTGAAGTAACATCCAGGAGCAGCCCTCGCACGACCTGCCGAATGCATGCACCTTGTTGGTCAACAAGGTGGACCGAATAGCCTGTGGAAACAATTAAAGTATTTAAACAGTCCTCATATATCCCTCTATCTGCAGACCGCTCATGTGGCTGTCCAAGAGACCCTTAAACAACCCTAGCGTGCCTGCTCCCACCACCTTACTCGGTAGTGCATTCCACACCCCCACTACCCTTTGTGTGAAAAAATGCCCTCTAATATTAGTCTTATACATAGCCCCCCTCACCCTAAGGCCGTGACCCCTCGTTCTATCGAATCTAATGGTGGAAAAAGCTTACCACCATTTACTCTATCTATACCCCTCATAATCTTATATACCTCTAATAGATCCCCTCTCAGCCGACGTCTTTCAAGGGAAAACAACCCCAGTACGTTCAACCTTTCCTTGTAAGACAGCCCTTCCATACCAGGCAGCATCCTGGTAAATCTCCTCTGCACTGTCTCCAGGGACTCCACATCCTTCCAGTAGTACGGTGACCAGAACTGGACGCGGTACTCCAAGTGAGGCCTAACCAACGTTCTATACACTTGCAACATCAAACTCCTACTCTTGTATTCTATACCCCTTCCTATGAAGGCTAACATACCATACGCTTTCTTTATCACTTTTTCCACCTGTACTGACACCTTCAGAGACTTGTGAACCTGCACCCCCAGGTCTCTCTGCGTCTCTATACTCCGGATAGTTTTACCTTTTATCCTATAACTCCCCTCTACAGTATTCCGGCCAAAATGCATCACCTCGCATTTATCCGGATTAAATTCCATTTGCCATCTATCTGCCCAATCTACCAGCCTATCTATGTCTTGTTGTATTGCCTGGCACTGCTCCTCAGTCCCCGCCAATCCAAGTATCTTAGTGTCATCAGCAAATTTGCTGATCACACCACCTACCCCCTCTTCCAAGTCATTTATATAAATCACAAATAGAAGAGGTCCTAGTACTGAGCCCTGTGGCACACCACTAGTGACTGACCTCCAGTTGGAAAAAGAGCCTTCCACTAATACCCGCTGTCTCCTCCTCCCAAGCCAGTTCTCAACCCATCTACATACCTGGCCCTGTATCCCATGCGCCTTCACCTTTTTTATCAGCCTACCATGGGGAACCTTGTCAAACGCCTTACTGAAATCCATGTAGACGACATCAACAGCTTGTCCTTCATCAACCGTCTTGGGAGTGTTTGATGAGGTAAGAAGTCTGACAACACCAGATTTAGATCCAACCAATTTATTTGATAGTAAACTCACAAGCTTTTGGGGTTTGCCCTTTGTCGGATGAATGGAGAGTTCTGGCCTCAGACAAAGCATATAACAGCACAGACAGTTTACAGATTACTGATTAGAATGCGAGTCTTTACAATCATTCTAATTCTAATCAGTAATCTGTAAACTATCTGTGCTGTTATATGCTCTGTCTGAGGCCAGAACTCTCCATTCACCTGACGAAGGGCAAACTCCAAAAGCTTGTGACTTTACTGTCAAATAAATTGGTTGGACTTTAACCTGATGTTGTCAGACTTTTTACTGTGTTTACTGTTGATGTTGTCAGTCCAACACTGGCATCTCCACATCGTGTTTGATGGGGACAGTGTAGAGAGAGCTTTACTCTGTATCTGACCCTGTGTTGTACCTGTCCTGGAAGTGTTTGATGGGGACAGTGTAGAGAGAGCTTTACTCTGTATCTGACCCTGTGCTGTACCTGTCCTGGAAGTGTTTGATGGGGACAGTGTAGAGAGAGCTTTACTCTGTATCTGACCCTGTGCTGTACCTGTCCTGGAAGTGTTTGATGGGGACAGTGTAAACTCTACGATGTATCTTGGATTCCATTCTGCCTTCCTCTGACCTTTGGATGTAATGCAGAAAATCTCTGGAATGTATCTGTTTCAGGGTGAGAAGAACATCGAGGATTGGAAGGATTTCAATCTGGTTTTGCCATGCCTGGAATATCATAACAACACGTGGACCTGGCTGGACTTTGCTATGGCAGTGAAGAGGGACAGTCGCAAGGCCCTGCTTGCTCAGGTTTGTCCTCATTCTAAATAGTCCCTTTCCCACCTGTCAGCAGAATATAGCTCAGAGAGAGTTCCATCTGGGCTCTTAGTCCCATCTGCATTTTGACTCTGACGCAATCGTCTCCCTTCCATCAGCCCCTTAAATCCCATTCCAACTGTCAGATTCCCTGATTACGGAGATTAAGATCAAACAAAGGTTTTGCTCAGTGTTTTTCCCAGTCCTTTGCCCAGACAACTCTGTTAGAATGGACAGATTAGCTCTGAGTTGTGCCCTCCACCTGCCTTGTGAGAATCATCGTAACTTGTACAGAGTTCACACAAATTTCCAAAAATGAGAAACAGGCCAAAAGTCCCTGGTTTATTCAGCCTTTGCTTACAGCTATGAGATACAGAGACATCTCCCCCATCCACTCAGAGCCTCCTGGGACAGGAGGAAAAACAGATAAAACCCCAGGTGTATCAGGGAAGACAATCTGCAAAATCTTCCCGCGACAACTGACACTAGTCCAGATCTCTCTGAATTTATTTACGTAACAGGATACCTACTCCTTATACAAAATGATTTTCATTTCACTCAGTAACAGGCCCAGCTTTCTGTCGAAGCAATTCAGAGAATCACATTCACTGTTCTTATCAGCACCCCGTTCCAGAGGGACTGCTGTTCTCTGCAGTAAAACAACATCTAACATAGTCCTGTCCTTAACCCTGAGCCTGGTCCCTCCTCAACCTGTCCAGCTGCATTATTACCCCACATAACATCCTTTATAACACAATAATATATTAATGGTTTGGATGAGGGAACGAAATGTAACATCTTGAAGTTTGCAGATGATACCAAGTTGGGTGGGAGGGTGAACTGTGACAAGGATGCAGAGATCCTTCAGAATGATCTGGACAGGTTGGGTGAGTGGGCAAATCAATGGCAGATGCAGTATAATTTGGATAAGTGTGAGGTTATTCACTTTGGAAGCAAAAACAAGAAGGCAGATTACTACCTGAATGGCTGTAAATTGGGAGAAGGGACCATGCAGTGGGACCTGGGTGTCCTTGTGCACCCGCCAGTGAAGGTAAGCATGCAGGCGCAGCAGATGGTAAAAAAGGTAAATGGTATGTTGGCCTTCATTGCAAAAGGTTTCGAGTACAGGAGCAGGGATGTGATGTTACGATTATACAGGGGCCTTAGTGAGGCCACACCCAGAGTATTGTGTGCAGTTATGGTCTCCTTTTTTGAGGAAGGATGTTCTTGCTCTCACGAGAGTGCAGTGAAGGTTTACCGGGTGATTCCAGGGATTATGGGACTGATATATGAGGAAGATTGACTAGGTTAGGATTGTTTTCATGGGAATTCTGACAAATGACGGGGGATCTCATAGAGACTTATAAAATTCTAACAGGACCCGACAGGGTAGATACAGGATGTTCCCGGTGGTGGGGAGTCCAGAACCATGGTCATGGTCTGAGGATTCAGGGTAAATCATTTAGGATGGAGGTAAGGAATTTCTTAACCCAAAGAGAGGTGAGCCTGTGGAATTCATCACTACAGGAAGTAGTTGATCCAAAACATTGAATGTATTCGAGAGGCGGCTGGATATAGCACTTGGGGCAAATGGGATCAAAGGTTATGGGGAGAAAGCAGGATTCGGCTATTGGGTTGGACAATCAGCCACGATCATAACGAAAGGCAGAGCAGGCTCAAAGAGCCGAATGGTGGCCTCTTGCTCCTATCTTCTATACTTTTTCTATAAACCATGATCCAATCATCCATAATTCTTTGTTGAAGCTTACAATCGAACTCTAAACACCTTTACCCACAGAGTGGTGAGAATGCAAAACTCGCCACTGCAGGGAATGTTTAAGGCAAATAGCATACATCCATTTGAAAGAAAAGGAGATAAACAAATGAGGGTGAATGGATTAGAAGGATATGTTGATAGGGTAAAGCTAAGTTAGAGGAGGCTCATGTGGAGCATAAACACCAGCATAGATCTGAAGAAGAGACATAATCAACTGGGAGAAATAATCCTGGGAGCTACCATTAGAATCATAGAGGTTAACAGCATGAAAACAGGCCCTTCAGCCCAACTTGTCCATGCACCCTTTTTATTTAATCATTAAGCTAGTCCCAATTGCCCATGTCTGGCCTATATGCCTCTATACCCATCTTAACCATGTAACTGTCCTAAATGCTTCTTAAAAGACAAAATTGTACCTGCCTCCACTACTACCTCTGACAGCTTGTTCCAGACACTCACCACCCTCTGTTGAGAAAAACTGTAGTAACAAGTCTCACAACACCAGGTTAGAGTCCAACCAATTTATTTGATAGTAATCCCACAATCTTTCAGAAAGCGTTCCTTCATCAGGTGTGTGGAAGGTTCTGTTCAGAGAAGGGTATATAAAGTCACACAGTTTACAGAATACTGATTAGAATTCAAGACTTTACTTTTGCATTCTAATCAGTATCCTGTAAACTGTGTGCCCTTCTCTGATCAGAACCTTCCACACACCCTGACGAAAGAACACTTTCCGAAAGTTTGTGGGATTACTATTAAACTAATTGGTTGGGTGGTGTTGTGAGACTTCTTACTGCGTTTACCCTAGTCCAACGCCAGCATCTCTACATCATGAGAAAAATTGTCCATTGACCATAAACTGAACTGGACTAGTCATAGAAATACTGTGGTTATAAGAACAGATCAGAGGTTGGGAATTCTGTGCTGGCGAGTAACTCACTTCCTAACTCCTGTCTGCCATCTACGAGGCACAAGACAGGAGTGTGATGGAATACTTCCCACTTGCCTGGACAGGTGCAGCTCCAACAACACTCAAGAAACTCAACACCATCCAGGATAAAGCAGCCTGTTTGATTGGCACCACATCCACAAACATTCACTCACTTGGTAGCAGCAGTGTGAACCATCTACAAGATACATTGCAGCAATTCACCGAAGATCCTTAGACAGCATCTTCCAAACTGTTGACAGCTTTCATTTAGAAGGACAAAGACAGCAGATACCTGGGAGCACTACTACCTGGAGGTTCCCCTCCAAGCCACTCATTATCCAAACATGGGAATGTATCACTGCTCCTTCACTGTCACTGGGGTCAAAATCCTGGAATTGCTTCCCGAACAGCAGGGTAGATGTACCTGCAGCACATGGACTGCAGCAGTTCAGGAAGGCAGCAGGATGGGTAATTAATGCCTCTCCACAGACACTGACACTTACTGAATGTTTCCAGCGTTTTCTATTTGTATTTCAGATTTCCAGTATCTGCTTTGTTCTAATTTCATTAAACCAGCAGAGAGAGTTTGGGCTAATTGGCCAGTTTCTGTGCTGTAAATACTTGACAATTCCCTGAGTCTGTATCTGGCTAGAAAAGGAGTTTGAAAGTGAGAATTAATCTCTCTAGGATGATCACAGTTATAAAAACACCAAGTCTCCTCGCGTCCCTTACCCAACCCTGTACAGGTAATAAAAGAGAAACTGCGTCTGAAACCAACCTCGGGACTGGAAGCAAGGGGCAAGAACACCGAGCTTAAAACAGACGGAAGCGTCCAGCAACAAGAGGAAGATGAGAAAGCCCGTATGCTGATCGGCTCAAAACTGATCTCTGGTGATAAAACCTCAGGCAAGAAGTCACTATTTGGGAAGCGCAAATGAGCATCAAGATGGGTGGTCAATTATCTCACTCTGGTGACCACGTGGTGGGTTGAGGGGAAAGAGGTCAGATATTACACAGCCGCTAACCACCCACGCCTCCCCAGATTCCTAAATATAACCCTAGGCACTTTCACACTGCTGTAAAATTGTGTAAAAAAAAATTATTAAAAGCTTAATAAACTGTGATGTAATTAATATCCACACTAAATGCTGTTTTGTAGTAACTGTAAAATTTGTAATGTACTTTTTTTTCTGTCTTTCGGCTATAACCGTGATTTATTTTTAAATAATTGAGCATTAAATGCAGTCCTTCCTACTTTACCAAAAAAATGAAGTTCTGAAGACTTCAGCCAAATGATTGTGAAATTGGGACTGAATGAATCAGTTAACACAGCCTTGTCCCTATCTCTGTCAGCTCCTTTACCCACACTGGGTTTGCTTTCTGTTGGGCCCTGTTCATGAGCAGTCCCTGGATGGTGCAGGTTTCTGTCAACCCAGGTTTCTCTCACCACCCCACTGCAAGCTTCCCATTCCACCCATCTGCAGACAGAAACAGAAGCTGGGACCCTCCTGCTGTTACTGAACGTGCAACACAGTTTGAACTGATAGCTACAATTCTGAGACATGACAAGAAATAATCTTGACTCAAGCTCCAACTCCCGTCTTTAAACAAAACCCGTTATCTCTGTAGAAAATCACAAGTACAAAACCAGGAATGCAGCCAATCACCGAGAATAAACGCTACGCAATCGGTGTCTGTTAATTCAGTGTTTTATTATTTAACGTGGGAGTGTTGTGAAAATCTTTGCAGGGAAAATGTTGAGCTTATTTGATAATGCCAGGGAGGGGACAACTTTTGTTTTCATTGTGTTTGATTTGGTGATGGTGGGGGAAAATAGCTTCACTGCCCCTTGTTCAGGTTTCCTCCTCTCCAGCGTGGCAGGTAAACCTGGAAATGTCAAATTTGGGGAAGGGAAGCTCTGAAAAATACCTCACTTTAAATTGTAGCAGTGTTCCTGTTGTGCTTATTTTGGCCAACAGTTCAGCTCTGTGACTGGAGTTACAGCCTAAAGCACAAACTCTCACAGTTAGTGCTGCCCCTGCTCTCCCACACTGCTCCCCCACAACCCCCTTTCAGTTCTGTTGCAGTGTCAGCTCTGAACACAGATGAGCGAGCCAGGTGTACTCAGGATATGTTAGTGAAAGTTTCACATTGTTGGTGTAATCAATGTGTTGGTTTTTATAAAGAATTATTGTCCTTAAGTAGGTACTGCTCTCAGTCACAGATTCCACTGGAACAGATTCATGAACGTAAATTTTACTGTGTGTAAAAAATAAATTTGCCAAAAGTAAAGAATAAATTTGTTTTGTAACAACTTCTTGGCCGTTATTTCTGATTCAGACCAAGTGTCACTTAACTTTCATTGGGCAGGAAAGATTTTCATTTCTATAGCAACTTTCACAACTTCAGGCCTTTACTGTCAGTGAAGGCCTTCTTGAACTGTGACCATTACAAACAGCAGTTTGAATGATCAGATCATTTTTGAAATTGGTTAAAGATGAAATGAGTGGTCAAGAAACCACAAAGAGTTCCTCTGCAATGTGGCATCTTTTCTCTGTACCTGATTGGGGGGGGGGAAAGCTAGGGACTTTCACTGATTAACCATCAAGACTTCAAAGCTTTGCTACCTCACCAAATAGCCTTTTCTTTTATTTCATGCCCACTTTCTGTGGAGCAATGCAGTCCCATTCCACACACCCTACTGTCTGAAAATTCCTTCTCACATCATCAGATGTCATGTACATGGTTAAACTGTTTAGATTGCTTCATATTTTTAATCCTGGGATGAAGGCAACACATGGAAAGCATTCTGTTTTTCATGGGCACCGTAGTGATTAGCACTGCTGCCTCACAGTACCAGGGTACCAAGTTCAATTCTGGACTCAAGTCACTGTCTGTGCCAACTCTGCACATTCTCCTGTGTCTGTGTGGGTTTTCTCCCACACCCTAAAGATACAATAAGTAATTATGCAACATCTCATTAAAGTCCAACAAGTTTATTTGGTAGCATGAACTTTCAGAGCATTGCCCCTTCATCAGTGCTCCAAAAGCTTGTGCTACCAAATTAAACCCCAGTCCAACGCTGCAACTCCAAAGGTGTGCAGATTAGGTAGATTGGCTACGGGAACTTGCCCCTTAGTGTCAGGGGCGTATCTGTGGGGTTATAGGGATAGGGCTTGGATGGGATTGTTGTTGCTGCAAACTCAATAGACTGAATGGCCTCCTTCACTATAGAGATTCTATGACACTGAAAACCTGCATCATGCAAGAAAGTAACAGGCAAACTGGAAGGTGTAAACATGACTGCTTTAGCCAGAGATAAACATGGCACCTTTTGGCAGTTTAGAAATTGATGTAATGCAAGTTGCTTTTTAGTGATCTTGTTTTAAACATGTATATTAGATGTCAGGCTCAGTAAAGCATAGGCACTGCATCAAATAAAAATCTTCCTAGTAACCTGCAAACATTGCTGGTGGTCTCTGAGGGGAGGCGGATGTCTAGTTGTGAGAGACAATTTTTACTAGTTATCATGCTGGGATTTGAGTTGTGGTTTAGCAATGGAGATGTATGAGACAGAATTTTTACAAAGGGTGATGGGTGCCTGGAACTCGCTGCTGGGGAAGGTAGTGGAAGCAGCTATGATAGAGTTTTAAGGGGTGTCTGGACAAATACGTGAACAGGATGGGATTAGAGGGATACAGTCCCCAGAAGGGTGGGAGGTTTTAGTTCAATCAGGCAGCATGGTCAGTGGACGGTTGGAAGGACGAAAAGCCCATTCCTGTGCTGTAATCTTCTTTGTTCAATACCATGAGCGAGGCCACAGCAGGATGGCTCAGCACAGTCTCTACTAATAAACTGCACTGAACAGAGAGCAGGAAGTGAAACCCTGTGACTTCTGGTCAGACTTCTAAAGAAAGATTTCATCAGAATAAATTTGAGTGGATCTAAAGGTTTAGTTTATTTTTTTCTAAAAAGCAGGCAGTTGGCCTGAAAACACAAATTAAGACAATGTTATTTGCTACTTTTCTCAAACATTCACTGGTTCCCACAAAACAGCCAAAGGTCTCTTGTTTAAAAACATACCAATTCCCATCAGCAGTGCCAAAATTGTTTAAATTGTAAATCCCTGATTCAGGTTTTGAATGTGTGACAGTCTATTTTACAGTGAAAGCGACTGCAGCCCTCCCTGACTATGCTGCAGGCCCATTTTTAAAAAAAATCTGCTTGGACTCAACACTTCTGCATCTTCCAGGCATTGCATTTTGACAAGTAAAGAGCACGAGGCACAGTGTAAACCAAGTCTGACTATAGAAACTGCCAAACTGTGACTGTGGCAGGTTTTGCTGCAAACTATCCCTTCTCGTTGCAAACACTCATTCCCAAGGGAGTCCCTCAGTCGGGCAGTTACTCCAACTGTTAGCTGCTGGGATTTGAAAAGCCCAGGGATTGAGGTCAGCCCACACTCGGTAAACGATGCTGCAAGCAGAAGCCCCAGTCTGCATGACAATGCCAGGCAGATAAGAACTGTTCTGCCAGTTACTTTATACAGGACCCTCCAGCCAGTTGGTGGGGAATATGAAACAGAGCTACTGTCCTCTATTCCTGAACTCTGACCTGTGGATCCTGCACAGGGGGAAGGGGCAGTGCCATCAACAGTCAAGGGAGGGATACATGTAGCATGCAGTAACGTGAGGAGTTGTGCTTTATACATTGAGTAGCAGGAGTTGGTGACTGGCTCTGGACACACAAAGCAGGTTTTAACCAGCAGGTAGCGGCAAGAGGAGGGAAGGGCAGGTGAGGTTGGATTCCAGGAAACATACTCCCTTTCCAACAAACACATTTCATAACCTGGTAAAAGATTTGGAAAGCTGTGCCCTCTCTGGGAGAACTGGCCTCTTCACCAACCCTCTGACCAGTTCTAGTGAAGAAGTGAGGAACACATCGGCTGGCAGATTCTCCAATCCCTTGGTTGCTTTTCTGGATTTATAACAGGATGGAAACATTCCCACAGCATTTGAAAACATACAGCCATACACTGAAACTTAATGACAACAGAACCTGAAGCCAAATTTGACTACAACTGGTGAGAGTATCTGTGCAGCCTGTAACTATTGATGGGTTTAAATAGGAAGATTCAATATGCAGATGCGGCAGGTGTGAGTATTTATACCGCTCCAATTGTTCGAGAGAGGCAATGGTGCTCTCCCACCTCAGTACACGTGCACCATGCCGTACAGGAAGGTCCAGAACAGGATGTAAGTGAAGAGGCCACCAACCAGGCCTCCGGTGAAGAGAGGACGACGAGACTTGAAGTATTTGCTCCAGCAACGGCCGGCTTTAACAATCAGCAGCACGGAGAGCAGGAAGGAGGCAACAAAGTAGAAGATGAAACCAGTCAGTGCTGTCAGACCCAGGATGCCAGCGGTGGCTCCGGACAGAGCGGACACAGATGTGCGGCAATAGTCCAGGATGGCAGCGTTCCCTCGTACTGCCAGCTCACTGATAAACTGTGGACCTTCCCGTTTAAATCCCATTGCAGCCATTACAAACCCAGGAATACAGGAGAGCCTACAAGTGAACAAAGGGATGAATACTGAGATACAATAACAGCTTGCATTTACAAAGTGCCTCTGACAGTAAAATTATCCTCAAGGTGCCGCACAACTTTTACACATGGTACGGCTTCTGCTCTGCCCAAGACCACAAGGAACTACAAAAGGTCATGAATGTAGCCCAGTCCATTGCACAAAACAGCCTCCCATCCATTTACTCTATCTAGACTTCCCACTGCCTCGGCAAAGCAGCCAGCACAATTAAGGAACGCGCGCATCCCAGACATTCTTCCACCTTCATGTCTCAGGAAAAAGATAGAAAACTATGAGGTCATGTACCAACCAACTCAGTTCTGCTGCTGTCAGACTTTTGAATGTATTTACCTTGCATTAAATTGATCTTTCTCTACACCCTAGTTATGACTGTAACACTACATTCTGCACTCTATGAATGGTATGTTTTGTCCGTATAGCACACAAGAAACAATACTTTCACTTTATACTAATACACGTGACAATAATGAATCAAATCATCCCCAAAGTGCTACACAGGAGCTTTGATGTAACACAGTTTGAGACTGAGCCTCGCAAGGAGATATATACTGTGGCACACTGGTTAGCACTGCTGTCTCAGTACCAGGGGCCCAGGTTCAATTCCCAGCTTGGGTTACTGCCTGCGCAGAGTTTGCACATTCTCCCTGTGTCTGTGTGGGTTTCCTCCAGGTGCTCTGGTTTCCTTCCACAGTCCAAAGATATGCAGGTTAGGTGGGTGGTTGGCTATGCTAAATTATCCCTTACTATCAGGGGACTAGCTAGGGTAAATGCATGGGGTTACAGGGATAGGGCCTGGGTGGGATTGTGGTCAGTGCAGATTTGATGGGCCAAATGGCCTCCTCCTGCACTGTAGGGATTCTATGATAGTGGAGCACGTGACCAAAAAGATGGTCAAGAGGGGGGTTTTAAGCAGCGTCTTGAAAGGAAGGACAAAGATAGAGAGATTCAGAGAGGGAATTTCAGAATTTAAGATGCAGGCAGCTGATGCCACAGTTGTTACTGAAGTGATTAAAATCAGGTATTCCTGGAAGCACAGAAATGCAAGAGAGTTGTAAACTGGAGGAGATTAGAGATAGGGACATGACCACAGAGAACTTGATGATGAGTATGAGTATTTTAAATCTGAGGGAACTCCAAAGAAGGAGCCAGTGTAACTCAAGAAGCGGAGGAGTAATTAGTAAATAGGACTTGGTACAAGTTAGGATGTGGGCACAGGGTTTCAGAGCAGCTGTTTACACAGGCTGGAATATGGAAAGCTAGGCTACAATGGATCAGAATCAAATCGAGATAACAAACATTGAGTTTCAGCAGTTCAAACAGGGGTTGGAGATTGACAATGCTAATGATGTGGAAATGGATGGTCTTACTGATACAATGAATAAGGCCAGATGGTAAGGTTGTAGTCTGCTTCAGCTTCAGATAGAGGCCAGGGAGAGGATAAAAGTTGCCATCTTGGGAACAAAGTGTGGCAAAAGGGGATGAAAACTCAAAGAACACAATGGGAAATAGCAGGAGTTGGCTTTGTAGCTCCTTGGGAGAGCTCAGTCATCAAATACCTTCATGGTTAAGCCTCAACCTCAACTTCCCTAATTTACCTCTACCTTTCCTGATTCCCTCAAGAGTTCAAAAGTCTATTTGATCTGAGTCTTGAATAAACTCAATGACTGAGCACCTGGAGCTCACTGGGATTGAGAATTCTAAAACTTCAAAACCTTCAGTGAAGGAGGATCTCAGTCCCAAATTGGTCAATCCTTTGTTCGGAGACTAAGTTAATTTGTCATAGATTCACTCTACACTGTCCCCATCAAACGTAGAAACTAGAAGCAGAAACAGACCATTCAGCCCTTCGAGCCTTCTCCACCATTCATTATCATGGTTGATCATCGGATGTCCTGATGCCCCTTCTCTCCACCACATCCCTTTTAGCCCCAAGAGCTATATCTAATTTCTTCTTGAAATCAGACCATGTTTTGACCTGAAATGTTTTCAGTGAATTCCACCCATTCACCATCCTTTGGGTGAAAAAATTTCTCCCCAGCTCAGTTCTAAATGGTTTACCTTCTATCCTCAAACTGTGACCCATAGTTCTGGACTTCCCCACAATTGGAAACATTCTTTCTGAACTTACCCGGTTAGAATTTTACATGTTTCTATGAGATCCCCTCTCACTTTTCCAAACTCCAGTGAATATAACCCAAACCAATTTAGTCTCTTCTCATATGACAGACTTGCCATCCCAGGAATCAGCCTGGTAAATTTTCATATTCCTTCAGTAGCAAGGAATCCTGCCTCAGATAAGGACACCTGAACTGCACACACAGGTGTGGCCTCACCAATGCCCTATATAATTGCAGTAAAACATCCCCATCCCTATATTCAAATCCTCTTAACAGGAAGGCCGACATACTATTTGCCTTCTTTACTGCCTGCAGTACCTGTGATGCATGAGGACACCAAGGTCTTGCTTAGTACCACCCTCTCTCAATTTACACCCATTCAAGTAATAATCTATCTTCATATTATTGCTACCAAAGTGGATCTCACATCTATCCACATAACTCTACATCTGCCATACACATGCCCATAAACTCAGCCTGTCCAAATCATGCCAAAACATCTCTACATCCTCCTCACAGTTCACCTTCCCATCCAACTTTGTATCATCTGCAAATTTGGAGATAATACACTTGAGTTCCCTCTCATAAATCATTAGTATATAATGTGAACAATTAGGGTCCTAGCACAGATCTATGCAGACCCTCACCAGTCACTAATTATCAATCAGAAAAAGACCCATTTTTGCCAACTCTTTGCTTCATATTTGCTAACCAGCTTTCTAGCCATCTCAAGACTTTACCTGTAATCCCATGTGCTTTAACTTTACATAGTAGTTTGTTTTGTAAAAATCCAAACTACTTCCACTGGTTTTCTACTAGTTACATCCTCAAAGAATTCCAATAGATTCACCAAGCATGATTTCCCTTTTGTAAATCCTTGCTGACTTTGTCTGATTATACCATTGCCTTCCAAATGTTGAGTTACAAAATCCTTGATAACGGACACTAACAACTTCCCCAGCACCAACATTAGGTTCACTGATCTATAGTTCCCTGTTTTCTCTCTACCTCTTTTTTTGAACAGCAAGTTCAGAGTTGAGAGGAACTTCAGAGTTGAGGAGGCATTTCTTCACACAAAGGGTAGTGAATCTTTGGAATTCTCTGCCTGACGAGGTGGTGGAGGCTTCCTCACTGAATATATTCAGAGTGGACAGGTTTTTAATTGACAAGGGAATTAAGGGTTACAGGGGAGAAAGCGGGAAAGTGGAACTGAACCACTACAGATCAGCCATGATCTTATTGAATGGCGGGGCAGGCTCGAGGGGCTGGATGGTTTACTCCTGCTCCTATGTTCTTATAGGTTACATTAGCTCCCAGTACAGACAGAGATATTTTACAGACTGGGTTGCAGTTCCACGGTCTGACACAGACTCTGTTCTATTTTATCTATAGTGTTCAATCTGCACTGCCTCTCAGTGCATGGACAGCGCCCTCTGCTGCTCATTGGCTGAAACAGCACCCTTGGCCGGGGTCCTTCCTCCCACGGAGTAGTCCAATGCACTGCCAGACCGGGAGCAGTAATGTGCCTCGAACGCGCGGCTCCCCTACCGCCCGTCACCGCTAATCCTGAGGCGGGACCCAGCCGCCCCTTCTTCATTATCAGTGCTGGGCAGCGAGTAACTCACCGGCGCCAGCCGCAGCTTCTCCTTCCCTCACACAGACAGACAGACAGCTGCTTCCCCCGGAGCAGCCGCCATTAGCCAGGGAGCCCCACCCCTTCCGCTCACCTTTCACCTGCACCGTCCCGTCAGAGAGAGAAAAACAAATAAAATATGCCTCAAATAAAACGCAACAGATTCAAATTAAATTGTAATCAATTCCTGAAAGGACAGATATAAAAATATTACCGCGCTTAGATAGACAATCTTACACCCTCGGATTTGATTGACAACACGCTGCCTGCGACCCCGCCCCTTCCGTCTTCGCGGAAGGGGCGGGGCAGTGTGAGAGGCGGGGCCGCGCGTGAGTGATAGCCCCGCCTCCTACGCAGCTACTCACGCGCAGCCCCGCCCATACGCAATTACGCACGCTCCAATCCCGCCCCTCACATCTTCAAGCCCGTCCTCTTAGCTCTGCGCACACAGACGGCCACGCCCTTACGCAGTGACGCACCCTCCAACCCCGCCTCCCTGAAGGGTACAGCCACGCCCCCGCACGCTTCCCGCCCCCGCACGCAGCACCACCCCCGCACGCAACCTCGCCTTACGTAGTTACGCACGCTCAAGCCCCGCCCCTGACGCAGTAACGCATGCTCCTGCCCCGCCTCCTGGTTTGTGGACGACGTTGGCTTTGGCGCCTGCGGCTCGAGCAGGTAGTAGTTTTTCCGATCGTTCTTGGAATTCAAATCCCTTCAGTGTAATTTCTTAACCGATCACTCCTTCATCTTGTTCTTTTACAGATTTTTTTTCAATAAATCATCGCAATATATTTTAAACTAAATTGCGGTTGGAGTGTCAATGATAATTAGGCAGCGCCTTAATTTATGCAGACCACGCCCTTCATGAATATGCTAATCTGTCAGAGGAACAAAGAACAAAGAAAATTACGGATAAAGGCAAATTACTGCAGATGCTGGAATCCGAGACAAAAACAGAAAATGCTGGAAACTCCCAGCAGGTCTGACAGCATTTGTAGGAAGAAAATAGAGCAAATGTAGCACTGACTGTATTCTCTCTAATGGATGCTGTCAGATTTGTTGAAATTTTCCAGCATTTTTTATTTCTTAAAAAAAAGCACAGAATCAACCCTTCAAGCTTTTGCCAATCATGATGCCTTAACTAAATTAAAAAGAAACCTTCTGCCCTAATTTGGCCTGTATCCTTCTATTTCTTCCCTATTCCAGAAATGTGCAGGTTAGGTTGATTGGCCATGATAAATTGACCTATGTGTTAGGGGGATTAGCAGGGTAAATATATGGGGTTATGGAAATAGGGTGGGATTGAGGCCCATGCAGACTCGATGGACCAAATGGCCTCCTGCTACACTGTAGAGATTCTGTGAGTCATGTACCTATCCAATGCATCATAAATATTGCCAGTGTGTCTGCTTCCACCACCTCTGATTTGAGAAGGAACTTCTTCACCCAATGGGTTGTGAATTTGTGGAATTCCTTATCTAATGAAGCAGTTAAGGCTATCTCATTGAATGTTTTAAAGGCAAAGATAGATTTTTGAACAGTAAAGGAATTAAGGGTTATAGTGAGCAGGCGGGTAAGTGGAGCTGAGTCCACAAAAAGATCAGTCGTGATCTTATTGAATGGCGGAGCAGGGGCTAGATGGCCGACTCCTGCTTTTGTTCTTATGTATCTCCTCTAGCAGTGTGTTCCATGCATCCACCACTCCCAGTATGTAAAAATTATCCCATATCTCTCTTAAACCTTCCCCTCTCACCTTGAACCTGTCTCCCTTGTAATTGACACTTCCACCCTGGGAAAAAGTTTCTGAATATCTACCTGAAGTATGTTGCCCAGAATTGACCCCTACTCCAGCTAGCGTGCAACAAATGGTTAATAAACTAGTTCAGAAACACGATATTTCAGGGGAAGTCCTGTAGCTTTGTTTCTGTGATATATCTAATTTTATCTAATTATGATGGTCTTGTTTACATTTCTTTGGCCTCAGATTTAAGTCTCATCAATCCTATTTACAATTAAGAAGGTTAATTCTTGTAATCCCCATGACGGAGGCTTCTTCACTTTGTGTTCAAATTCCTCCATGATCCCTCTATGTAAAAGCAAATTACTGCAGATGCTGGAATCTGAAACCAAAAGAGAAAACACTGGAAAATCTTAGCAGGTCTGGCAGCATCTGGAAGGAGAGAAAAGAGCTGATGTTTAGGCCCCAACTATTTCTTCCCTTGCCTCCTGCAGTAATCTGGGATAAATCCCATCCGGCCCTGGAGATTTGTGCCTCTATGTAACCTCCTACATCCCCACCACCTACCCATGGTTTCTACACTTCTCCGATTCTGGCCTCTTCAATTCCTGATTTTAATCACTGGTCGCTACTGGCATTGTCTTCAGCTGCCTGGCCCCCACCTTCTGGAATTTCCTTCCTAAACCTGCCTACCTATCTCTCCTTAAGTACACTCCTTAAAACCTCCTGCTTTAACCAAGCTTTTCTTTTTAACATTATCTCCCCCAATGACCTGTGCCAGAATTTTACCATCTGGCCCACATGAGGCTTGTAAGATCCCACCCAGAAATGCCTTTTTGCATGCCCCACCCACTCCGATTCTGGGGCAGATGTGCCAGTAGAATTCCAGTGTCAGTTTTTGATAATGCTGCTGTGAGACACTTTGGGATGTTTTACTATGCTGAAGGTGCTATAGGAATGCAGGTTGTTGTCAACAGTTTTTGTGTGTCTGTGGTTTTGCAGTTGAAAATGAGTTTGCCAGCTCCTTCTGCCCAGTATGTTCTGGGTCTGGATCTTGGTACCAGCTCAGTGAAGGCAGTGTTGTTAGATACCAAGAGCCGGACAGTGGTCGACAGCCAGATCCAGGAAACCAAGGCAGAGATCAGCAGCACGGAAGGAGACAAGGTAAAGGAAGTATACTGTCTTGCGTTGATTTTGTACTGGTTATTCATTGAATTTCGTGGAAAAGTAGCCACTTTTACCAATAAAGAAAATCCTCGTATTTCTATCGTATCTTTCATGATCTCAGGACATCCCAAAGCGTATCATAGAATCATGGAATTCTATAGTGCAGAAGGAGGTCATCGAGTCTGTACTGAACTCAATCCCACCCAGACGCTATCCCTATAGTATCAGGCATTTACCCGAGCTACTCCCCGACACCAAAGGACTATATAGTACGGCCAATCCATCTAACCCGCACGTTTTTGGACTATGGGAGGAAACCGGAGCACTTGAGCAAACCCACACACACATGGAGAGAATGTGCAAACTCCACACAGACAGTTACCCAAGGCTGGAATCAAACCCAAGCCCCTGGCGCTGTGAGGCAGCAGCACTAAGCAAGGGGGTGAAAGGTTATCCGGAATAGATGGGAATGAGGATATAATTAAAACAGCTATAATCTCAGGGGATAGTGAAGTAGGGTTGATGAGCTGAGTGGCCTGCTGCTGTCTCCTAATTATGCATGTTCATCTGTAGTGTAGGAAACACTACATACATAGTGTTGGGAGATGCAATGGCCTAGTGGTATTATAACTAGACTATTAATGCAGAAACTCAGCTAATATTCTGGAGACCTGGGTTCAAATCCCACCTGGGCAGATGGTGGAGTTTGAATTCAATAAAAAAACTCTGGAATGAAGGATCTACTGATGACCATGAAATCATTACCAATTGTTGGAAAAACCCATCTGGTTCACTAATGGGAAAAAATCTGCCGTCCTTATCTTGGTCTGGCCTACATGTGACTCCAGAGCCACAGTAATGCGGTTGACTCTCAATTGCCCTTGAGTAATAAATGCTTGCCAGCCAGCAAAGCCCATGTCCCATAAATGAGCAACAGCCAATTTGCACAGCAAGCTCCCATAAACAACAATAACGTTTTGGTAATGTTAGCTCTTAAATAAATATGATCTAGGACATTGGAGAGATCTGCCCTGCTGTTCTTTGTCATAATCCCATGGGCTTCTGACAGATGGAGCCTAAGTAGAACATCTTGCCACTTCAGCGGTGCAGCACTCCCTCAGTCTGTAGTGGAGCATTGACCTAACTTTGTCTGGATCTTTGGAGTGGAACTTCAGTTCATGACCATCTGACTTAGGAGTGAGAGCGCTGCTCAGTGAGCCACCCGCTGCGAACATCTGCATTTTGGGTCTTTTACTGTGGAACCCAAGCTGAGTCACAGAATTATCCAATCCCTACAGTGCAGAAGGAAGCCATTCAGCCCATCAAGTCTGCACCAACCACCATCCCACCAATGCCCTATTCCTGCAACCCCACATATTTACCCTGCTAATCCCCCTAAAACTAGGGCCAATTTATCATGGCCAATCAACCTAACCTGCACACCTTTGGACTATGGGAGGAAACCAGAGCACCCAGAGGAAATCCACACAGACGCGAGGAAGACATGCAAATCCCACACAGACAGTGACCCCAGCCAGGAATTGAACCTGAGTCCCTGGCGCTGTGAGACAGCAGTGCTAACCACTGGGCCACTGTGCACCCTGTGTCGAAAAGAGGTTTTTTTCACATAGCAAGTTAGGATTTAGAGAGACTGGGAGGGTGGTATAAACAAACTCAGTGGTAACTTTTCAAAGGGAATTGGATAAATACTTGAAAAGAAAATATTTGCCGGGGAGACCCTGGGGATTAATTGGTCGGTTCTGCCCATATACTGGCACAGATTTGATGGGATAAATGACCTCTATCTGAGTTGTAGGTCTGTTGTGATTTTACGCATCAGAATTAACTGTTAAATTGAATCTGAAAAAATGCAAAAATAATTCCTTGGACTCTTTTATCCAGAGAATTCGCACAGTTAAGATCATCATGTAGCATTTTAACAGGAATCTGCCTGCACTCAGTAACTTACACAATGTTTTCCCTGCTTGGACTTTGGTCAAGTGTAACCATGGAGAGGGGAAGTACACACCCCATTCAGTAATGCAATCAGGTGTTGCCCCATCACTTGACACTGCCACAATTCTACACACTTCTGTCCCAATCCCTTTATTTTGTGAGATTGGAGCTTGTACTTGTCTCTTGTGGAGACCATGAATTGAATTCAGTTTGAATTTGAAGTGGTTTTTGAAGAGAGTTAGGAAACAGTTGTGGGCTTTCCCAGTCCATTCTGTGCATTAGCTTTAAGAATAAATAAAGAACAAAGAAAATTACAATGTAGGAATGGGCCCTTCGACCCTCCAAATCTGCACCAACCGTGCTGCCCGACTAAACTAAAACCCCCTACCCTTCTGGGGACCAAATCCCTCTATTTCCATCTTGTTCATGTATTTGTCAAGACACTCCTTAAATGTCACTACCGTATCTTCTTCCACTATCTCACCCGGCAGCAAGTTCCAGGCACCCACTACCGTCTGCATAAATCTTGCCTCGTACATCTCCTTTAAACCTTGCCCCTTGCATCTTAAACTTATGCCCCTAGTAATTGACTCTTCCACACTGGGGAGAAAGCTTCTGACTATCCACTGTGTCCATGCCCCTCATAATCTTGTAGAATTTTATCAGGTCACCCCTCAACTTCCATCATTCTAGTGAGAACAAATCAAGTTTCTCCAATCTCTCCTCATAACTAATGCCCTCCATCCTGGTAAATCTTTTGTATATCTCTCCAAAGCATTCAAATTGTTCCAGTGAGGGAAAATAGTTTGTAAAAGCCGCTAGCAGTAGACATTCACCCCTCCCTCCCCATCCCATCCAATCTCCCTACCCCACTTCCCAAGTTTTCTGGGATTTCTTTCTGCAGTCTTCAGGGTGGTGCCTCAGGATCATTTTTTTCAGCTGATCCTAAGACCTGGGATATCCAGTTTTGTCACTGTTTTGCGAGCAGACTAAGCAATTTAACATTGAGAATACTGGGGAGGCAGTGATGTTGAATCCAAATGCTCAGGCTTGAATCTTCTATGTTCAGAGTGTAGAACCCAGAAGGTTACAGATACAGAATGAATTGAAGTGTTTGAAAGAAAAAGCACAGAGATACATAACACATCAATATAATTAATTCCCTCCAGGTGCTCCAGTTTCTTCCCACAATCCAAAGATGTGCCGATTAGGTTGATTGGTCATGCTAAATTAACCCTAGTGTTAGGGGTATGTATATATTGTCATAGGTCTTGAGTAACACAGTGGTTAGCACTGCTGCCTCACAGCTGTAGAGACCTGGGTTTGATTCGGCCTTGGATGACTGTCTGTGTGGAGTTTGCACACTCTCCCCATGTCTCTGTGAGTTTCCTCCAGGTGCTCTGGTTTCCTCTCATATTTCAGAGATGTATAGATTAGGTTGATTGGTCATGCTAAATTGCCCATAATATCCTGGGATGTGGAGGCTAGAGGGCTTAATGGGGTCAATCTGTGCATTTGGTGGATAGGGTCTAGGGTGGGATTGTTGTTGGTGCAGACTCGATGGACTGAATAGCCTCCTGTACTGCAGGGGTTCTGTGAACATGATGGTCTGAAGGAAAAGGCACTAATTCAAATTAAAAAGATGGGAAGGGCTTCGGAATATGGCCAAATGGCCAAGCTGAGGTCCCGAAGGATTCACCTTGCAAGTGGGTCAATCCCAGCCACCTTATAACCTGAGAACATTCAAAATCCTTTTTTGTTTTTTTGATTTGATTTATTATTGTCACATGCATTAACTTACAGTGAAAAGTATTGTTTTTTACGCGCTATACAGACAAAGCATACTGTTCATAGAGAAGGAAACGTGAGAGTATTATTACAGTTGTGGCTAGGGTGTAGAGAAAAATCAACTTAATGCAAAGTAGGTCCATTCAAAAGCCTGACAGCAGCAGGGAAGAAGCTGTTCTTGACTCGGTTGGTACGTGTCCTCAGACTTTTGTATCTTTTTCCTGATGGAAGAAGGTGGAAGAGAGAATGTTCGAGGTGTGTGGGGTCCTTAATTATGCTGCCTACTTTACCTAGACAATGGGAAGCGTAGACAGAGTCAGTGAATGGAAGGCTGGTTTATGTGACGGATTGAGCTACATTCACGACCTTTTATAATTTTTTGCGGTCTTGGGCAGATCAGGAGCCATACTAGGCTGTTTGTATCTGAACTAGCAACAAACTAGAGGGCACGGGTAAGAGGGGAAAGATTTAAAAGGGACCAGAGGGATAACTTTTTCACACGGAGGGTGGTGCATTTGTGGGATGAGCTGCCAGTGAAGGCAGTAGAGGTAGATAAATTATAACATTTAGAATACATTTGGACAGTTACATGGATGGGAAAGGTTCAGAGAGATATGGGCCAAATGGTGACAAATAGGACTAGTTTAGTTTAGGGAACCTGGTTAGCATGTACAAGTTGGGCCAAAGGACCTGTTTCAATGCTGCATATCTCTATGATTATGTCTCCTCTATTAAATGCCGTACCTTCTGGGTATTATCATCTGTGAGGAAAGAACAGGTGAAAGAAGGTAAAAGAGAGTTTAAGGGCAGTGTGGATTAGTACATATATCAGTGCTATTGTAGCTATTACAGAGACTTGGTTGAAAGAGGGATAAGACTGGCAACTTAAAGTTCCAAGATTTAGATGCTTTAGGTGTGACAGAGAATGAGGTGGGGGAGTTGTGTTACTGATTAGGCAGAATATCACAGCGGGGATAGTGAGGGAGGACGCCTTGGAGAGCTCATCCAATGAGGGCATATGGGTAGAGCTCAGGAATAAGAAGAGTGCAGTCACTTTGATGGGGTTGTATTACAGACCTCCCAACAGCCAACAGGAGATGGAGGAACGGGAATGTGGAAAGATTATGGAAAAATATAAAAGCAACAAGGTTGTTATGATGGGTGATCTTAACTTCCCCTATATTGACTGGGACTGTCAGGGGCTTGGATGGAGAGTGGGATGGAGAGATGTATCAGGAGGGTTTCTTGAAGCAATATGTAAATAGTCCAATTAGGGAAGGGGCCGTATTGGACCTGGTATTAGAGAATGGGCCTTGTCAGGTGATCAAAGTTCCAGTGGGGGAGCATTTTGAGAACAGTGACCATAATTCTGTAATTTTAAAGTTATTTATGGATAGGGGTAATGGTAGTCCTTGGATGAGAGTACTAAATTGGGGTAAGGCCAGTTGTTACAGAAGGTGAAGTCATGTGGGATCCATCTTGAGCTGGTAGGATGGATACAGAACTGGCTTGGTCATAGAAGACAGGGAGTAATAGTGGAAGCGTGTTTTTCTGAGTGGAGATCGGTGACCTGTGGTGTTCCGCAGTGCACAGTGCTGGGACCCTGGTTGTTTATAATACATATAAATGATTTGGAAGAAAAAGTAGATGGTCTGATGAATAAATTTGTGGATGAGACACAAATTGGGGGAGCTGCAGATAGTGAAGAGGATTGTCTGAGGATACAGCAGGACATAGATAGGCTGGAGACCTAGATAGAGAAATGGCAGATGGAATTCAATCTGGAGGTGATGTATTTTGCAAGATCTAATGCAGGAGGGAAGTATAGAGCAAATGACAGAACCCTTCAAAGCATTAACGTACAGACGGATCTAGATGTATAGGTCCACACTTCCCTAAAAGTGACAATACAAGTGAACATGGTGGTCAGAAGGCATGTGGCATGCTTGCGTTCATCAATCAGGGCATAGAGTATAAAAATTGGCAAGTCATGTTGCAGCTCTATAGAACTTTAGTTTGGCCACATTTGGAATTTTTTGTACAGTTCTGGTCACCACCCTACCAGAGGATGTGGAGGCTTTGGAAAGGGTACAGAAAAGATTTACCAAAATGTTGTCTGGTTTGGATGGTATTAGCTATGAATAGAATGGATAATGAAAGTCTTTTTTCCCAGGGTAGAAACATCAATAACTAGGAAACATAGGTTGAATGTAAAGGAAGAAAAGTTTGAAGGAGATATGAGAGGCAAGTTTTTTCACACAGAGGGTGGTAAGTGCCTGGAATGTGCTGCCACAGGAGCTGGTAGAAGCAGATACAACAACAATGTGTAAGAGGCATCTTGATGGATAAATGAATAAACAAGGAATAGAGTGATATGGACCACATAGAGGCAAAAGATCTTGAATTTAGAAAGGCGTCATGTATCAGCACAGGCTTGGTGGGCCAAAGGGCCTGTTCCTGTGCTGTTGATCTCTTTGTTCTTTGAGATAAAGAAGAGGTGACAGCTCAGCAGCTCAGGACAGGTTTATTACCTTGATGTTCATTGCAGGGCCGGGAACAGGACGTTGCTCAGATTGTGTCAGCCCTTCACCGATGCATTGCTGCGTTACCCAGAGAGCGCCTCCGCGAGGTGGCCCGGATCGGTGTCTCGGGACAGATGCATGGAGTGGTGTTGTGGAAAAGCCAGGAAAGTAAGTGCAGAAAGGCAGAGGTGGAAATATGCCTCTTCACTGTTATTCTTTAGGATTCAGAACAAAGGCAGAACCTGATATGGTGCAGCACTCCCTCAGTACTGACTCTCTGACAGTGCAGCACTCCCTCAGTACTGACTCTCTGACAGTGCGGCACTCCCTCAGTACTGACTCTCTGACAGTGCAGCATTCCCTCAGCACTGACCCTCTGACAGTGCGGCACTCTCTCAGCACTGACCATCTGACAGTGCAGCACTCCCTCAGTACTGACCCTCTGACAGTGCAGCACTCCCTCAGTACTGACTCTCTGACAGTGCGGCACTCCCTCAGTACTGACTCTCTGACAGTGCAGCATTCCCTCAGCACTGACCCTCTGACAGTGCGGCACTCTCTCAGCACTGACCATCTGACAGTGCAGCACTCCCTCAGTACTGACTCTCTGACAGTGCGGCACTCCCTCAGTACTGACTCTCTGACAGTGCAGCATTCCCTCAATACTGACTCTCTGACAGTGCAGCATTCCCTCAGCACTGACCCTCTGACAGTGCGGCACTCTCTCAGCACTGACCATCTGACAGTGCGGCACTCCCTCAGTACTGACTCTCTGACAGTGCGGCACTCCCTCAGTACTGACTCTCTGACAGTGCAGCATTCCCTCAGTACTGACTCTCTGACAGTGCGGCACTCCTCAGTACTGACTCTCTGACAGTGCAGCATTCCCTCAGTACTGACTCTCTGACAGTGCGGCACTCCTCAGTACTGACCCTCTGTTTTACTTTTGAACTCAACTCATTTTACCTCTGATAATATTTGTTGCAATTAAAGCAGAGAAACTAATCTCAAACAGGAATAGATTGCACATTTTTGCAGTCCAAAGATGTGCGGGCTAAGTGGATTACTCTTTAGTGTTCCAGGATGCGTGGGTTCGAAGGATTAACGGGATAAATATGTATGATTACAGGGATAGAGCCTGGGTGGGATTGTTGTCAATACAGACCCGATGGGCCAAATGGCCTCCTTCTGCACTGTTGGGATTCTATGGATTCTATGCACCCGAACTAAAGGTGATGATTAGGGTGTGAGAAGCTGGAACAGCCACATTTAATGACTAGGTGTAGCTGGAAAAAGAAGTGGATGTAGCTTGGTTCATCTTGGGAGTAAAACCCGGATGCTAAATGCTAAGCAATTTCTCTGGCTATATACTGGTTTGGTTTGAGATCGAAATCAAGTCACTGAAATCTTCAAAAACTTACGAGATATCAGTGTGATTGAGAAATGCCAAGATCTTATTCAAAATGAAAGTACACTTTTTAAAATTATTTCATTAGATGTAAGCATCGCTGGCTAGGCCAGCATTTATTGCCCATCCCTAATTGCCCTCGAGAAGTTGGTGCTGAGCTACCTTCTTGAACTGCTTCAGTTCTTTGGTGTAGGTGTACCCACCATGCTGTTAGGGGAAGAATTCCAGGAATTTGATCCAGAGACAGTGAAGGAAGAGCCAATATATTTTCAAATTAGGATGGCAAGTGGAGGTAATGGTAAAGTTTCCAGGTATGCGCTGGCCTTGGTCTTTTAGACGGAGTTAGATATTTTCTCTTGTTTCTCCTCTGTTTTAGGCTGTATTTGGCAGAAGGCTGAAGCAGGTCACACATTCCAACCCCGGGAAACGAGTCACCTGATCACTTGGCAAGATGGTCGCTGCAGCCGCAAGTTCCTCAATTCACTCACACAGCCCGATTCCCATCTCAGCCTAGCCACTGGCTTTGGCTGTGCCACCATCTTCTGGTTCTTGAGGAACAGGTAGACATCTCCAGACTTCTTTGTAAACACAACAGGCAACAAAACCACCAAAGCAGTTTTGATAAAATTGCTGCTGATGCATTGCTCGATCAACATATTGCTAAATTCACTATTATCCAGCAGGGCTGGGGAAGGCAATGGGGCTTACTGCGTTGTATCATCACTAATCTGAAGCCAGGACAATCTGTTGGAAACACTTGGGATGTATTTTGTTGGAGTAGTTTCATGGAATTTAGAAGCTTAAGTGGGACTTAGTTGAGGTTTTCAAGCTATTACGGGGAATCAATGGAATGATAGAAACTTTCCACTGGTTAGGGAGTCTAGGATTCAGGGATAGAGTTTAAAACTTAGAACCAGACTTTCCAGGAGTGAAATTAGGAAACACTTCTCCAGTGTGGTAAAAGTTTGGAATTCTCCTCCACTAGATCAATTATTAACTTTAAATCTTGGATTGAGAGATTGTTGTTAGCTAATGGAATTTGAAGGGATTGTGTAAAGGTGCGTAGATGCAGTTAATGACATTCCTAATCTCATTGAATGGCAGAACAGACAGGATGTTACTTTGATCAGTGCTATAGTAATATAGAAATGTAAGTTTTTGTGACTTCCTCCCTCTGCTGGCAGAGAGGGTTCCTGCAGTTGGATAAGAGAAAATGAACCCACATCTCAAAATCCCGTTTTAATTACGAGTCTGTAAGATTTATACAGAACATTCCACATTCCCAAAGTTCAAGTATTATCGCTGTTGTTTGGTAAACAAAAATAGCAGTTAATTTGTTCCTTGTTAATGGGAATAGTTTGATTTTATTTATTATTGTCACATGTATTAAGATACAGTGAAAAGTATTGTTTATTGCACGCTATACAGACAAAACATACTGTTCATAGAGAAGGAAACAAGAGAGTACGGAATGTAGTATAATAGTCATAGCTAGGGTGTAGAGAAAGATCAACTTAATGCAAGGTAACTCCATTCAAAAGTCTAATGACAGCAGAAAAGAAGCTGTTTTTGAGTTGGTTGGTACGTGACCTCAGATTTTTGAATCTTTTTCCCAACATAAGGTGGTGGAAGAGAGAATGTCCGGGGTGCATGGGGTCTTTAATTATGCTGGCCGAAACATTGAGAAGTGTTAGACAGAGTCAATAGATGGAAGGCTGGTTTGTGTGATGGATTGGGCTATATTCACCACCTTTTATAGCTCCTTGCTCCCTTTTACTTCTCTTCGTTTACACTGTCTAGCCCCTCAGGATTTGAACATCTCCAACAAATCTTCTCTCGACTTTCTCTTCCTCAGGCAAAGTAACCTCAGCTTCTCTAATCCATCCACCTAATCGGAGTCCCTCAAACCTGGAATCATTCTTGTGAATCTTTTCTGCACTCTCTTCAACACCTTTACATCCTTTGTGAAGTATAGCGCCCAGAATTGGAGATTATACTTCAGTTGAAGCTGAACCAGTGTTTCATAAGTGTTCATTATAACTTTGGAGAGAAAATAGTGTTAACGTTTCAAATCTGAACAACCCACATCAGACTCGAAACGTTCGCTGTACACTCTCTCCACGGATACTGTCAGACCTGCTGAGATTTTCCGGCATCTTCTGTTTTTGTTTCAGATTCCAGATTTTGAACTCTATACTTCTAGTAAACCCAATGAAACCAATGCAATTCTCAGGAAACCCAATCTAAATATCAGCAGCAGCGAGCTGTGACTGTTACAAATCACACTGATGCAACACAAAGCTTTTTTGAAAGAATTCCTTATATTTCTGCCATGCAACCTCAGGATATCCCAGATCACTTCACGGCCAATAAATTACTGTTAAAGTCACACCCTGTTCAGACAGGTGGCAGTGTGGACTAATCATGATTTATTGGTTGATCCATATTCTGTACAGAACTGAATTGAGGCTGTTTCTTATCCATAGAATCCATAGAATTCCCTACGGTGCAGAAGGAGGCCACTCAGCTCATTAAGTCTGAACCTACCACAATTCCACCCAGACCTTATCCCGGTAACCTCACACATTTACCCTACTAATCCCCTGGTATCAGGGTCAATTTAGAATGACCAATCAATCTAACCCACACATCTTTGGAGTGTGGGAGGAAACCAGAGCACCCGGAGAAAATCCATGCAGACATGGGGAGAATGTGCTGACTCCATGCAGACAGTGACCAGAGGCTGGAATTGAACCTGGTCCCGGGCACTGTGAGGCAGCAGTGCTAACCACAGTGCCACTGTCCCACCCAAAGTTCAGAACTGTACTCTTGTACATTCTTGTGGCTTAACATGTGTCCCTTAAAAATCAGTTGGAATCAAGAATTATTTACACACTTTATTTTGAACACAAATTTAGAACATATTAATCAGTATTTTACTGGCATGCCCACTCGAGGCTTGTAAGATTGTGCCCCAATTTCAGGATGGGCCTGCCAGTAAAATCAGCCTTTCTGATTATAATAACTCCACGGAAGCAAAAGTCCCGTCACCAAGTTACTTTATTTACACCATACATTTATACACAGCCAGTTGTCCAGTTGCTTGCTGCTGAATGCAGACTGGAAGCCTGACACACTTGCTTTAAATAGGGAACATGAGGCTCCCTGGTTTAGCCATTAATTAGGATTCATCAGGTACTTCTTTTAGTGTACCAACCAAATAGAACATAGAACATAGAACAATACAGCACAGAACAGGCCCTTCGACCTTCGATGTTGTGCCGACCAAAATAAAAAGCAATGCCCCTCCAAACGAAACCATTCCCTTCTCTTCCATATACTTATCAATTAACCTCTTAAACGCCACCAAACTTGGCGCATCTACAACAGAATAAACTAAATCAAACTAAATCAAACAAAATAAACTAAATCAAATTAACTGAGGGACAACTCTAAAACGGCGGCTCCCTAAAAGGAGGGGGAACCGCCCAAACCAAAAAACAAAGCAGGAAGAAAACATTAAACCTCAAATTAACATGTGTTTATCGGGGTCGATAATACACCCCAGCCCCTGCAGTGCCCAGCGGGCACAAAGTCAAGACTCATCAGGTAGTTCATACATGAGCAAGCCAACCTCATTAGCCTGGCTGAAGTCATCACACTGTTGTATATTTATTAGTGAAAGTTCTGTGATTCTTGTTTTCTAGGCCCCAGTTTTTGGAGTCCTTTAATGCTTCAGGGACCATCCACGATTATATTGTTGCTGTCTTGTGTGGGCTTAAGAAGCCATTGATGTCATTCCAGAATGCTGCCAGTTGGGGTTACTTTAATACCAGATGTGGAAGTTGGAATCTGTCAATGTAAGCCTGCATTTCATTCTGTGTCAGAAAATTTTCCAGGAGTTAGGAGCATATCCCACACTGTCACCGGGTGAAATTGCCAGTTTGCCCTGTTAGTGCTGGGGAATAGACAACTTCACACATCAGCATAATGTCTTAGTCATTTACAGTTTAATGTTTAAAGTTTATTTATTAGTCACAAGTAAGGCTTACATTAACACTGCATTGAAGTTACTATGACATTCCCCTTGTCACCATGCTACGACCCTACGGTTCAGGTCAATGCACCTATCCAGCACGTCTTTCAGACTGTGGGAGGAAACTGGAGTACCCGGAGGAAACCCATGCAGTCATGGGGAGTACGTGCAAACTCCACACAGACAGTGACCCAGGCTGGGAACCGAACACGGGTCCCTGGCGCTGTGAGGCAGCAGTGCTAGCTACTATGCCACTGTCCCTAGGGACAGAGTAAAACTCCTTCTAGTCTTCCCCCAAACCTTGTATAATGGGTGAGCCTCAGTATGGTGATGCAGAGCAACACCAACAGCATGGGTTCAATTCTCATCCCAGCTGAGGTTATTCATGAAGGCCCCGCCTTCTCAACCTCGCTAATAAAAGAGGCCACTACACACTACAGCACCTATCCTCATCCCTCTCATCCCCATGAATGGGATTCACAAATTGAATTAGAAGCAGATTTGTGCTGTGGGAGGTGCTTTGAGAGTGAGATGTGAAAACAGCTCAGTTGCACCCAACTATTTTTGTTCTGTCTCTGGAGTTTAAAGGCCTCTCTCACCAGGCTTTCCTTATCTCTTCCAGATTGCAGGATTCTGGATTTCCCATTTGCTTGCTGCCTGCAATTGCAAAACCCGGTGTAATCGCCGGGAAGACGGTTCATGAGTGGTATGGTGTGCCAGAGGGGACAGAGGTCGGTGTGGCTCTGGGTGATTTCCAATGCTCTGTGTACGCCTGCATGACAGAGAAGACAGATGCGGGTAAGGGCTTGGTTTCATTTGATGGATCAAATCATATATCTGACTGCTCATGCAGGTCCAGTGCTTCTGATGCTACTTGGAAGATAGTTTGTCAGACACAAAACTACAACATTTTGGTGATAGTGACCACAATTCGGTTACGTTCACCTTAGTGATGGATAGGGATAGGCATGAAGCTGGGGGCAGTAGTTATAGCTGGAGGAAGGGTAATTATGAGGCCATAAGGAGAGAATGAGCGTGCGTAGATTGGACTAGGAAACTACAGGGACTGGGAACATCTGAAATGTGGAGCTTATTCAAGGAGCAGCTGCTGCGAGTCCTTGATAAGTACGTCCCTGTCAGGCAAGGAGGAAATGGTCGAGTAAGAGAACCTTGGTGTACGAAAAAAGTTGATTTGCTGGTTAAAAGGAAAAAGGAGGCTTATGTCAGGATGAGGCGTGAAGGCTCAGTTAGTGCAATGGATAGCTATAGATTAGCCAGGAGGGAGCTAAAGAGTGAGTTGAGGAAAGCTAAGAGGGGACACGAGAAGACTTTGGCTGATAGGATTAAGGAGAATCCTAAAGCTTTGTTTAGATATGTTAAGAATAGAAGATTGGTTAGGACAAGATTAGGGCCAGTCACAGACAGCAGTGGGAAGTTGTGCGTGGAGCCTGAAGAGATTGGAGAGGCTCTGAATAAATATTTCTCTTCGGTATTCACGCAGGGAGATGTAAATGTAGTTGTGGAGAACACTGAGGTACAGCGTTGCAAACTGGAAAGTATTGAAGTAGATAGGGAGGATGTGCTGGATATTCTTGAGGGTTTGAAGTTGGATAAGTCCCCCTGGGCCGGACGGGATTTACCCTAGGATTCTCTGGGAGGCAAGAGAGGCAATTGCAGAGCCTCTGGCTCTGATCTTCAGGTCGTCGTTGGTTACGGATATGGTTCCGGAAGACTGGAGGATAGCGAATGTGGTCCCATTGTTCAAGAAGGGGAAGAAAGACCTTCCAGGGAATTATAGGCCAGTGAGTCTTACTTCTGTTGTGGGCAAAGTATTGGAGAGAATTATTAGGGATAGGAATTATAGTTATTTAGAGAGAAATGAATTGATTGGGGATAGTCAGCATGGTTTTGTGAAGGGTAGGTCGTGCCTTACTAACCTTATTGAGTTTTTTGAAAAAGTGACCAAAGAGGTGGATGGGCGTAAGGCGGTTGATGTGGTATATATGGACTTTAGTAAGGCGTTCGATAAGGTGTCCCATGGAAGGTTTCTGCAGAAAATGCAGATGTATGGGATAGAGGGTGATTTAGCTAATTGGATTAGGAATTGGCTGGCAGATAGAAGACAGAGGGTGGTGGTTGATGGAGATATTCATCGTGGAGTTCGGTGACAAGTGGTGTACCTCAGGGGTCTGTTTTGGGGCCCCTGCTGTTTGTAATTTTTTATAAATGATCTGGATGAGGGTATTGAAGGATGGATTAGTAAATTTGCAGATGACACTAAAGTCGGTGGAGTGGTAGATAGTGAAGAGGGGTGTTATAGTTTGCAGAGGGACTTGGACAAGTTGCAGAGCTGGGCCGAGAGGTGGCAATTGGAGTTTAATGTGGAAAAGTGTGAGGTAATGCACTATGGCAGAAATAATAAATGTGTAGAGTATAGTGCTAATGGTAGGATTCTTAGTAGTCTTGATGAACAGAGGGATCTTGGTGTGTATGTGCATAGATCCCTGAAAGTAGGCAGTCAAGTCGAGAAGGTTGTTAAGAAGGCATATGGAGTCTTAGCTTTTATTGGTAGGGGGATTGAATTTCGGAGCCGCAACGTCACGTTGCAACTGTACAAAACTCTAGTGTGGCTGCACTTGGAGTATTGTGTGCAGTTCTGGTCCCCACATTATAAGAAAGATGTGGAGGCTTTGGAGAGGGTACAGAGGAGGTTTACCCAGGATGTTGCCTGGTATGGAGGGCAGGTCTTATGAGGAGAGGCTGAGGGATTTGAGGTTGTTTTCGTTAGAAAGGAGGCGGCTAAGAGGAGACATTATCGAAACATATAAGATGATTAGAGGTTTAGATAGGGTGGACAGTGATAGCCTTTTTCCTAGATGGAGAAAGCTAGCACGAGGGGACACAGCTTTAAATTAAGGGGTGATAGTTATAGGACGGATATCAGAGGTAGGTTCCTTACCCAAAGGGTGGTTCGGGAGTGGAATGCCCTGCCTGCAGCAGTTGTAGATGCGCCAAGTTTGGTGGCGTTTAAGAGGTTAGTTAATAAGTTTATGGAAGAGAAGGGAATGGTTTAGTTTGGAGGGTCATTGCTTTTTATAATGGTCGGCGCAACATCGAAGGCTGAAAGGCCTGTTCTGCGCTGTAATGTTCTATGTTCTATCTATGCCTACTCTGATGGGAAGAATAGAAAGACAGAATATTATTTAAATGGAAAGAGAGCTCAGAAATCTGTGGGAGAGAGGAGTCTGGGTGCCTTATACATGAATCACAGAACGCGTGCGTGCAGGTTTAGCAAATATTAGGAGGGTAAATAGAATTTATTGCAAGGGAATGGAGTATACAAAGAGATGTGTTTTTCTCCAGCTATACAGAGCTTTGATGAGACCACAGCTAGAGAAGTAATGTGTACAGGTTTGGTCTCCATATTTAGGGCAGATATACTGGCATTGGAAGGCATTCAGAGATGGTTCACCAAGTTGATTCCTGGGAGGAACAGAGTTGTCTTGTGAGGAAAGGTTGTGCAGATTAGACTTTAACTCATTGGAGATTAGAAGAATTAGTGGTGATCTTATTAAAATATATAAAATTCTGAAGGGGCTTGACGGGGTAGGTTCTGATCACGTGGAGGAATTTCGATACAGTGGTTAACACTGCTGCCTCCCAATGCCAGGGACCTGGGTTCGATTCCCGGTTTTGGGTCACTGTCTGTGTGGAGTTTGCACATTTTCTCTGTGTCTGCGTGGGTTTCGTCTGGATGCTCCAGTTTCTTCCCAAATTCAAAGATGTGTAGATTTGGTTGATTGGTCATGCTAAATTGACCCTAGTGTCAGGTGATTAGCAGGGTAAATATGTGGGATTACGGGAATAGAGCCTGGGTTCGATTGTGGTCAGTATAGACTGAATGAGCTGAATACCCTCCTTTTGTGCTATAGGGATTCTACGACCTAGAGGACACAGTTTCAGAATAAGAAGGTCTCCCATTTAAGACAGAAATGAGAAGGGATTAATTTTTGGAATTCTTGTCCCCAGAGAGCGATGGAGGCTGGGTAGTTGAAAATATTCAAGGCTGAGTTAGACAGATTTTGATCTATAAGGGAGTCGGGAATTCTAGTGAACAGACAGGCAAATGGAGTTGAGACCATGATCAGATCAGTCATTACCTTATTAAATTGTGAAGCAGATGTGATGGTGGAATGACTCCTGCTCCTATTTCTTATGTGACACAGAAAAAGGCCATTTGACCAACTGGTCTCTGCTGTCCCTTCAGAAGAGCTGTCCAATTAATTCTGACTCCCCTGCTCTTTCTCCAGAGTTCTGTGTATCTTTCACTATTGAGTATTTATCCAGTTCCCTTCTGAAAAGTTACAACTGAACCTGTTTCGACCGCGTCAGTGTGGGTTTCCTCCGGATGCTCCGGTTTCCTCCCACAGTCTGAAAGACATGCTCATTAGGGAGCATTGGCTGTGCTAAATTCTCCCTCATTGTACCCAAACAGGCACCAGAGTGAGGTGACTAGGGGATTTTCACAGGAACTTCAATGCAGTTTAATGTAAGCCAGTTTGTGACACTAATAAATTAACTCTAGGCCAGCATTTATTGCACATCCCTAGTTGGCAGCTCACCATCACCTTGAGAAGGTGATGATGAGCTGCCCTCTTGTGTCTCACTGGTCCATTTCAGTGGCTGGTTTAGAATTATCCACATTGCTGTGGGTCTGGAGTCACATGTAGGCCAGACCAGGTAAGGACAGCAGATTTCCTTCTCTGGAAAGTGCATTAGTGAACCAGATGGTTTTCCACCAGTTGGGCAGTTCTTGGGTCACCATCACTAAGAAATATTTTCTAATTCCAATTTATCTAAATTTACCAGATGCCATGAAGGGACATGAACTCATGTTCCTGGTTCATTGGTCCAGACCTTAGGATTATACTCCAGTAGCATAACCACAATGCTTTCAAACTGCTAAATTTGGTTCCCTGACCTCAACATCATGTAGTTCAGTAGGGTCAATGATAGACAGCTTAAGCAGATCCCAGAAAAAGTTCCAGCTTTTTAAATGTCAGATGTGAACAATAAAGTGTTCACACAATCTCCCCACAGGTTACTGACCAGGATCTTTCTTACTCTCTAGTTTTGAACATCAGCACTTCTGCCCAGTTGACCTTTGCCCTGACGCCTGCCTTCCAGCCACCAGCTCGACCCAGTCCCAGTGCTAGTGTCACATACTTCCCATACTTTGACGGAATATACTTGGCTGTGGCAGCTGCTTTGAATGGTGGCAATGTGCTGGCTTTGTTCGTTGAGATGTTGAAACAGTGGACACAGGAGTTGGGTAAGACATTTTTGGCATTGTGAAAGATGCAAATCATTTCCCAGAACTCTGGGTGCAAAAGAAAAGCCACTTCATTACAGGCATCCATTCCTCCATCTCTGTCCTCTTACTGTCTATCCCTCCATCTCTGACCTCTTACTATCTCTTCTTCCATCTCTGTCCCTTTGCTATCTGTCTCTCCATCTCTTTTCCCTTCATTGTCTGGTAGAAGTTTGGAATTCTCTTAGTTTGATTTGATTTATTATTGTCACATGTATTAACATACAGTGAAAAGTGTTGTTTTTTGCATGCTATACAGACAAAGCACATCATTGAAAGAAAAGGAAATTAGAGAGTGCAGTCCTAGCTAGAGTGTTACAGTCATAGCTAGGGTGTAGAGAAAGATCAACTTAGTGCAAGGTAAGTCCATTCAAAAGTCTGACAGCAGCAGGGAAGAAGCTGTTCTTGAATTGGTTGGTAAGTGACCTCAGACTTTTGCCTCTTTCACAAACAACAGTTGATGTTGGATCAGTTGCTAATTTTAGATCTGAGATTGATATATTTTTCTTAAGTAAAAGTTTGAGGATTATGGACAAAGGCAGGTGAATGTAGTTAGGCTATTGACAACCATGATCTCATTGAATAGTGGAACACGCTCGAAGGACTGAATAGCCTAGCCCTACTCCTATGTTCCTATTATCTATCCTTCCATCTCTGTCCCTTCACTGTTTGTCTATCCATCTCCATCAGTAAGTACATATCCTCTGCCTGTCTTTTCAATTGATTCATAGATTTTTATCCTTCAGTGTGTAATCCTGCAAGTGTCTTCAATTTGTTTGTCTCTCCAACTCCATTGCGTCAACCTGTTTATCAATCCTTTCTCCATCCACCTCACTTGCCTATATTTTCAGTTTCATCTCTTCAGTCTTTCTAACCTCCTTCTTCATCCCTTAAGGTTACCTATCCATTCATTATCACCCTTTCAGCATGTCTATCCTGCATGCTCCAATCCATCAGCATGTCTGTCTCTCAGTCTCTCATTATTTTCCATTTGTTTTAGTTAGAATTTTATAAAGAATAGGATAACAGTAGAAAATATTTTAAAAAACAATATTTTAGGAACACCCAATTTTTAAGTACTACCAGTCTCAGAATTATTGCCAAAGAAAGAGTTTAAACAACAGCCCTCCAATCTGGAATTCTTGGGACCAAATCATTTGTGGATTTTGGAATTTTCTAAGTATAGAATGATGTTAGACTGCCTGACCATAAATGTGTGTAAGAACATCATAGATACAAATATTTATCTGAGCAGTTAAACAGTGAAAAAACATTACCAAGTAGTAGTAAAAGTTATTTTATTGATCCCAACACTGTATTTCCCATGTTTCTGCCCTTTGTGCTAAATTGATGCTGCGTTGCTTGGCTCTGCTTATAAATTGGAGTTTCCGAAGAATAGTTTACCAGATTGCAGAGTTTACAATCTATAGTGAAAAAAAACAAAAAAATCAAGTTAATAAAGAATTACTAGAAACTATCTATTTTTAAAAGATTGGGTACTTTTGAAGTTTCACCTTCCTTCTCCAGACCGTCTTTAAAAACCTCCAGGCTGGAATTTCATCCCTCCCCCCTAAAAGGATCAGGGCAGGTGAGGCTCACAGAACAGCATTCTCTCTTGGCTTTGGGCGGGACGGTAACATTTTGGCACAAGAATAAGTCTTTGCTCTTCTAACCAAATATCATCCAACATTGTATTTCTTCAGAAGTAACTCTTCAAATGCAGACAATAAAAACCCAGCAAAACTTACTTTTCAATCAAAGAAAGGGTTTAATAAAGAAATTTCATTACTCCAAACTTGGGGCCTCACCCTATGCCACTCCAAGCTTCCCAATAATTCCGAATAGGTTCTTATTTATAAAGAGTCAGCTGACCATCACATCATTCTGTAATTGGTTTCATGCGTTTACTGGATCAGCTGACCCTTACAGCTAGTTATCATTGGTCACATTACATCCAATACAAAGTTGTCACCGGTTACATCCTGACACATTGCTCAATAACATACTTTGGCAATGTTCCTGTGAAACGTCTCAAGATGATTTATTATTTTAAAGATGCCCAATAGATATAAGCTATTATTACTTTAGTCCAGATGTCTTAAAATGGCAAAAGCTGAAGGAAGTACTTTATGCCATAGTTACATCACAATGTATAGTTGCTGGTATGGAGAAGCTTGAGGGCCCATTCCCCTGCGAGATTCGCAAATCGAGATTCTTCGATGGCCTGGGGCATGATTGTACGACCTCGGACGGGCCTGCCGATAAAACTCCGGCCTGTGACTCTTCAGTTTCCAATGTCCATGTTTCTAAATAAAAAATAAAAGTTAGGAACTGTTCAGCCAATTCCATTCTAGGATATGACTTGTCGGTAATAACACCAGCTGTTACGATGATCCTTACTGTTGAGGCCACTTGTCATCTCCTTGATATGTTTATGTGTGGACAACTGCGCGATGCCTCATAGATATCTATGGATCTCTGGAACAAACCACAGGCAAACGAGTTGACTGCAGGTGTGACTGTCAGGCGCACTGGCAGGGACTGTCCTCCCACTCCATGGGGTGTTCGATCATGCCAAAGAACATTACAGGTGTGATCCACCATATCTCTTGACAAGCGCAAAGTACTCATCGTTGTTTCTTGCTCATCTCCAGACAGGGCACCTCTGTGGAATGGCTCCAACCATCTCATCCTCTGGTTCTTGCTGGGCCTCCCCTGGACCCTGGACCTCAGTTGGTATTTCCTTCCAATGCTGTGCATGGTGGCATCAAGCCCTTCTCCTCCTCCTCAATCCAATCTCCTCCTCCTCAATGAAGGCAGCATTGAGCTCCATTATTCTTTTCTCCTTCTCCCTGTGGAATCATGATTATAATAGTTTAACGAATAACCAGAAAAATAGCAAAGCTCCCACCAGCAAGCAGCCACTGTCATCCCCTAGTGCAGGTCAGCCTTACAGCTGAGGCACTAGTTCACAGATCCAGGCGACCAAGCTGCCAATCCTGATACATGACATCCCAATCCCGCAAAGGTTCGATGAGGTTTGCAAATGCCTCCTGTAGTCAAGACTATCCCATGTTCAGCGCAGTACTGAGCCAGACAGCCTATCGCTGCAGATTGTAAAACAATAAACATGCTCTGCACACCAAACTGTGCCTCATCCCCCTGATCACACTGGCCTACTCCATCTCTGATGCAGGAGAATACCGTATGTGCTCTATAGCCTGACCCACAAAGCCCCACGGCCTCACTCCAACTCTGAGGTCTACTGAATCCCAGACCTGTCCTTACTGTCTCACTCTGATCTGTTAGCCCTCGACCAGTGACTATGACTGTCCTCCTGTGAGCTCTCCTTTAAAGTTTATTTATTTATTAGTCACAAGTAAGGCTTACATTAACACTGCAATGAAGTTACAGTGAAATCCCCTAGTCGCCACGGTCCGGTACCTTTTTGGGTCAAGCCACCTAACCAACACTGTTTCAGACTGTGTGATGAAACCAGAGAAACCGGAGGAAACCCACACAGACACAGCAAGAATGTGCAAACTCCACACAGTGACCCGAGTTTGGGAATCGAACCCAAGTCCTTGACGCTGTGAGGCAGCAGTGCTAAACACTGTGGCACCATATCGCCCTGTTCTCACATGATTGATCACAATACAGTTTCCATCCGTCCCCATGAGTCTCTATGCAACTCTTGTGCCACACTGACACAAATCCCCACCCCCTATTCCTATTCCAAAGTTCGAGTGCACCCCATCCCATTCAAATAGTTTGATTCCCATCCACCCCCGTCCGTGTCTGCAATCCAGTTTTCGTTGTGAGTTTCCAGCTTCTGCAGCTTTGAACCTTCTCTCTGCCTGACATCATTGCCCCTCCCTCCACCTCTTTCCAATCCTTTTCTACCCTATTGCCCTCCCCCATGCATCTGCTTCCCCTCCCCTCCCCTACCATTGCAATCCCAACAAATCCATTACCCGCCATCCTCCCCCCCAGTACAGTGCTGGTTCTGGAGGTGTGAGTGCTGCACAACGGTGTTCTCCCAGGGTATGGAGCTACTCACCAGAAGCAAACCAAACTCTCCATTCCTGCAGTGTGGCATTGCGCTGCCATCTCACCAAAACCAAAGCGGTATAGATACAGATAACTTGGAATGTTGCACTCACCTCAAAGTCATGAGCGAAGTGAGGGCTGACTGATGCATGCCACTCATTTACAAACATGTTTCACACCAGTGCGAATCCCTGCTGGCTTTTGCCAGAAAGATGGAATGTAATTCTGGCAAGTAGCATATTTAATGAGCATTTATGTGGTGATAATGAATGTAAATAGCTCTCTGGATACTGATCAGCGAGATACTCCACTGCCATCAACCGGCTGTGAAAGAGGTGAGGGGAATCTGAATTTTGGCCTCTGTACAATGTTTTCCCTTCCTCTTGCCTCGAAACCCACCACAAACAGGCAATTCTACTCTTCCTTTTCAGCTATACCCAGTGCACCTTCTTCATTAAACCAGGGTTGATGCCCCAGGTGGATAGTAATGGTGGAGTGGGGAATATGCCGGGCGATGAGGATGACACTAACTTTTACAGATGCATCACAGAAAGCCTTCTGTCTGGTGGTATCACAGCTTGGTATGGGTTCCTGCTCCGCCCAAGACCACAAGGAACTACAGAGTGTCGTGAATATAGCCCAATCCATCTCGCAAACCAGCCTCCCATCCATTGATTCTGTCTACACTTCCCGCTGCCTTGACAAAACAGCCAGCAAAATTAAGAACCCCATGCATCCTAGGCATTCTCTCTTCCACCTTCTTCGTCAGGAAAAAGATGCAAAAGTCTGAGGTCACGCACCAACGGACTCAAGAACAGCTTCCTCAAAAGTCAGACTTTTGAATGAACTTACCTTGCAATAAGTTGATCCTTCTCTACACTCTAACTTTGATTGTAACTCTACATTCTGCACTCACTCGTTTCATTCTCTGTGTATGGTATGCTTTGTCTGTATAGTGCATAACAAACAATACTTTTCACTGTATGTTAGTACATGTGACAATAATAAATCAAATCAAATGAAGTTGTGATTGAATATAATTCCACTGCTGCTGATGGTCCACAACACTTCCTGGATGACCAGTCTTGAATTGCTAGGACTGATTTAAATCTATCCCATTGAGCAAGCTGGTAGTGCCACACAAGACAATGGAGGGTATCCTCAACAAGACAGGACTTTGCCTCCCAAGGACCATGCGGTGATGACTGCTATCAATACCTGCAACAAGTAGATCGGTGGGGTTGAGATGGAGTGGATTAACTGGCTTGTGCGACTATCTATCTATCTATTTTGGAACAAGCCTCCCCCAGATATTCATAAGTAGGGTTTTGTATGGTCAGCAGAGTTGGAGGTTGCTGTTTCTGGTGCCTAGGTTAATGGTGTGTGGTCTGAGTGGTTTCATTCCTTCTTAGGTTTTCTGAGTGTCACGCTAGGTCATTTCAGAAGGCAGTTAAGAGTCAACCACATTGCTGTGGGTCTCGAATCACATGTACTCCAGACCAGGTAAGAACGGCAGATTGCCTTCCCTAAAGGACATTAGTGACGACAGTCGACACTAGTTTAATTACTAGGACTACCTTTTGTCTTCTGTGAATTAATCAGACTTAAATTTCACCAGCTACTGTGGTAGGATTCGAATTCATGCCCCAGAGTGTGAAACCTCCAGATTATTATTGCAGCTTCGTTACCACTCATGTCTCTGCCTCTCCATAATGCTGATACTGGTTTTTTTTTCACTTCTGTAGGGCAGGAAGTTCCAGAATCCACCATCTATTCCCAATCAATGTGTGCTGCTTTGAATATTGCCCACACTGACCTTGTGGTGCAGCCTACCATATTTGGAGAGAGACACTTGCCTGACCAGCTAGCCTCAGTGACCCACATCTCTCCGTCCAACCTCTCGCTGGGTCATGTAACCAGGGCACTATGCCGTGGCATTGTGGAGAACCTTCATTCCATGCTACCCTGCCAGCAGCTGATTGAATCCGGGGTGCGGAGGATTATGGGCAGCGGAAGTGCACTGACCAAGAACAAGGTGTTGCAGCAGGAAGTGGCAAGAGTTTTCACCCTCCCCATTGTGTATGGGAAGACCGTCGATTCTGCAGTCGGTGTTGCTATGGTGATGCTGGACCTGAAATAGCTGGGGGAGAGAGAGAAGAAATTCCCAGATGTGAAGGCAGAAGAAAGTAAATCAACATCCAATCAGTGTGTGTGTATCTGATTTGATCACAATGTTTGCCCAAAGATTAAGGGGAGGATATGAGCAAGTTGGCAGGAGTTATCTCCCAGCACTTTCTCATCCATCCCTTCCCCAGTGTAATCAACCATTGAGTGTAACTGGAGAAAATGAATTAAGGATGTAGAGTTAGTACTGCTTTGGCAACATGACAGCTTTTTTAGTTACTGACTGAGCATCAAAGCCAAAGTTGGACCAGGATTTTACTGGAGAGGTGCCATTCGAAGCTGCTCTCTTTCTCTCAGTAGTGAGCAATGGAAGAAGAAGGAGATTCCACTCACCCTCACACCAAAACAAGAGCCAGTTCTCAGCCTCTGTGAAAAAAACAAAGCAGACAGAAAGACTGCAAAGATCAGTGTTAGATTGCTGGAGTTTTAACATCAGGCAGCAGTCACCTACTCTGAAGCATCACAAGTCAACCCAGTCTTATTGTCTCTACACAGTCCTCCCCACTGCCAAGAAACCCCACATGCCACACAGATGGCATTGCTTCTTCCAAGCGAGTCTCCCGCTCCTGTAAGAGATGAGGTGACTCTGATCTCAGTGTCTTACAGAATGGAGCTTGAGTTTCATCTGCATTGTTCTGCCTGATTCCAGCCAACCCGTGTGTCAGTCCTGTGTCATTCTCAACAAGAGGAAGAGCAGATTGTCTATCAGTCTTTGCATTTGTGTTTTCATCTATATGTGGGTACTGACCCACAGACAGAATCTATAACTGATCTCAGGTTATTGATCACAGTTGATTGTTTACATGTATGAGTGAATATTAATCAACACCAACAAATAAAATATACAAAAAAATGTATTTCTGACATAGTTCCTATAATTCCAAAACAATAAGGAAGATTTTTAAGGTGTTTAAACATTTGTTGCAGTCTATCCATATTCATTATGATGTGTAAATATTCATTGTGCACATTACAATGTGTTATGATTATGTTCATGGAATTATACCATGCAGAAGAGGCCCTTCAGCCCGTTGAGTCTGCACTAACACGTGAGAAACACCTGAACTCCCACCTAATACCATTTCAGGGCCATAGCCCTGAACGTTATGATGTGCCAAGTGCTCACCCAGGTACTTTTTAAAGGATGTGAGTCATCCCACGTCTATCACCCACTTGGTGCGTTCCAGACCTTCACCACTCTCTGGATAAAAAGGTTTTTCCTCACATCCCCTCAAACCTCCCATCCCTCACTTTGAACCTATGTCCCCTCTTGACTGACACTTCAACTAAGAGGAACAGCTGCTCCTAATCCACTCGGTCCATGCCCCTCATAATCTTGTACACCTCAGTCAGGTCGCGCCAATTTTGAATCCACTTTATCTAATTATACTATGTTCATTTACCTTCTTTGCAAGTCTCCCATGTGGAACCTTGTCAAAGGCTTTGCTGAAGTCCATATAAACTACATCGACTGCACTACCTTCGTCTACACACCTGGTCACCTCCGCAAAAAATTCAATCAAATTTGTTAAGTTGACCTGATAGAGTTTACAAGATGTTGAGAGGAATAGATAGGGTGGACTCTCAGAGACTATTTCCCAGGGCTGAAATGGTCGCGACGAGAGGGCACAGATTTAAGGTGCAGGGAAGCAAGTACAGAGGGGATGCTAGGGGAAAGTTTTTCACTCAGAGGGTGGTGAGCGAATGGAATCGGCTGCCGTTGGTGGTGGTCGAGGTGAACTCGCTGGGGTCTTTTAAAAGACTTCTGGATGAGTATATGGGATCCAATGGGATTGGGGGTTATAGATAGGTTTATGGCTGGGTAGGTTTTGATGTGTTCGGCACAACTTGTGGGCCGAAGGGCCTGTTTGTGCTGTAGTGTTCTATGTTCTATAAGTATGACCTCCCTCTGACAAAGCCATGCTGACTGTCATAGAGTTCCTACACCATAGAAGGAGGCAATTCAATCCATCAATTCTGCACCGACCATAATCCCACCCACCCCATAACCCCACACATTTACCCTTACAATCTCCCTGAAACTGAGGGGCAATTTAGCATGGCTAGTCAACCTAATCTGCACAAATTTGAAATGTCAGAGGAAACCCGAGCACCTGGAAAAAATCTCTGACTAAGCCTTGCCTCTCCAAGTGGAGAGTGATGCTGTCCTTCATTTCTTCAATAGTTTCCCTAGCACTGATGTGAGACTCACTGGTCTGTAGTTCCCTGGTTTATCTCTCTAATCCTTCTTAAATAGCAGAATCACATTAACTGTTGTCCAGTCATCTGGCACCTCCCCCTTGGCCAGAAGGGAATTGAAAATTTGGATCAGAACCCTTGCTTCCCATAGCAGCCTAGGACACAATTCATCTGGACCTGGGAATTTATCCATTGTTAAGGCTACCAAAAACTCCAATACCTTGAACTTGCCTGTGTTCATTTGCTCAAGAATGTTACAGTCTCTCGCCCTGAATTCCATATCTTCTTCCTCATTGGGTGAAGACGGATGTGAAGTATTCATTCAAATTCTACCAATGTCCTCTGGCTCCACCCACAGATTGCCCCCTTAGTACCTCATGGGCCCTACACCATCCCTGGTTATCCTCTTCCCATTGATATACTTGCAGAATATCTTGGGATTTTCCTACTTTTATCAGCCAGAGCTTTCTCATATCCTTTCTTTGCATTCCTAAATCATTTCTTAAGTTCCACCCTAAGTTCTACCTCACTAATGCCTCCACTGATTTGCTTCCCTTATACTTGTTAAAGACCTTTTCTTCTCATTGTATCCTGAGTACTTCTGGTCATCCATGGTTCTCTGTGCTTGTTATTCCTTCCAATCACCCATAGGGAACTTCTTCCCCAGAGAGTGGGGAAGAAACTTCTTCACCAGAGAGTGGTGAACCTGTGGAATTTGCTGCTACAGAAAGCAGCTGAGGCCAAAACATTATATGTTTTCAAGAAGGAGTTAGATATAGTTTATTTATTAATCACAAGTAAGGCTTATATTAACACTGTAATGAAATTACTGCGAAATTTCCCTAGTTGCCACACTGTGGTGCCTGTCCGGGTCAGTGTGCCTAACCAGCACGTCTTTCAAATTGTGGGAGGAAACCGGAGCACCTGGAGGAAACTCACAAGATACAGGGAGAAAGTGCAAACATCACACAGACAGTGACCCAAGCCGGGAATCGAACCTGGAGTCCCTGACACTGTGAGGCAGCAGTGCTAACCACTGTGCCATTTGGGGAAAAGGGGATCTCAGGTTTTGGGGAGATGATAATGGATGGCAGAGCAGGCTCGAAGAGCCAAATGGCCTCCTCCTGCCCCTATTTTTTGTTTCTAATAGGTATCATCTAAGTACATGAATTGGAGTGTACGAATATAGCGCTGTGTGAATATTTATTGTACTGTATTGATTTTGTAAATTTATATTACTCCATAAATATTTATTATCTGTTTATTGCTCGGTAATAATATTCATAATCTATGTGAATATTTAATATGTCCACTAAACTAAGAGACAAAGGGACGTTGCCTGAATACATTAAGCATGGATATTCATACTCCACAATCTAAAGATTTTACTCTTTTAACTCCACTCACTTCATGATCAGAATTTAATTGTACTTTAATCGCAGATATCTCCTGACAATTACTCAGTATGCAGTCACATACCCACAAGCTTCTTGTGGGATGCTAATAGCCTATATCTGTGACTAAATGAGCCCATTAGTTCTCAGCAGTCTTTCAGTGCGTATTGCATTATGCTGATCAAAGAGCTTTCTCTGATCTCTGATAGCTTCTATAGGCAAAGTCCCAGTTATCGAACTTGGTATTAACTTGCTCAAGGCTGTGCTGGAGTCTCCTGATACACCCAGGGGACTCCCTGCAAGATCACTCAATTTCCAGCATTCTATTATCTCCTTCTCTATTTTAGACAAATAACATCATGTTCCATGTTAAAAGGCATACAGATGGACTGGGGAGTTAACCCTCTTTCTAGTCAGTTCCTCCTTGTGATGAAGATACCTGAACTCTGCTCCGACTGTGCCTGATTTAGAAGAGGAAGCCCTTAAAAAGAAAAAGCAATTTTGGATTGATTGATTGATTGTTGTCACGCCAGAGGACATCCACAAGGACAATCCGAGTCACAGGTGTGCCCTATGAGAGGTGTAAGTATACAGACAGGTAAGGAGCAGTCTCCCCTCTGTCTACACTTGATTGTCCTTCTGATTTTTCTGTGCATCTTTGCATGTTCAGGATGTTCGAGTTTACAGTAGTGGAAGCATCTTAATTTGGAAGGGCTTTGTCAGGTTTTTTTGTATCCTCAGTTTCAGATGCAGAGAAATCAATCTCATGAACGGAATGACCACAGACCAAACTCAGTTTATTCTACTTGTATTTTGCCTCCACTCTTGTGCTCCCAGATTCCTTAAATGTGAAATCTCCAAAGTACGTCCCACCCATTCACTCCCTGCCAGGTTCCCCTGTAAATGGAATTAAATAATGCCAATCAGGTACGATCGGCCAAATGGCTTCCTCCTTGCTGTGTAATTCTTGTGTCTCCCTTGCATCAAGGCGTCTGGAAACAATTGTTAAAAAAAATGTTATATAGAAAATCTTTCTGTTTACAGTGGAATCTGTGCTATGTGTCCTAGAAAATGAATTCCATGTTTATCAAGTAAACCATGGAGGCAGAGTGGTTAGCACTGCTACCTCAGCGGCAGAGACCCAGGTTCGATTCCTGGCTTGGGTCACTGTCCATATGCAGTACAAAGAACAAAGTAAGTTACTGCATAGGAACAGGCCCTTCGGCCCTCCAAGCCTGAACCGACCATGCTGCCTGACTGAACTAAAACCCCCTACCTTTCTGGGAACCATATCCCTCCACTCCCATCCTATTAAAGAACAAAGCAAAAAAATCCTCACGTTCTTTCTGTGTCTGCGTGGTTTCCTTTGGGTGCTCCAATTTCCTCCTACAGTCCAAAGGACCTGCTGGTTAGGTGGATTGGCCATGCCAAATTCTCCCTCAATGTACCCGGATAGGTGGTGGACTGAGATTAGAAACAGGAGAGGAGAGGTCACCCTGTTGGGAGTCTTTTACAGACCTCCTAATAGTTCTAGAGAGGTTGAGGAAAGGATTGCAAAGTCAATTCTGATTAGGAGTGAAAGTAGTAGGGTAATTGTGATGGGGGGACTTTAACTTTGCTAATATTGATTGGAATAGCTATAGCTCTAGCTCGTTAGAGGGGTCAGTTTTTGTACAAAGTGCGCAGGAAGGTTTTTTGACTCAGTATGTAGATAGGCCAACTAGAGGTGAGGCTACATTGGATTTGGTGCTGGGCAATGAGCCAGACTTAGGCTTGGAAGTTAGTGAACATTTTGGTGATGGTGACCACAATTCGGTTATGTTCACCTTAGTGATGGATAGGGATAGGCATGAAGCTGGGGGCAGTAGTTATAGCTGGGGGAAGGTTAATTATGAGGCCATAAGGAGAGAATTAGGGTGCATAGATTGGACTAGGAAACTACAGGGACTGGGAACATCTGGAATGTGGTGCTTATTCAAGGATCAGCTGCTGCGAGTCCTTGATAAGTATGTCCCTGTCAGGCAGGGAGGAAATGGTCGAGTAAGAGAGCCTTGGTGTACGAAAAAAGTTGATTTTGCTGGTTAAGAAGAAAAAGGAGGCTTATGTCAGGATGAGGCTTGAAGGCTCAGTTAGTGCAATGGATAGCTATAGATTATCCAGGAAGGAGCTAAAAAGTGAATTGAGGAGAGCTAAGAGGGGACACGAGAAGATGTTGGCTGATAGGATTAAGGAGAATCCTAAAACTTTCTTTCGATATGTTAAGAATAGAAGATTGGTTAGGGCAAGATTAGGGCCAGTCATAGACAGCAGTGGGAAGTTGTGCGTGGAGCCTGAAGAGATTGGTGAGGCACTGAATAAATATTTCTCTTCGGTATTCACGCAGAGTGCTGGAAATTTAGCTATGGAGAACACTGAGGTACAGGGTTGCAAATTGGGAAGTATTGAAGTAGATAGGGAGGATGTGCTAGAAATTCTCGAGGGTTTGAAGTTGGATAAGTCCCCTGGGCCGGACGGGATTTACCCTAGTATTCTCTGGGAGGCAAGAGAGGAGATTGCAGAGCCTCTGGCTCTGATCTTCAGGTCCTCGTTGGTTACGGGTGTGGTTCCGGAGGACTGGAGGATAGCGAATGTGGTCCCATTGTTTAAGAGGGGGAAGAGAGACCTTCCTGGGAATTATAGGCCAGTGAGTCTTACTTCTGTTGTGGGCAAGGTATTGGAGAGAATTATTAGGGATAGGATTTATAGTTATTTAGAGAGAAATGAATTGATTGGGGATAGTCAGCATGTTTCGTGAAGGGTAGGTCATGCCTTACTAACCTCATTGAGTTTTTTGAGAAAGTGACCAGAGAGGTGGATGGGGGTAAGGCGGTTGATGTAGTATATATGTACTTTAGTAAGGCTTTTGATAAGGTGGCCCATGGAAGACTTCTACAGAAAATGCAGATGTGTGGAATAGAGGGTGATTTAGCTAATTGGATTAGAAATTGGCTGGCAGATAGAAGACAGAGGGTGGTTGTTGATGGGAGATATTCATCGTGGAGTTCGGTGACAAGTGGTGTGCCTCAGGGGTCTGTTTTGGGGCCCCTGCTGTTTGTAATTTTTATAAATGATCTGGATGAGGGTATTGAAGGATGGATTAGTAAATTTGCAGATGACACTAAAGTCGGTGGAGTGGTAGATAGTGCAGAGGGGTGTTATAGTTTGCAGAGGGACTTGGACAAGTTGCAGAGCTGGGCCGAGAGGTGGCAAATGGAGTTTAATTTGGAAAAGTGTGAGGTAATGCACTTTGGCAGGAACAATAAATGTGTAGAGTATAGGGCTAATGGTAGGGCTCTTAATAGTGTTGAGGAACAGAAGGATCTTGGTGTATGTGTCAATAGATCCCTGAAAGTAGGCAGTCAAGTGGATAAAGTTGTTAAGAAGGCATATGGAGTCTTAGCTTTTATTGTAGGGGGATTGAATTTAGGAGCCGCAGCATCATGTTGCAACTGTACAAAACTCTAGTGCGGCCGCACTTGGAGTATTGTGGGCAGTTCTGGTCCCCACATTATAAGAAAGATGTGGAGGCATTGGAGAGGGTACAGAGGAGGTTTACCAGGATGTTGCCTGTTATGGAGGGCAGGTCTTATGAAGAGAGGTTGAAGGATTTGAGGTTGTTTTCGTTAGAAAGGAGGCGGCTAAGAGGGATCTTATTGAAGCATATAAGATGATTAGAGGTTTAGATAGGGTGGACAGTGATAGCCTTTTTCCTAGGATGGAGAAAGCTAGCACGAGGGGACACAGCTTTAATTTAAGGGGTATGAGTTATAGGACGGATATCAGAGGTAGGTTCTTTACTCAAAGAGTGATTAGGGAGTGGAATGCCCTGCCTGCAGCTGGTGTAGATGCGCCAAGTTTGGTGGTGTTTAAGAGGTTAATTGATAAGTATATGGAAGAGAAGGGAATGGTTTAGTTTGGAGGGGCATTGCTTTTTATTTTGGTCGGCACAACATCGAAGGCCGAAGGGCCTGTTCTGTGCTGTAATATTCTATGTTCTAAGGCAACTAGGGGATTTTCACAGTAACTTCATTGCAGTGTTAATGTAAGCCTATTTGTGACTAATAAATGAATAAACTATAAATTAAACCATGCTTTCCTCATTAATGTATCTCTCATTAGAGTCGTAATGGAGTGCAATGGACCCAGATTCTCTGAAGAATGAGAGGTGATCACATTGAAACATATAAAATTCTTTGAGGACTTGGCTGGGCAGATGCTGAGAGGCTGTTTTCCTTTGACTGATGAGTCTAGAATGAGGGGATATGGTCTCAGTGTTAGGGATCAGCCTTTTTGGACCATGACTAAATTTCTACCCCACACTGTTGTGGATACTCAACCACTGAGAGTGCTCAGGACTGAGATCAGTATCTTTTTGCCTACTAATAGATTAAGAGACATGATGATAAAATGGAAAAGGGGGAGCTGATTGAGAAGATTAGCCACAATCCAATTGAATGCCAACCAGGCTCAAGAGGCTGTGTGGAATGCTCCAACGTTTCAATTTCTTAGCATGGAGGTGGGATTAATGACAGAGTGATGGGAACAGAGATGTGTATGTACAGTCCAAGATGGCTGGAAAGTATAAGGATAGAAGCTTTTCCCTCCCAAAGTTGAGAGCATTCTTATCAATAGTCAAATGTCTGGTAACCCACAAAGGAAATGAGGAACATTTAAGAACTGGCTAGAAGAGGAGATGGCTTTAACTAAGACATTGAAACATAGAGTGAACCAGTGCCTGAAGTGGGAGGTTCAAACAGCAACAGGGGAACCAAGGTACTGCAGGAAGCAACATAGACCCAGATTCACATGACTCAAAGGAGCTGATGGAGAGTTGAAAGTAAAAGAAAGACATAAAAGCAAATTACTGCAGACGCTGGTTTCTGAAACCAAAAGATAAAATGCTGTTTTCACTTTTGTTTGAAGTTCAGATGATCCTTTGTCAAAGCTTTGAGTTTTTTTTTCATCAGCGCTTTTCTCTCCTTCCAGATACTGCCAGACCTGCTGAGACTTTCAACATTTTCTCTTTTGGTAAAAGAATGGCATGTTGCATTTACCCATAAAGTAATGAGATCTGTGGTTACTCATGCAAAGACCTCTTGGGAACTAGCAGAGGCTATTGGCAAATTCTCAAAGAAAAACAATTTCTTTAATGACTCATGATTGTTTCCTGGGTTTCTTGCAATGAAAGTCTTCAATTCCCAGAGATTCTATTAGCAACCCATCTTATCACCCGATAGGACCAGTAAAACAATCCTGCCAATGCTCAGAGACTGTCCAAACTCAAATAGATCAGTAAAGATCCTGTCATTTAATTGAATGAGACACATTCAGAATTCAGTTGGTGGCTGTTCAACAACTCAACAAGTAATTGGCTCGAAAGAAATGCAGATTTTTCGTCTAAAAAGATTAAATTATGCACCTCAAGCAAGTTTGATTGGCCTTGGACAGGGCAGCAGATGTTCAGTAGAATGATATTGGGGTTAAAAAGGTTACATGATGAGGAGGCTTACATAGATTAGGTTTGTATTCCCTTGAGCTTAGAGGATTAATGGAGAGGGGTTTAAGATGATTAAAAGCTTGATCGGGTAGATTGTAAAATTTACTCTGGTGGGGGAATGCAGAACGAGAGTCAGTAACCTGAAAATTGGAATAATTCAGGGATGAAGTTGGGAAGCATTTCTTCATGCAGAGTGGAAATGTGGAACTCTCTCTCCTTCCAAAAGTACTGAGTCTGGGGACCAAGTGAAAATTCAGAACTGAGACTTAATGGTTGGTTAAGAATGATTATGGATCCTGATGGAGTTCAGCTTCAGATTAGCACAAGGTCTATTTGAATGGCTGGAATAACTGAATTGAGCCTTCTCCTCACTTCAGATGTTTCGAATCATCTCCCTTAAATGAAGATGTTTTTTGCCAATATCTGTCTGTTTTAAATGAATCCCCATTAGCTTCAGTCTGTTAGCTTTGATTTGATGAGACCTATCTTGAATCACTCAGCTTGCAACAATGACAGCACTTTAAAAGTAATGCATTGACTGCAAAGCACTTTGGAACATCCTGAAATATGGTATTCCACCAAAATATCAACCTCCATTTACCAAACTTGGCACTGCCAAACCCCTGTTCTCAATTGAAATGGGTTATGGAGAAGGACAAGGGATTGGGGACACCCCATTTTGTTCCAACTTGCACGGCGGAACCAAGGTGGATTTGCATCTGCTGAAATCATTGCCTGTATTCCCTTGAGTTTGGAAAGTGAAAAGGTGGTTAGATCAGAGTATTATAAAAATATTCACTGGGTAAATAGATCCATAGAAGCTAGAAGCAGGAGTAGACTGTTCAAGCCCTTTGAGCCTGCACAACCAATCATTTTGATCATGGATAATCATCAAATTCAATATCCTGACCCCCTCCCCTTCCTCCCACATCCCTTGATCCCTTTTGCCTCAAGAGCAATAATCTAATTTCTTCTTGAAATTGGGCAACATTTTGGCCTCAACTACTTTCTGTGGGAATGAATTCCATACATTCACCATCGAGGGTAAAGAAATTTCTCCTCACCTCAGTTCTAAAAAGTTTTACCCCCTCATTCTCAAACTAATACCGCTAATTCTGAATGAGGGGTCATAGAAACTATTTCCTCTTTGGGGGGAATCTAGGACAAAGAAAGCACATTCTTAAAATTACAGCTAATCTGTTCACACAAAAGGTCGTGGAAACCTGGAACGCTTCCCCCAACATGGCTGTGGATACAAGGGGAAACTAGAACTTCCAAGAATTGTGATGGAGAGATTTTTGATGGATAAAGACATCAAGGGATGTGGAGATAAAGTAGCGAAATTCCTCCTTCCATTCCTTGTTCCAAAGTTATGCACTTTGGAAAGGAGGAATGGAGGCATAGACTAATTCTAAATGGAAAAATACTTAAGAAATCAGAAGCACAAAGAGATTTGAGAGTCCTTTTTCAAGATTCTCTAAAGGTTAACATGCAGATTTAATCAGCAGTTAAGGCAAATGCAATGTTCTCATTTATATCGAGAAGGCTAAAATACAAGAGCAGGGATGTACTTCTAAGGCTGTATAAGACTCTGGTCGGACTCTGTTTGGAGAATTGTGAGCAGTTTTGTAACCCGTATCAAAGAAAAGATGTGCTAGGCTTAGAAAGGGTCCAGAGGGGGTTCGCAAGAATGACCCCTGGAATGAAGAGCTTGTCATATGAGAAATGGTTGAGGACTCTGGATCTGTACTCATTGGAGTTTAAAAGGATGAGGGGTATCTCATTGAAACTTACAGGATACTGCGAAGCCTGGCTAGAGTAGAATTGGAGAGAGTGTTTCCACTGGTAGAAAAAACTTGAACTGGGGGCACAACCTCAGGCTAAAGGGACGATCCTTTATAACATAACAGAAATGAGGAGAAATTTCTTCAGCCAGAGAGTGGTGAATCTGTGAAACTCTTTGCCGCAGAAAGCTGTGGAGGCCAGGTCATTGAGTATTTTTAAGACAGAGATAGATAGGTTCTGGATTAATAGGGGGATCAGAAATTATGAGGAAAAGGCAGGAGAATGGGAATGAGAAAAAGTATCAGCTGATTGAATGATGGACTGAGTGGCCTAATTCTGCTATTATGCCTTGTGGTCTTATTGTCTAATTGAAGTGCATTTTCAGCCATGATATAATAGATTGGAAGAATAGATTCAAGGGGCTGAATGGCTTCCCCCTGTTCCTGTGGAAAATATTACTGGACAGGGTCTCAAACGGGCATTCTCCATAGGTTCTGTTGCTAGTCGTGACTTTTCTTGTTTTCGGAAATGCTGAATGTCTTTGTTAAAAAAAAGAACTCATGTTCTGAGTGTTGAAGGATTTTGAGGACACTGAGAAACATTGTTCTAGACAAGGGAAGTGGTTGAGAGATGCAGCACAGAACCACTGAATAGTGCTGATGGCATTAAGTTATGAAAGCAGATTGGTGCATCACTTGCCACAGTAACAAGGCAAGGACATGGGAGGCTTGTGAAAGGGGAACTGATCAAACATTTCTACTCCAGGGCACACAACAGGCTGGCTCAAGCCAGCAACCCAGAATCAGAGCTTCCTTCATTCTGACACTGAAGGTGTGTGTAGTTGATTCCAAGGTAAGGAGAAACGCACAGTCCGGCTAGTAGTTGGAGAATTTGAATTTTGTCTGAAGCCAAAGGGGGTAATCTTTTGGGAAGTGAAGTTTCAAGTTCGTTACCACCGGCAACCTTGTCTCCCTCGGCACAGTGATTAGCACTGCTGCCTCACAGTGCCAGTGACTGGGTTCAATTCCTGGCTTGTGTCACTGTCAGCGTGGAGTCTCAGAAGTAGTCTCACAACACTAGGTTAAAGTCTAACAGGTTTATTTGGTAGCACAAGCTTTTGGAGCGTTGCTCCTTCATCAGGTGATGAGGGAGCAGCACTCCAAAAGCTCATGCTGCTGAATAAACCTGTTGGTCTTTAACCTGGTGTTGTGAGATTACTTATTGTACCCATCCTGGTCCAACACTGGCAACTCCACAACATGCGTGGAGTCTGCATGGGTTTCCTCCGAGTGCTCTGGTTTCCTCCCACAATCCAAAAGACATGCTGGTTAGATGTATTGGCAATGCGAAGTTCTCCCTCAGTGTACCTGAACAGGTGACTGGAGATTTTCACAATAACTTCATTGCAGTGTAAGGTTTTTGAGGTCAGACAGAGTAAGGACATGCCCCCATTTCTTCATACTGTGCCACTTTTCGGTTCGCATCCCACCCTTGTTGCCCCCTGTGATGCCTTGCCCTTATCTTGTGGCTTGTTCTCTCCTTATCTTCTGGTCTTTTTCTTAAATGTTATTATTCGCGTTAGTTTTTTCTTGTGCGGGCTGATGAATGGGGGGGGTACTCTTGTGTGGCAGAAGAAAAAAGGGGGAGTTGGGGGGGAACAAAGGAAAACAGGGTGATGGTCTGCTTCTATTGTATTTTAGGAGATTGGGCGGCGGGGAATCCCAGCCATGGACGAGGTTGGAGATTCCCAGCCTAGATCTCCAGGGTGATTATAAGTGCAATAGAAATCCCTGTGTGATCAAGAACCAACATGTCATGCAAGATATCTTTTACATGATGTTGGGAACAAAATAGGATTTGATTTGATTTGATTTGATTTATTATTGTCACATGTATTAGTATACAGTGAAAAGTATTGTTTCTTGCACACTATACAGACAAAGCAGACCGTTCATAGAGGAGGAAACAAGACCATGCAGAATGTAGTTAGGGTGTAGAGAAAGATCAACTTAATGCAAGGTAAGTCCATTCAAAAATCTGACAGAGAAGAAGCTGTTCTTGAGTCTGTTGGTATGTGACCTCAGATTTTTGTATCTTTTTCTCGACAGAAGAAGGTGGAAGAGAGAATGTCCGGGTGCACGGGGTCCTTAATTGTGCTGGCTGCTTTGTCGAAGCAGCGGGAAGTGTAGACAGAGTCAATGGATGGGAGGCTATTTTGCATGATGGATTGGGCTACATTCACAAGCGTTTGTAGTTCCTTGCAGTCTTGGGTAGAAACTGATTTTGTTAGGGATTTGTTAAACTGGGTGTGTTCCCCATATGAAGTATGTTATATCAATGAATGTTACAATGAAGTTGGTTTATGTGGAGGGTGTTTTATAGAGGGTTGTTTTTAAAATCTGTTCATTAATTTGTCACCAAATACAGCTTACATCATCCGATCTAAAAGGCAAAATCAATAGCTCACTGCACACTGAGAAAGATTAGCAATAATTTCTGTGTTACTGATAGGCTAATAACAAAATACAATGAAAAAATATTATAGATTGGGATAAATGTGTGTGTATTTTATAGAAGGGAATGTTATGCAAAGATCATCTTAAGTGATGCAAGCATTATTCACATAAATCCCACACAACCCTTTTGATTAGATTCTGACCTGTAATTCACTCCCAGGGCATCCATTATTATACATGTGAAGCAATTGATCTCTTGATTAGATTCCAGACCCACTCCCTGGTGTTCATTACAGGGATAGGAGGTGGGTAAGATGTGCTGTTGGAAGGTCAGTGCAGACTCAATGGGCAGAATGGCCTCCTTCAACATTGTAGGGATTCGATGATTATCCTATATCAGCTGCATTGGCAGAAGTGGCACCTTTCAACTGAGATGTAAACACAAAGCTCCATCTACCCTCTCGGATAAAAGGCCTCATGACTGATTCAAAGATTAGCGAAGAGAGTTCTCCCCAATGTCCAGGATAACATTCATCTCAATTTACACCACGAAAATGGATGACCTAAATAGTATCACACTACAACCTGGGATCTTGCTCTGCATAAATTTGATGTGTTTCCTAATCAGTGACTACATCTCAAAATTACTTCATTAGCCATTGGAAGTGTTTTGAAAGGTGCTATATAAATGCAAGTTCTTATTTTGAATGGTGCATTCTGAATTGGAACTCAAGAGACTCTGTACTGAGAACGGGATTCTGCTCTGTGTATGTTCAGTACTAGGGTACCAGAATATAATCAGATTAACCAAATTCCCCATTCCGTGGCTGAAATGACTTTTCTCCTGTGAAAATTCCCTAGTGGAAAACAATGAGAACAAACCTCACCGAGTGTTTTGTGAGCAGACACTGACTGTGTGGATATTCAGTGTAGATATTGTGCCAGATTCCTGGTTTGCATTGCATTCTGATCTAATTCTGTACTGGAGCAAGATTTTACAATGTAAATGTGTGCACAATTCTCACGCTCATACAGCAGCTCCACTGTGCTGTTCTGATCTGTCATCCCAAATAGTTTGCCACTGACCCCAGGCAACACTTAAAAAACACAGGCTTTATTTTCTTTCTTACGAATCACATGTCTAGCCTGCTTTTTTTTCTACTATCATTCCCAGCAGACCCTTCCTTTAGGCACCACACCATGGTTTGGGTATGATGTGTATGGTAACACAGCAGAAAGTTAAAATCCAACAGGTTAATTTGGAAGCACAAGGTTTTGGTGACTCACCTGACGAAGGGGCAGCATTCTGAAAGCTCTTGATTCCAAATAAACCTGTTGGACTTTAGCCTGGTGTTGTGAGACTCTGGAGTGGTACCATGCACAGCGGTTAACACTGCTGCCTCACAGCACCAGGAACCCAGATTCAATTGCCAGCTTGGGTCACTGTCTGTGTGGAGTTTGCATCTTCTCCTGTGTCTGCGTGGGTTTCCTCCGGGTGCTCCAGATTCTCTCACAATCCAAAAAATGTGCAGGTTGGGTTGATTGGCCATGATAAATTGACCCTAATATCAGGGGGATTAGCAGGGCAAATATGTGTGGTAATGGGAATAGGGCCTGAGTGGAATTCTGGTCAGTACAGATTTGTTGTCGAATATATCCATCTGAAGCCCTCTGGGATGTGTTTTCACATTAAAGACCTGACAGAAATGCAAGGTTCAGTTAGCATTTCCTTCATTGCTTGGCTGTGTTACAACTTCCTTTCTTAATTATTTCAGTTTCATTGCTGACCTTGTCTGGGATCTGAAAAAAGGTCAACTGCATGCTGATTGGGAATTTGAATTTTTTGAAATCCAGTCTCTAAAACCTTAACACCGACAACACATCATATCACTGTGAACAAACTGAAATTCTTAGCACTCTCACAGACACTGACAATGACAGCTGGGGTATACACACTCTGGGGATGAATTGGGGACCTATCATGGAGGTATTCACCAGATTGCTATCAACCCCAGGACAGAACACAGAATGAGAGACATGCATGATATCATGAGAGTTCTGCATTCTTTTTCTTGATCAAGTATCGTTTATTAATTCTATTGCCATTCACTTAATAAAGAGAATTAACGATAACAGGCCCTGTTTCCCTTTTGGTTGGTTGACACTCTCAGGAGTCAGGTCCCAGAGATATCAATAGTGGTCCCTCAACCAGAAAAATATACCTTGTGAATTTAAACACAGTCACTGGGTCACTGCGGAAGATGGTAGCGGGATAGAGACAAGTTGCATTTACATCAGGTCTTCAGCGGAGAAAAATATCCTGAAGAACTTCAGAGAGGCGTAATCAAAGTTCCTGTATGAATAACACGTTGTATTGGATAAAAACACTGTATATATTATATACTGTGATATTGGGTAGAATATTTCCTTACACAATACACTTTGCATCTTTGGATCTAATTGGATATTAAATGTATTTCTTGCTGAATGCTTTTCTTTTCCAGGGTGTCTAAAAGTTGTAACAAGCCCTCTTCCCAATCCTCTCCTGTTTGAACGATTCTGTGCCGAACACAGCTTGTGCTGTTGAAATGAAACGGCTTCAAAGTGACGATGCTGACCAGTCCGAGGTCACTGACGAAACTGGTTTGAATCCGGACACGGACGAGGTGTTCACCGAGGATGAGGAGCTGGAAAATTCCTTTACAGCTCCGGGGTATCCAGCTGTGTCCAAGGGCCCATTGCCATTCACTCCCAACTTTGTAAAAAGGACACAGCAACCAAACCTCTTCCGCGAAGGTGATGCTTCAAAGGTCAAGGCACCGATGGATTCCGTTTTCTCGAAGGGTTATCCTTTACAGAAATCCAGTAGCCCAGCGGCGCAGAAGAAGGTGAAGTAAGTGAGCAACTTCTGATGATCATTGGAACCAATATCTCCTTATGTACCTGGGTGTCATGCTTAGTGTTATAGTGTTCCGTGAAACATCTTGGAACGTTAAATACTCATAGAATTTCTATAGTGCAGGAGGAGGCCATTCGGCCCCTCAAGTCTGCATCAACCGCAGTATCACCCAGGTCCTATTCCCATAACCACACATATTTACTCTGCTAATCCTCCTGATACCAGGATCAATTTACCATGGCCAATCAACCTAACCAGCACATCTTTGGACTGTGGGAGGAAACCAGAACACCTGGAGGAAACCCACACAAACATGGGGAGAATGTGCAAACTCCACTCAGGTAGTGACCCGAGGCCGGGATCAAACCCAAGTCCCTGATATTGTGAGGCAGCAGTGCTAACCATTGTGCCACTGTGCCACAGTGCCAAAAGCCCATGAGTGGCAGTGCCATTTGAAGTTATATCCAAAGGCACCATATCTTTATAAAGTATTGTATGAGAGCAGAAACAGGGTTATAGAATGGAATCACAGAATGGTTACAGCACAGGAAGGCTGACCAGAAAGTGAAAAAATTCTAGAGAGATCAGGGGTCACAAAATGAAATGGGACTGAAGGCTTGTCAGGTCCCAGAGATATCACTGGGAGGTTTTATACACAATGCAACTTGTTTCGAGTACTCAAGTGGTTAATAGACGCTGGGCTCTGTAAACACGCAATTTGCCTTTCTCTATTTAGTATGTGACTCAGATTGTTTTTAAAGATTTGCAAAGCTGCAACAAAACAAGACACAATCATATAGTTTATTTCTCAGTTATTTAACATCAGCATGGCAGAACAGCGCCAAGGACCCAGATTCAATTCCTGGCTCAGGTTGCTGTCTGTGTGGATTTGCACATTTTCCCCATGCCTGCATGGGTTTTCTGTGGGTGCTCCGATTTCCTTCCGCAGTCCAAAGAGGTACAGGCTGGTTAATTTGCCATGTTAAATTGCTTTATAGTGTCAGGAGGACTAGCAGGGTTAATACGTGGGGTTATTTGATTTGATTTATTGTTGTCACATGTATTAACATACGGTGAAAAGTATTGTCTCCTGCGCTATACAGACAAAGCATACCACTCATAAAGAAGGAAACAAGAGAGTGCAGAATATAGTATTACAGTCATAGCTAGGGTGTAGAGAAGGATCAACTTAATGCGAGATAAGTCCATTCAAAAGTCTAACAGAAGCAGGGAAGAAGCTGTTCTTGAGTCAGTTGGAATATGACCTCAGACTTTTGTATCTTTTTCCTGAAGGAAGAATGTGCAAGGGAGAATGTCCGGGGTATATGGGATCCTTCGTTATGCTGGTTGTTTGCCAAGGCAGTGGGGAGTGTAGAAGAATCAATGGATGGGAGGCTGGTTTGTGTAATGGATTGGGCCACATTCACAACCTTTTGTGGTTCCTTGCAGTCTTGGACAGAGCAGGAGCCATACCAAGCTGTGATACAAATAGAAAGAATGCTTTCTATAGTGCATCTATAAAAGTTGGTAAAAGTCATAGCGGACATGCCAAATTTCTATGGCCTTCTGAGAAAGTAGAGGGATGGGTAGGCCTTCGTAACTAAAGTGTCAGCATGATTATACAGATTGGGTGGCATTGTGGTAGGTGAAAACATGATGGGCTGAATGGCCTCCTTCTGCACTGTAGGGATTCTATGAAATCATTGAGTGCATTTAAACCTGTTTTGCCTTTGGATGTTTGATGTTTCACTGAAGCGTTTTTGGTTTCCGCAGGACCCAACCCTTGAATTCAGTCAGAAGCAGTGAGGGGAATTCAGTGCTGAAAACCTATGAACGGCACTGGCTGTTTGAAGTAGTTTCCAAAGGCAATGCCTCTGAGTTAGATGGGTTACTGGAGCACCTGATCAAAAATAACGAGCGTCTAACCGATTGGAAATTTAGAGGTATTCTTTCTTTCTTTCCTTCCTGATTTCTCCTCTCCTTCCTGGTCCTGAACTTACTATGATGTGGAGATGCCGGCATTGGGCTGGGGTAAGCACAGTGAGGAGTTTCACAGCACCAGGTTCAAGTCCAGCAGGTTTATTTGGTATCACAAGCTTTCAGAGTGCTTACTCACTCACCCAATGAAGGGGCAACGCTCCAAAAACTTGTGGTACCAGATAAACCTGCTGGACTGTCACCTAGTGTTGTGAGACTTTTTACTGAACTTACTATCACATGGGTACCAGCTATCCCTCAGTACCTCATCCCAAGTGTGAATCTAAAGGAGAAGTCAAAGGACTTCTCACAGTCTCAGGAATTCCAAAAAGTGCTTCCCAGCCAGTGAAGTACTGTTTGAAGTGTCATTCCTCTTGTAATTTAAGGAACACGGGAGCCAGTTTGGACACAGCAGGATCCCACTGACAGCAAAATGATGACAACAACCAGATAATCTCTTCTTCAGAGATCTTAGGATGGGATAACTATTGACCCCAGGGGACTGGAAAGGGCTCGCCTTGTCCCTCTTTGAACAATGGTCATGGGATCCTTTGTGAGCACCTGAGAGGCCACGTGGGAACTCAACTTAGCATTTCATCCAAAATCTAACACTTCTGATAATGCAGCACTCCCATAGCACTGACCTTCTGACAGTGCAGCACTCCCTCAATACTGACCCTCTGACAGTGCGGCACTTCCTCAGCACTGATCCTCTGACAGTGCGGCACTCCCTCAGCACTGATCCTCTGACAGTGCGGCACTCCCTCAGCACTGACCCTGTGACAATGCGGCACTCCCTCAGTACTGACCCTCTGACAGTGAGGCACTCCCTCAGTACTGACCCTCTGACAGTGCAGATCTCCCTCAGCACTGACCCTCTGACAGTGCAGATCTCCCTCAGTACTGACCCTCTGACAGTGCGGCACTCCCTCAATACTCCACTGGGAGCACCATTCTGGATTATGGGCTCAAGATCTTGGAGTGAGACTTTGGAGGAGAGATAGTGGCTGGGAATTTACCAGGAGCACATTCTCCCCGTGCCTGCATTGGTTTCCTCCGAATGCTCCGGTTTCGTCCCACAGTCCGAAAGACATGCTGGATAGGTGCAATAGCCATGCTAAATTCTCCCTCAGTGACCCAAACAGGCGCTGATGTATCGCAGCTAGGGGATTTTCACAGTAAACCTCATTGCAGTGTTAATGCAAGCTGACTTGTGACACTAATTAATAAATTTAAATTTAAGAGATGCACCCTCTGGGCCATTGGCTCAGTTAGTATCACTCGTGTGTCTGACTCAGAAGCTTATGTGTTTGTGTCCCTCTCCGGAGACAGTGGTGCATTGTGAAAGAGGAACCAAATATTGAGTTCTTCTTTGATGACAGTAGGATAAGATGCTGCTGTGGGTACAGACTCGCATGATCTCGGCTAAAATTACAGCCGCAGCAGGAACTGGAGTGTGAGAATGAAGCAGTGATTCCAGCAATGGCCAAATATTTGATTCACTTCGTTCTACAAGATTAAGGATGTTCACTTCAAATAAAACAATAAATATTGTGGAAGAATAGTTAAAAGCAGCTATAAAATGCAGAAGCTGGTATGGAAAAATGGGGCGGACTTTTACGACACGTACATGTCAGCCTAAGGTTCGAGACCAAAGGAGAATGCTGTTCTCTGTGCCTCACCCTTCCCCGGAATCGGTGCTGTGGAGGTGTGCCGGTAAAATTCTGGCCATTAACTTACAACTATTGTGGAAATTAAGTTATGACAAACAACCTTGTGAAGTTAAGGGCAGCATGCTAACATGGTGGTTAACATTGCTGCTTCACAGTGCCAGAGGCCCAGGTTCGATTCGCGGCTCGGGTCACTGTCTGTGTGAAGTTTGCACGTTCTCCTCGTGTCTACATGGGTTTTCTTCAGGGTGCTCTGGTTTCCTTCCACAGTCTGAAGATGTACGGGTTAGGTTGATTGGCCATGCTAAATTTGCCCCTTGGTGTCCTAAGATGCGTAGGTTAGAGAGATTAGTGGGTAAAATATGTTGGGATATGGAGTAGGGCCTGGGTGGAATTGTAGTCAGTGCAGACTCGATGGGTCAAATGGCCTCTTTCTGCACTGTAGAGTTTCTGTGATCCTAATGAAAAATGATTTGCCAAACAAGGCCTGTAGTGAGGCCAGCACTTACCTACTCAGGATAAATGAGTAAATCTAAAACTTGTGTTAGTTCCATAAACTCTGCTTCCTGCCTTGGCTACAGGATGAAAATAAGACTCTTCAATAACAAAATTCCTAAAAGCAACAATCAGTGAAGTATAACTTTCTGTTTGAATCAATAGAATACCCTGCAATGCTTTGTACTATATTGTGTTCTCACTTGTGCACAAGTTACTAAAACTTGAAAGCATGAGTATTCTTAATGCCAAGTATTGTGTGTACCCAGGTATTCAACAGAAGCAAACTCCTCACACTTGAGGTTGCTGATGGCTGAATTCTCTTCTGAGGATTTTGCAGATACAGGGAGAACATGCAAACTCTGCACGTTCCAAATGGGATTTGAAACCAGGTCCTTGATGCTGTGAGGCAGCAGTGTTAACCACCATGCCACCCTGTTAGGACTTCTGTTAGGAGGCATAACTTTAAAAGTCATAGAGAAAGATCCTTCCATAGGTGAAGTCAGGAAGTATTTCTTCACATAAAGAGGTTGAAATCTGCAATTCTGTCCCCCAAAATAGTCTGTGATATATATCTATATATCAATGTAGTCTATATATTGATATATAGATCTTTATGAGTCAAAGAATATTAAAAGTTACAGAACTAAATTGGGTGAATGGAGTTAAGATACAGATCCGCATAATCACACAGAATCTTAGATGGTTATGGCATTGTAGGTGGCAATTTGACCCATTATATTTGTGCTGGCCCTTTGCTATAGCAGCCTACCTCCTCCCACTCCTCCTGCCTTTATTCTGTGTAACTCTATAACTCTTCAGATAATTATTGAATACCCTGGGAAACTCTAACTGATCCTGCCTCCATCATACTCTCAGGCAACACATTCCTGATCCTAAATATTCACTGCGTAAAAAGATTTGCCTCATATTACCCTTAGTTCTTCTGCTAATCATCGTAAATCTTCTCCCTTCCACCATTGGGAACAGTTTCTCTCCATCTGTTCAGGCCACCTCCCACCGTGATTTTGATCTCATCTATCAAATCTCCTCCCAACCTCCTCTCCAAGTGAAACAGTTCCCCTTTTTCAAATCTCTGTATATAACAGAAATCCTTCAGCATGGGAACAAGTCTAGTAAATCTTTTCTACGCCCTCCCTCATTCCCTTCACACTCTTTCAGGTGTATCGCTGAGAACTGCACACACTACTGCAGATTCACTTGAATCCGAGTTTTATAAATGTTTATTATAATTCCATGTTCCTATTTATAGAGCTACGGGTCCCTTAAGCTTTATTAACCCCTTTCTCAATTTACCCTGCCACCTTCAGTGATTGCGGACCTGAATGATTCAGTGGCAGAATAATCCCGAGATGTTGGATGGTTTCTCCTGACCCAGTGGTAAATATGGACAGAGCTCCAGTGGGAATGCTGGAAGGACTGTGGGATTCTGTTACAATTTCTCGTGTTATACCTTTCAGACCCAGACACTGGGAAAACAGTTTTGTTGAAGGCACTGTTAAACCTGACAAACCAGCGGAATGATACTATCCCTGTGCTACTGGAAATCGCAGAGAAAACTGACAACCTGAAGCAACTGATCAACACAGCCTATAGCGACAGCTACTACAAGGGTATGTATTGCTCACAGCGACAGGCAGGGTCTCCTGGCAACTGACAAAGCTGCTGGGATTCAACAAAACAGAGCAATGTCCTGACCGAGATAACCCTGGGAATATTTCAATATCTACAGGGATTCCCTGGAATTTGTAATATTTGCAGTGGTATTCTCTGGGTGTGAGATAATATTTCCAATGATCCCCTGTGCAGAGTGTTAATATTTATAGAGATTGCCTGAGGTGGATTAATATTAGCTGCAGAAAACATAGATAACATTATTACCTTTAACCATCACAGGCCATTCCACACACATACCACACTCCCTCACACACATGGTCATGTACACCCACACACACATCCACATGCATGCACACATACACACATGCACACACACAACCTCACACACACCTCACACACTCTGTCACACACACCCTCAAATATACACACATGCACACATGCTTGCACACATGCACGCACGGACACACCCTCACACACATCCTCTCACACACACACATACACACCCTCATGCATACACACCTCATACACTCACACGCCCTCTCACACACACACTAACACATATCCTCACACACAAACACACATCCTCACACACATGCACCCACACACCCACACTAACACATACCGTTACACACACTCGCACACCCTCACACACCCTCATCCACACACAGACAAGTGCACATATGCACACATGCACACATACACACACATGCGTGCACACGTACATACACACACACACAAACACGCACCCTCTTACAAACGCACACACACACGCTCACACATTCCAGTTTAAAAGCCACTGTTTGACTCTATGACCTGTTCCAAGTGGCACTCTGTCAATCTGCTGAATAACTTGTTGTGAATTCCACCCCAGGTCAGACTGCACTGCATATCGCTATCGAGCGCCGCTGTTTGCATTTTGTGGCTCTCCTCCTTCAGAATGGTGCTGATGTCCATGCCAGGGCCAACGGGATATTTTTCATGCAAAACAAAGAGCAAGCTGGATTTTATTTTGGTGAGAGCAGAGAACACGGATTACAATGTGGATTGCTGGGGTTGGGGTGGCAGGGAAGAAGCAATTAGAACAAAAAAACCCTGACAAAGACCAACTCAGAAAATTCACACAGACAGACACATACACACACAACTACTCCCGGTAAGTCCCATAACTCTGTCTCCCTAATCTGGGGCAAGACCAGCATTTGTTGCCCATCCCCAATTGCTCTTGCTAAACTATTTCAGAGGGTAATTAAAAGTCAACCACATCGCTGTGAGTCTGGAGTCAGATGTAGGACAGAACCAAGTAAGGACGGCAGATTTCCTTCCGCAAAGGACATTAGTGAAGCAGATGGATTTTTACAATAATTGCTGATAGTTGTCATGGTCATCATTACGAGACATGATCAGAACGTGCCCCTGTCGACATCAATAAGGACGAAGTAGAAAGGATTGAGAGCTTCAAGTTTTTAAGTGTCCAGATCACCAACAACCTGTCCTGGACCCCCCATACCAAAACAATTATTAAGAAAGCCCACCAATGCCTCTACTTTTTCAGAAGACTAAGGAAATTTGGCATGTCAGCTACAACTCTCATCAACTTTTACAGATGCACCATAGAAAGCATTCATTCTAATTGTATCACAGCTTGGTATGGGCTCCTGCTTTGCCCAAGACCGCAAAGAACTACAAAAAGTCATGAATGTAGCCCAGTCCATCACACAAAGCAGCCTCCCACCCACTGACTCTGTCTACACTTCCCACTGCCTCAGCAAAACACCCAACACAAGCCCCAAGTCATAGTTCATGTAGGGACACATGATGTAGGTAGGACAAGGGAAGGGGATATTAAACAGAAATTTATGGAGTTGGGGTGGAAGCGTAGGGCCAAAACAGACAGAGTGGTTATCTCTGGACTCTTGCCTGTGCCACAGGATAGTTTAGAGAAGAACAGAGAGAGGGAATGTTTGAACTCGTGGCTGCGGGCATGGTGCAGGAGGGAGGGGTTCAGGTTCCTGAACAACTGGGACTCATTCTGGGATAGGTGGGACCTCGACAAGAGAGATGGTCTACACCTGAACCAGAGGGGAACCAATATCTTGGGGGGAAAATTTGCAAAGGTTATGCAGGGGGCTTTAAACTGATTCAGATGGGGGGTTGGATCCTGAGTAGTTTGGATGTTAAGAGGGACGAGAATAGGGGGGTCATAGATGAGAACTGTAAAGCACAGCAGCGTACGGGTGGAGTAGGGCATGGTTTGAAATGCGTATACTTTAATGCAAGAAGTATTTGCAATAAGGTGGAGGAACTTGCAGCTTGGACCAGTACCTGGAACTTTGATGTTGTGGCCATTTCAGAGACATGGATAGAGCAGGGACAGGAATGGTTGTTGCAGTTCCGGGGTTCAAATGCTTCAGTCGGAGTAGAGAAGGAGGTAGAAGGGGGGGAGGAGTGGCATTATTAGTCAAAGACTGTATCACAGTGACAGAAAGGAAGTTTGATGAGGACTTGTCTGTTGAGGTCGTATGGGCTGAGATTAGAAACAGGAGAGGAGAGGTCACCCTGTTGGGAGTCTTTTATAGACCTCCTAAAAGTTCTAGAGAGGTTGAGGAAAGGATTGCAAAGTCAATTCTGGTCAGGAGTGAAAGTAATAGGGTAATTGTTATGGGGGACGTTAACTTTACTAATATTGATTGGAATAGCTATAGCTCTAGCTCGTTAGAGGGGTCAGTTTTCGTACAAAGTGTGCAGGAAGGTTTTTTGACTCAGTATGTAGATAGGCCAACTAGAGGTGAGGCTACATTGGATTTGGTGCTGGGCAATGAACCAGACCAGGTGTTAGGCTTGGAAGTTAGTGAACATTTTGGTGATAGTGACCACAATTCGGTTACGTTCACCTTAGTGATGGATAGGGATAGGCATGAACTTGGGGGCAGGAGATATAGCTCGGGGAATGGTAATTATGAGGCCATAAGGAGGGAATTAGGGTGCATAGGTTGGACTAGGAAACTACAGGGACTGGGAACATCTGAAATGTGGAGCTTATTCAAGGAGCAACTACTGCGAGTCCTTAATAAGTATGTCCCTGTCAGGCAAGGAGGAAATGGTCGAGTAAGGGATCCACTACTAAAAAAGTTAATTCGCTGGTTAAAAGGAAAAAGGAGGCTTTTGTCAGGATGAGGCTTGAAGGCTCAGTTAGTGCAATGGATAGCTATAGATTAGCCAGGAGGGAGCTAAAGAGTGAGTTGAGGAAAGCTAAGAGGGGACACGAGAAGACTTTGGCTGATAGGATTAAGGAGAATCCTAAAGCTTTGTTTAGATATGTTAAGAATAGAAGATTGGTTAGGGCAAGATTAGGGCCAGTCATAGACAGCAGTGGGAAGTTATGCGTAGAGCCTGAAGAGATTAGAGAGGCACTGAACAAATATTTCTCTTTGGTATTCACGCAGGGAGATGTAAATGTAGTTGTGGAGAACACTGGGACACAGAGTTGCAAACTGGAAAGTATTGAAGTAGATAAGGAGGATGTGCTAGATATTTTTGAGGGTTTGAAGTTAGATAAGTCCCCTGGGCCGGATGGGATTTACCCTAGGCTTCTCTGGGAGGCAAGAGAGGTGATTGCAGAGCCTCTGGCTCTGATCTTCAGGTCGTCGTTGGTTACGGGTATAGTGCCGGAAGACTGGAGGATAGCAAATGTCGTCCCATTGTTCAAGAAGGGGAAGAGAGACTTTCCGGGGAAGTATAGGCCGGTGAGTCTTACTTCTGCTGTAGGCAAAGTATTGGAGAGAATTATTAGGGATAGGATTTATAGTTATTTAGAGAGAAATGAATTGATTGGGGATAGTCAGCATGGTTTTTGTGAAGGGTAGGTCGTGCCTTACTAACCTTATTGAGTTTTTTGAAAAAGTGACCAAAGAGGTGGATGGGGGTAAGGCGGTTGATGTGGTATATATGGACTTTAGTAAGGCGTTTGATAAGGTGGCCCATGGAAGGCTTCTGCAGAAAATGCAGATGTATGGGATAGAGGGTGATTTAGCTAATTGGATTAGGAATTGGCTAGCAGATAGAAGACAGAGGGTGGTGGTTGATGGGAGATATTCATCATGGAGTTCGGTGACAAGTGGTGTACCTCAGGGGTCTGTTTTGGGGCCCCTGCTGTTTGTAATTTTTATAAATGATCTGGATGAGGGTATTGAGGGATGGATTAGTAAATTTGCAGATGACACTAAAGTTGGTGGAGTGGTAGATAGTGAAGAGGGGTGTTATAGTTTGCAGAGAGACTTGGACAAGTTGCAGAGCTGGGCCGAGAGGTGGCAAATGGAGTTTAATGTGGAAAAGTGTGAGGTAATTCACTTTGGCAGGAATAATAAATGTGTAGAGTATAGGGCTAATGGTAGGACTCTTAATAGTGTTGATGAACAGAGGGATCTTGGTGTATATGTTAATAGATCCCTGAAAGTTGGCAGTCAAGTCGATAAGGTTGTTAAGAAGGCATATGGAGTCTTAGCTTTTATTGGTAGGGGGATTGAATTTCGGAGCCGCAACGTCATGTTGCAACTGTACAAAACTCTAGTGCGGTCGCACTTGGAGTATTGTGTGCAGTTCTGGTCCCCACATTATAAGAAAGATGTGGAGGCATTGGAGAGGGTACAGAGGAGGTTTACCAGGATGTTGCCTGGTATGGAGGGCAGGTCTTATGAAGAGAGGCTGAGGGATTTGAGGTTGTTTTCGTTAGAAAGGAGGCGGCTAAGAGGGGACCTTATTGAAACATATAAGATGATTAGAGGTTTAGATAGGGTGGACAGTGATAGCCTTTTTCCTAGGATGGAGAAAGCTAGCACGAGGGGACATAGCTTTAAATTAAGGGGTGGTAGTTATAGGACGGATGTCAGAGGTAGGTTCTTTACCCAGAGGGTGGTAAGGGTATGGAATGCCCTGCCTGCTTCAGTTGTAGATGCGCCAAGTTTGGTGGCGTTTAAGAGGTTAGTAGATAAGTTTATGGACGAAAAGGGAATGGTTTAGGTTAGAGGGTCATTGCTTTTTCCTAATTGGTCGGCGCAACATCGAAGGTGAGAGGCCATGGGATCCAAGGGGCTTTGGCCTTGTGGATCCAGAACTGGCTTGCCTGCAGAAGGCAGAGGGTGGTTGTGGATGGCTCTTTTTCTGCATGGAGGTCGCACCAGTGGAGTGCCCCAGGGATCTGTTCTAGGACCCTTGCTGTTTGTCATTTTCATAAATGACCTGGATGAGGAAGTGGAGGGATGGGTTTCGCCGATGAACGAAGGTTGGTGGTGTTGTGGATGGTCTGGAGGCATGTCAGAAGTTGCAGCATGACATCGACAGGATGCAAGACTGGGCGGAGAAGTGGCAGATGGACTTCAACGCGGATAAATGTGTTGTGGTCCATTTTGGCAGATCCAACGGGATGAATGAGTACACTATCAAAGGTAGGAGTCTTAGCTGTGTGGAAGAGCAGAGGGATCTTGGGGTCCGGGTCCATAAGACTCTCAAATCGGCCTCCCAGGTGGAGGATGTGGTTAAGAAAGCTTACGGTGTACTGGCCTTCATTCATCGAGGGATTGAGTTCAGGAGTCAGGAGGTAATGCTGCAGCTTTATAGGACCCTTGTCAGACCACACTTGGAGTACTGTGCGCAGTTCTGGTCGCCTCACTATAGGAAGGACGTGGAAGCTATTGAAAGGGTGCAGAGGAGATTTACAAGGATGTTGCCTGGATTGGGAGGCATGCCTTATGAAGACAGGTTGAGGGAGCTGGGACTGTTCTCCCTGGAGAGACGAAGGTTGAGAGGCGACCTGATAGAGGTTTACAAGATGTTGAGAGGAATAGATAGGGTGGACTCTCAGAGACTATTTCCCAGGGCTGAAATGGTCGCGACGAGAGGGCACAGATTTAAGGTGCAGGGAAGCAAGTACAGAGGGGATTCTAGGGGAAAGTTTTTCACTCAGAGGGTGGTGAGTGAATGGAATCGGCTGCCGTCGGTGGTGGTCGAGGCGAACTCGCTGGGGTCTTTTAAAAGACTTCTGGATGAGTATATGGGATCCAATGGGATTGGGGGTTATAGATAGGTCTATGGCTGGGTAGGTTTTGATGTGTTCAGCACAACTTGTGGGCCGAAGGGCCTGTTTGTGCTGTAGTGTTCTATGTTCTATGAAGGCCGAAGGGCCTGTTCTGCACTGTAATGTTCTATGTTCTATGTTCTATAACACAATTAAGGACCCCACACACCCCAGACATTCTCTCTTCCACCTTCTTCCTTCGGGAAAAAGATACATAAGTCTTAAGTCAACGGATTCAAGAACAGCTTCTTCCCTGCTGCTGTCACACTATTGAATGGAGCTACCTTGCATTAAGTTGATCTTTTTCTGCACCCGAGCTATGACCGTAACACTACATGCTGCACTCTCTTGTTTCCTTTTCTATGAACAGTATGCTTTGATTGTATAGCATGCAACAGCAATACTTTTCACAGTATGTTAATACATGTCAGAATAATAAATCAAATCAAACAAGCATCCAATTCCAGATTTATTCACTTAATTCAAATAGCACCAGTTCTGAACTGGGGTTTGAAACTGTGTCCCCTTGGTATAGAAGCCTGGGCCTCTGGGTTATTAGTTCAGTGACATTACCATCACCATCTCTGCTCATTACTGGCTCCATCGCTCTCCCTAGAAATTGTCAAAAACTGAATCAGACTCAGAACAAGCTTCTGACCCTGTAGCTCCTCCAAAACCAGAAGTACTGATTTCCTCCTCTGAAACATTGTCTCTGCCTCTTCATGTGTTTATCTCTCTTCCTCCTTCTTCCATCTGAAAAAAGATACAAAAATCTGAGGCCAAGTACCAACCAACTTAAGAACAGCTTCTTCCCTGCTGCCATTAGATTTTTGAATGGACTTATCTTGCTTTAAGTTGATCTTTTTCTACACCCTAACTATGACTGTAATACTACATTCTGCACTCTCTTCTTTCCTTCCCTATGTACAGTATGCTTTGTTCATAGTGTACAAGAAATAGTACTTTTCTCTGTATGTTAGTATGTGACAATAATAAATCAAATCAAATCAATTAAGGACAAATTAGGATAAGTGACCCAAAGCTTGGTCAAAGAGAAAGGTTTTAAGGAGCTGAGAGAGAGAGAGGTTCCAGGAGGGAATTCCAGACCTTCGGACCCAGGCAGCTGAAGGTTTGGCCACCAAGGTGGGGTGATTGAAATTGACAATGTGAAAAGACCAGAATCAAAGAGAGCTTGCAGGATTGTGGAGCTGTAGCTCAAACCCTCATTTATCCCTTTGTTATCTCTTGACTGGACTATTCTAATGAATCCCTGACCTGTTTCCTCACAACATAAGCTTGAGCTGATCCAAAGCTGTGCTGCCCATGTTCTAACTTGCGCCAAGTCCCACTTACCCTCGTGTTCACTCATCAACATTAGCTCCCACTGATGCCTCAGTTTCTCATCCTTGTTTTTAAATCACTTCATGGTCTCGCCCTGTGCTTCGCTACAGCTCCACAATCCTGCAAGCTCTCTTTGATTCTGGTCTTTTCACATTGTCAATTTCAATCACCCCACATTGGTGGCCAAACCTTCAGCTGCCTGGGTCCGAAGGTCTGGAATTCCCTCCTAGAACCTCTCTCTCTCTCAGCTCCTTAAAACCTTTCTCTTTGACCAAGCTTTGGGTCACTTATCCTAATTTGTTCTTATTTGATTTGATTTGATTTATTATTGTCACATATTAACATACAGAGAGAAGTATTATTTCTTGTACACTATGAACATAGGGAAGGAAAGAAGAGTGTGCAGAACGTAGTGTTACAGTCATAGTTAGGGTGTAGAGAAAGATCAACTTAATGCAAGGTAAGTCCATTCAGAAATCTAATGGCAGCAGGGAAGAAGCTGTTCTTAAGTTGGATGGTACTTGGCCTCAGACTTTTGTATCTTTTTTCCAATGGAAGAAGGAGGAAGAGAGAATGTTTGGGGTGCATGAGGGTCCTTATGCTGGCTATTTTTCCAAGGCAGTGGATGGGAGGCTGGTTTGCATGACGGACTGGGCTTCATTCACAACCCTTTGTAGTTTCTTGAGGTCTTGATCAGAGCAGGAGCTATACCAAACTGTGATAGATTGGGTAGCACAGTAGCATAATGATTAGAACTATTGCTTCACAGCGCCGGGAACCTGGGTTCGATTCTAGGCTTGGGTCACCGTCTATGTGGAGTTTGCACGTTCTCCCCATGTCTGTGTGGATTTCCCCCGAGTGCTCCAGTTTTCTCTCACATTCTGAAAGATATGCTGGTCACGTGCATTGACCCAAACAGGTACCAGATTGTGGCAACTAGGGGAATTTCACAGTAATGTCATCGCAGTGTTAATGTAAGGCTTACTTGTGACTAATAAATAAACTTTAAATCCAGAAAGAATGTTTCCTATGGTGCATCTGTAAAAGTTGGTGAGAGTCAGTGTCAAATTGGGTCTGATTGCAAAACTGTGAAATTCCCTTAATGTGTTTAAGGTGCTGTACAACTGCTGTATAACTGTTGTTCTGGTGACTGGAGCTCTTCCTCCAACAGGGGAGCTACCTCTCTCGCTGGCCGCCTGCACAAACCAGTTGGAAGTAGTGACACACTTGCTGGAAAACCTCTATCACCCAGCAGATATCGCAGCCACAGACTCAATAGGGAACAATGTGCTCCATGCGCTGGTGTCCATCTCTGATAACACTAAGGAGAACACCAAGTTTGTCACCCAGATGTACGATTACCTGCTGAGGATGGGGGTGAAGATCAGGCCAGAGTTGAACCTGGAAAGTATGAAGAACAAGAAGGGGCTGACGCCCATCAAATTGGCTGCAAAGACGGGCAAAATCGAGGTAAGTGGAGGGGGCAGTGAGGCCGCTTTTATGTATCAAAGTGGCCAAGGAAAGTCTAAAACTTCTTTCATTAAGTTCACATCATCAGAGCTCAAAGCCATTTCAATATTTTCAATGTTCTGAAGAAGTTATACGTGACAGGATTAAATCTCCACTTCAGCTGTGGAGAGAAGAGCTTAATAAAAATTACAGAAATTCAGGGTGTGAGTGCAGGAGAAACTATAAGAGAGACAGGGTCGATACGACAGCAAAACAAATTAACAGAGAACCTGTGACAGACAGAACGCAAAGAGATTGTAACATTATCACACGGGGAACGAGGGATTGGGACAGTGAATGAGACAGACAGATAAAGCTTCTACAAAACAGACGTAAAGTAAAAGATTGACAGTGATATCAGAAGCAAGAAGGAGAGAAACGCTGATTCTGAGGGAGTGATATACTTCAGAAAGACAGAGACTGATTGACAGAGAGACAGGGAAGATTGTAACACAGTGAGAAGTTGATAAAAATATTGCAACAGACATTGAAGATAAGATTCCATCACAGTAACAGAGGGAGTTTAGAAAAGCTCACAAAATACACTGGGAAAAGGATCATTGTCTGCAAGAAATGATAGAAAAATAAAGAGCAGCAAAGAGAGACTCTCAATATGTTCTGCAGAGTTATTCTCACCTGATTATCGATATCAGTAACCTGAGTTGGGGAATATATATTGAACGGGACACTGGAGGAAATCCACTCCAAAATTTCAATTTAGCATCTCATTCTAAAGGTGGTACATCCAAGAATGCAGAGGTCCATTCACTACAGGCCCACTAACATAGCAGCACTCCCTAACACTGATCCTCTGACAGTGCAGCACTCCCTCAGCATTGACCCTCTGGCAGTGCGGAACTCCCTCAGCTCTGACCTTCTGACAGTGCGGCACTCCCTCAGCACTGACCCTCTGACAGTGCGGCACTCCCTCAGCACCGACCCTCTGACAGTGCGGCACTCCCTCAGCACTGACCCTCTGACAGTGCGGCACTCACTCAGCACTGACCCTCTGAACCATCCAGGAGGCAACACAGCGACGGAGGTCGAAACGCCCTCTGATGACAGTGCGGCACTCCCTCAGCACTGACCCTCTGACAGTGCGGCACTCCCTCAGCACTGACCCTCTGACAGTGCGGCACTCCCTCAGCACTGACCCTCTGACAGTGTGGCACTCCCTCAGCACTGACCCTCTGACAGTGCGGCACTCCCTCAGCACTGACCCTCTGACAGTGCGGCACTCAGTCAGCACTGACCCTCTGACAGTGCGGCACTCCCTCAGCACTGACCCTCTGATAGTGCGGCACTCCCTCAGCACTGACCCTCTGACAGTGCGGCACTCTCTCAGCACTGACCCTCTGACAGTGCGGCACTCCCTCAGCACTGACCCACCATCAGAGCTGCCACAGAGATGATGACCACATTGAGACATTGTGCTCTGAAAATTCCCCCTGTATTGGATGTACATTTTGTTGAAAGCTCTCTGATTTTCAGGTGTTGAAACACATCATTGGGAGGGAGATCAATGATGAGGAATGTCGTCACCTGTCCAGGAAATTTACGGAATGGGCGTACGGACCAGTGCACTCCTCGCTGTACGACCTCTCCGCCCTCGACACATACGAGGAGAAATCGGTGTTGGAGATTATTGTGTACGGCAGTGAGACTCCGGTACATTCCCTGCATTATCCGACAAGGGGGCAGTAATCTGAGGGACAGGTTTAAACTAATCTGGAGAGGGGGAGGGGATGAGACCGATAGCTCGGTAGGGAGTGAGATGGGAGATAGAGTAAGCTTGAATGTGGGGAAATATACTAGGGAGAAGGAGGTCCTAAGTGGGCTTCGAGATCTGGAGTGCGTCTGTTTCAATGCAAGGAGCATAACGGGAAAAACAGATGAACTTGTGCCTTAATGTTTGCGAGGAACTTGGATGTGATTGCGGTGACGGAGACGTGGTTAAAGGAAGGGGAGCAGTGGCAGCTAAATATTCCTGGGTATAAGTGTTTCAGGCGTGACAGAGGAGGGCCCAGAAGAGGTGGGGGAATGGCGTTGTTAGTTAGGGAGAGCATCACAACAGTGCAGAAGGAGGACAATACAGAGGAGTTAGGAGTGGAGTCGCTATGGGTGGAGTTGAGGAATAGGAAGGGGGTGATTACTATGCTAGGGGTTTATTATAGGCCACCCAACAGCCCGCGGGCAGTGAAAGAAGGCAATATGTAAAGACATTTTGGATAGGTGCAGAAAGAATAGGGTTGTTGTAGTGGGAGATTTTAATCTCCCTGGGGTGGATTGGAAGGTACCTAGAGCTGGGGGTTCAGATGGAGAGGAATTTGTAAAATGTGTACTGGAAGGATCATTGGAGCAGTATGTGGCTAGCCCGACTAGAGAAGGGGCTATATTGGATTTAGTTCTGAGTAATGAGCTTGGGCAGGTGGTTGATGTTGTAGTAGGGGAACATGTGGCTAACAGTGACCACAATTCAGTCTACTTTAGGGTACAGATGGAAAAGGATGCTTGTTGCCCTAGGGGGGAGGTGCTGAATTGAGGGAAGGCTAACTGCAGTTGGATTAGGCACGAAATTATGGAAACTAATTGGGAATGGTTGTTCGAGGGTAAGTCCACGCTAGGCATGTGGGAATCTTTCAAGGGAACACTGAAAATGTTGTAAGAAAGATATGTGCTGGCTAAGAGGAAGGATGGGAAAGATAGGATTAGAGAGCCATGGATTACTAGGAATATTGAGGACTTGGTTAAGAAGAAAAGACAGGCGTACGTTAGGTCAAAGCAGCTGGGAATGCAGACAGCATTGGAGGAATATAGAGAGAGTAGGAGGGAGCTCAAATGGGGAGTTAGAAGGTCAAAAAGGGGGCATGAAATGATTTTGGCGGATAGGATTAAGGAAAATCCAAAGGCTTTTTACTCCTATCTTAGGAATAAAAGGATGATTAGAGGAAAAATCGGACCTCTTAGAGACAGAGAAGGGGAACTGTGCCAATTTAGCACTTAGAGCATTGCGATCTGATTAGGGATACGCAGCATGGATTTGTTAAGGGGAGGTCATGCCTTACGAATCTGGTAGAATTTTTTGAGGAGGTGAAGAAAACGGTCGACGAAGGGCGAGCCGTTGATGTCGTCTATATGGATTTCAGTAAGGCATTTGACAAAGTCCCTCATGGGAGGTTAGTTGAAAAGGTCAAGGCTAATGGGATACAAGGACAGGTAGCTAGATGGATTAGTAACTGGCTTGGTAATAGGATAAACACAGCAAGTAGTCTGACAACACCAGGTTTAAATCCATCCGATTTATTTGATAGTAAATTCGCAAGCTTTCAACTCCATGGCCTTCGTCAGACAAATGAGGTGTTCTGGTCATTCGCCTGACGAAGGCCATAGAGTCGAAAGCTTGTGAGTTTACTATCAAATAAATCGGTTGGATTTAAACCTGATGTTGTCAGACTACTTACTGTGTTTACCCCAGTCCAATGCCGGCATCTCTACATCATTGGTAATAGGAGACAGAGAGTAATAGCGGAAGGGTGTTTCTCTAGCTGGAGGTCAGTCACTAGTGGTGTGCCACAGGGCTCGGTACTGGGACCTCTTCTATTTGTAATATATATAAATGACTTGGAAGAGGGAGTAAGTGGAGCGATCAGCAAGTTTGCAGATGATACAAAGTTGGCTGGACTTGCCGATAATGAGGAGCATTGTCAGGCGATACAGCAGGACATAGATAGGCTGGTAGCTTGGGCAGACAGATGGCAGATGGAATTCAACCCTGATAAATGTGAGGTGATGCATTTCGGAAGAAAGAATGTAGTGGGGAGATATATGATAAAGGGTAGACCTATTAAGAGTATAGAAACGCAGAGGGACCTGGGGGTGCAGGTGCACAAGTCTCTGAAGGTGGCAGAGCAGGTGGAGAAGATTGTGAAGAAAGCATATGGTGTGCTAGCCTTTATAGGAAGGGGTATAGAGTACAAGAGCTGGCCTTTAATGTTGCAGTTGTATAAAACATTGGTTAGACCTCATTTGGAATACTGCATCCAGTTCTGGTCGCCTTACTACCTGAAGGACGTGGAGACTCTGGAGAGAGTGCAGAGGAGGTTTACCAGGATGCTGCCTGGTATGGAAGGTCTGAGTTACGAGGAGAGGTTAGGCAAATTGGGACTGTTTTCCTTAGAAAGACGCAGACTTAGAGGAGATCTAATAGAAGTGTACAAGATTATGAGGGGTAAAGATAGAGTAAACAGGGTTAAGCTTTATCCTTGGATGGACTCAAATAGCACGAGGGGTCACGGGCTTAGGTGAGGGGGGTAAGGTATAATTTGGATGCTAGAGGGAGTTTTTTCACACAGAGGGTGGTGGGGGTATAGAACGTGCTGCCAAGTAAAGTGGTGGAGGCAGGCACTCTGGAGTTATTTAAGAGATACTTAAATGGGCACACAAACAGAATGGGAATGGAGGAATATAGAAAACTGATTTAAAATAGGGATCATGAGCCTTGGGATTTCCCTAGGAAGTGTGTAAATTGTCGATGATATTGATGTACTTGTTTTTATCCTACAGGTACTTTGGTCCACCTTGTCTAACAAGGGGCATACACACGATGGGTTGTGAGAAGGCTGTTCTTGGATTTTTCGAGAGCAGCCTAGTGCTTCACGTCGTTAGTGTACGCTTGACCTGGACCATTTGATGGGCAACACGACAGCTCAGTGACTATTGCTGTGCTGTGCAGATACATGGATTTGGACCTGTGTCTGTGGGAGTTTGCGCATTCTCCCTGTGTTTGCGTGGGTTTTCTCCGGTGCTCTGGTTTCCTCCCATATCCCAAAGATGTGCTCTTAGGCTGATTGACAGAACAAATTCACCCTAAATTGTCTCAAATTTGGTTCTAAAGCATAGATCTACAAACATAGACAGGGATGACAGGGATCATGGGTAGAAGTGGGAACATCGAGATGGCGGCGCAGGCTCGTTGGGCTGAAGGGCCTGTTTCCCATGCTGTTTTGTTCTTTTTTGTTCTTTGACAGGTTTAATATAATTGGCTTTAAAAAGGTAAAAGGGGAGATCAGGAGGCACTTTTCATCCAAAGTGCATGAACTTCCAACACATTACTGCATCAGCTGAGGGAGAGGGAATATTTGTTGGAGTATGGCTGTGAGGGGCTGTTATAGATCAAATCACCTCATTCACTGCCGTGTCCATCAATGGTTCTGTGAGTATAATATCCAGATGGATGTGATCTGTAAGAGATTAAGGAGTGATCTTATAGAGGTCTATAAAATAATGAGAGGCACAGATCAGCTGGATAGTCGATATCTTTTCCCAAAGATAGGGGAATCTAAAACTATAGATTTTTACAGGTTGAAGATAAGAGGGAAGAGATAGAAGAGGGTCCATAGGGGCTTTTTTTTTCTGTTAGACGGTGGTGACTCTCTGGAACAACCTGCCAGAGGTGGTAGTAGTAGAGGTGAGTACAATTTTGTCTTTTAAAAAGACAGTAACATGGTTATGATGGGTATAAAGGGATATGGGCAAATGCGGGCAATTGGGATTAGTGGGAGAAACCAGGTGGCACGAACAAGTTGGGCCAAAGGGCCCATTTCCATGCTGGTAACATCTCTGACTCTATCTGGAAACTCCAGATAATGTTCAGCTTGCAATATATACCCTGTACATATCAGAGAACCTTAGGCCTTATGAGAATATTATTTCTCTGTTTTGTCAATCTTTTGCTATTTTCTCACAGGTTCAATATTTCCATGGTAAAATATACAGTAAACCTCCCTCTATATTGTCCTCATTAAACACTCTCAGGACAGGTACAGCACGAGGTTAGATACAGAGTAAAGCTCCCTGTACACTGTCCCCCATCAAACACTCCCAGGACAGGTACAGCACAGGGTTAGATACAGAGTAAAGCTCCCTCTATACTGTCCCCATCAAATGCTCCCCAGACAGGGACAGAACGGGGTTAGATACTGAGTAAAGCTCCCTCTACACGATCCCCTATCAAACACTCCCAGGACAGGTACAACACGAGGTTAGATACAGAGTAAATCTCCCTTTACACTGTCCCCCATCAAACACTCCCAGGACAGGTACAGCACGGCATTAGATACAGAGTAAAACTCCCTCTCTACTCTCCCCCATCAAACACTCCCAGGACAGGTACAGCACGGGGTTAGATACAGAGTAAAACTCCCTCTACACTGTCCTCATCAAATGCTCCCCGGACAGGGACAGAACAGGGTTAGATACAGAGTAAAGCTCCCTCTACACGATCCCCTATCAAACACTCCCAGGACAGGTACAGCACGAGGTTAGATACAGAGTAAATCTCCCTTTACACTGTCCCCATCAAACACTCCCAGGACAGGTACAGCACGGGGTTAGATACAGAGTAAAGCTCCCTCTATACTGTCCCCCCATCAAACACTCCCAGGACAGGTACAGCACGGGGTTAGATACAGAGTAAAGTTCCCTCTCTACTCTCCCCCATCAAACACTCCCAGGACAGGTACAGCACAGGGTTAGATACAGAGTAAAGCTCCCTCTACGCTGTCCCCCATCAAACACTCCCAAGACAGGTACAGCACGGGATTAGATACAGAGTAAAGATCCTTCTACACTGTCCCCATCAAACACTGCGAGGACAAGTACAGTACAGGGTTAGATACAGAGTAAAACTCTCTCTATGTTGCCCCTACGGTTAGCACAGATCATGAACAGTGCTTAGAAGCCCAGTGGCCCACCTTTCCTGTGCAGTAATTTCCCATCATTAAACCAATCCTCCTTCCAGATCTCAGAGTCCAATGCTAGCGTTTGTATTGGGGATTAACTAACAGCCTTGCGAACTGATTTGTTTATATCTTCTCAGAACCGACATGAGATGTTAAGCCTGGAGCCACTGAAGCACCTGTTGCAGGACAAATGGAACACCTTTGCCAGCTACATCTTCTATGTGAAGTTGTTCATTTATTTGACCTACATGATCATTTTCACCACCACAGCCTACAACAGAATCGAAGATGCCAAGGTGCAGTTACCTTCCTCAAACTGACCTGCACATGTCTGATTCACTCACAAACATTGAATCCCCAGAGCGAGAAGGTCATGGGTTTGAAGCTTTCTCAGAGTCTCGAATGCAGGCAGACACTCTCAGTGCAATACTGAGGGAGCGCCGCACTGTCAGAGGGCCAGTGCTGAGGGAGCGCCGCACTGTCAGAGGGTCAGTGCTGAGGGAGTGCCGCACTGTCAGAGGGTCTGTGCTGAGGGAGTGCTGCACTGTCAGAGGGTCAGTGCTGAGGGAGTGCTGCACTGTCAGAGGGTCAGTGCTGAGGGAGTGCCGCACTGTCAGAGGGTCAGTGCTGAGGGAGTGCCGCACTATCAGAAGGTCAGTACTGAGGGAGTCCGCACTGTTAGAGGGTCAGTGCTGAGGGAGTGCCGCACTGTCAGAGGGTCAGTGCTGAGGGAGCGCCGCACTGTCAGAGGGTCAGTGCTGAGGGAGCGCCGCACTGTCAGAGGGTCAGTGCTGAGGGAGCGCCGCACTGTCAGAGGGTCAGTACTGAGGGAGTGCCGCACTATCAGAAGGTCAGTACTGAGGGAGTGCCGCACTGTTAGAGGGTCAGTGCTGAGGGAGTGCCACACTGTCAGAGGGTCAGTACTGAGGGAGCGCCGCACTGTCAAAGGGTCAGTACTGAGGGAGTGCCGCACTGTCAGAGGGTCAGTGCTGAGGGAGTGCTGCACTGTCAGAGGGTCAGGTAACTAGCTGTCTACTCACTTAGTTCAGTGTAGTTTGGCGTTCTTGTAAATGTAGCTTTGTTTTCTCAGTCATGGTGACATGGAGGAGATGAATCTTCACATCTGCACATTTCCTCCCCAATAAAACGTTGTTTCACTTTATTCCTCACACAGCCTCCTTTTAAAATTGAGGCCACAGTAGAAGGTTACCTGCGGGTTGCTGGACAACTCATGACGATCCTTGGGGCACTATACCTTTTCTTTCAAGGGGTGAGTCTTGTGCAAGTTCATTGATATTTTTATTGCTAAACAGGCCATCAAAACGTTTCATCCTGTACCCATCAGGATAGATCTCAAAGTGAAGCAATAATTTATATTGCATGAGAAGAGAGTGCTGATTGTTTGACTAGTGAACTCTGAGTGGTCAAAGTATTGCCATGGAAAATGTACCAGGAACAGTTAACTGTCAAATGTTTTCTAAATTCAAACCTTCGACACTGGTTGGTCAGGGGTAAGAACTGCTGTACCCTAAACTGTTATTTATGTAATGACTTTAACGAGGTCTACAATGTGGACCTCTTAGAATACAAGCTCACAGATTAAGGCATTAATGGCTTGCTCAATCAGGGAGCCCTGCATGTATACATAATACAGCATATCAGGGTTACTGGCACTCTGGATTTATACAAGGAAGTAGCTGTGTCAGTGTTGCTGATTAGATAAATAAATCTAGATGTGGTGAAGGGAGCACTGGCCTCAGAGGAATTATTTCTGTTGGGTTGAGAGTTAGTTGAAGGATGAGAAGGATATGTTCTCTCTGTTTGCCAAGGACAGATCCCGTGTGTGAATACGTGTAGCTTCTTGCAAGTGAGCTGCACTGTGAATCTGACTGATAACATTCAATTGATACCAGTGTCATTTTGAGCAAAATCAGGACTGTTTAGTATGTGTTGTTCAATCAGACAATCACATCTAATGTTCGAGACCATGGCTCGGCACGCCTGCTCTGATTCCGGGTGATGGGCGAGGCTCGGAGAACGGATTCTCCATTGGCGTCAGATGGGATTGTATGGATCTCGGGCAGATGTGCTGATAAAAGTCGCCCAAGTTTTGAGTTCTGCCGATATGTGTCAATTGACTGTGGTCAATACTTTGCTTGTTGTGAACTGTCAAAAGGACACGATCCATCAGTCACTGGATTCTCAATTGGCGTCAGGTGGGATTGTACAGGTCTTGTTCTTCCCTAACCTCACACCGACACTGAAATCTGTTCACCACATTTCTCGTTTCTGTAGTGGGAAAATGTTTTTTTTTTGGCTTGATGGCAGCATCCTGCTCACTGAGCATACCACTTATGTTGTTACTGCCTTTGAGGTTTGATATTCTTGCATCTGTAGTGATGAGTGCAAGACCAAAAGCTTTAATAACATGGCTCTTTCTCAGTGATATTCAAGTTCTATTTTTAAGACACAGAGATAGTTGAAAAATCTATATTTTGATTTTATTTAATATTATCAAATGTATTGGGATATGTGAAAAGTATTGTTTCTTGCACTTTAGGAAGCGGTGATGGCCTAGTAATATTCTCACTAGATTATTAATCCAGAAACTCAGCTAATGCTCTGGGGTCTTGGATTTGAATCTTACCGTGCAAATGGAGGAATTTGAATTCAATTAAAAAAATCTGGAATCCAGTATCTACTGATGACCGTGAAACTATTGTTGGAAAAACCCATCTGGTTCACTGTTGTCCTTTAGGGAAGATAACCTGCTGCCCTTACCTGGCCTGGCCTATATGTGACTGCAGAACCACAGCAATGTGAAATTGTTCAAGCTATGACTGTAACACTACATTCTGCACTCGTTTCCTTCTCCATGAATGGTATGTTTTGTCTGCGTAACGCGCAAGAAACAATACTTTTCACTGTATGTTAATACATGTGACAAGAATAAATCAAATCACATCAAAAAAAAAATCGCAAGACTATCAGATTCCAGACAAGAACACAGCACGAGATCCTAACTTGTTTTTTATTGGGAGATGTGGATAAGCAATTATAGGACTGCTGACTAACTTCTAACAAAAGAATAAAACTTTTAATAAATATGGAAAGATTAACAAGAATATACTACTCCTTCACACTGCTATCTCTTCATAGATACACTCAGATTTACAAGGGTAACACGAGTTACAGAATGTGTATTATATTCAAATGTCCTCAGTACACAGTCTGTGTAAATCAATCACTATAAAGTCTCAAGGGCAACTAGGGATGGGTAATAAATGCTGACAGTCAGTGACATTCATGTCCCACAAATGAATAAAAAAGGCAAAGCATACTGTACATAGGGGAGAAGGAAAAGAGAGAGTCAGAATATGGTGATACAGTCATTGTACTATGTGTATTCAGAATAAGGTATTCATTTAAGCTTAATTTGTGCTTCTGTATTTGTGTGTTAAGGAAGGGTCAAAAACTTCAGTTAGCTTCATGTCAAACAAAGATCCCTGCACATCCATAGAATTTAGTTCCACTTTAAGCTTTCCATGCATTGCAATCAGGTTTTATGTCCCTCAAAGCAAACACAGGATTTTAAAAAACCTAAGCTGTTGCCTATTGACCAGAGGCATTTTAAGTTCAGTTGGAACCAAGCAAGAAGCTTTCCCACAGCACTGCCAATACCAGGCAGGAGAATACAGAGGGGCAGAAAATAAGTCACAGAATCTAAAGAACAGAAAGTTCCAGAAAGAAAGGAATAACAAAGGAGGAACATCACTGGAAAACCGGATTCAAAAGTTAAAGGATCAGAATCGAAAAAAGGTACTGGGCACAAAAGTCAGGAGCAGAGCAAGAGGCTCCCAGTAAAAGACAGAGCTGCTTGGTGCAGACCTGGAGAAGGTAGCCAGCGAGAAAAAGACTTCATGTGACCCAAAGGTGGGTGACACCTTAATGCAGCTTGTGAAGCAGAGTTATTCTGTTAATGTGACTGGTACCTGAGAGATTGTGTGGATAATGAATGCACGTGGTGATCCAAGGTAGAGGAATACTGAAAAGAGGTTGAAATTATGGATGTGGATCCTTGGTGAAGGTAGCCAACAGAAAGCCTTGTATAGGAGAAGATTGAAAAGTGTGTTCTTTTTGAGAGTTGAGTTTGGAAACCCTCGTGCAGTGAGAACAATTGGTTCGTAGTATGACGAGCATCTGGGGGAATTGCCACGGAGATTGAATTGGGTGGCATCTGTCTCTTGGTTTCAGAGAGTGGCGTGTCTGACCACATCTTACTGATTGATTTACACAGACTGTGTACTAAGGACATTTGGATATAAGATACATTATGTAACTTGTGTTACCTTTGTAAATCTGAGTGTATCTATGAAGAGACAGCAGGATGAAGGAGTAGTTTATTATTGTTAATCTTTGCATATTTATTAAAAGTTTTATTCTTTTGTTAAAAGTCAGTCCTATTATTGCTCATCCACATCTCCCAATAAAAAAACAAAAGCTCGGATCTCATACTGTGTTCTTGTCTGGAATCTGACAGTCTTGTGATTTTTTTTTTGATGTGATTTGATTTATTCTTGGCACATGTATTAACATATAGTAAAAAGTATTGTTTCTTGCGCGTTATATACAGACAAAACATATCATTCATGGAGAAGGAAAGGAAAGAGTGCAGAATGTAGTGTTACAGTCATAGCTAAGATGTAGAGAAAGATCAACTTAATGCAAGGTAGGTCCATTTAAAAGTCTGACAGCAGCAGGGAAGAAGCTGTTCTTGAGTCTGTTGGTAAGAGACCTTAGGCTTTTATATCGTTTTCCTGACAGAAGGAGGTGGAAAAGAAAATGTCCAGGGTGTAGGGTCCTTAATGATGCTGGTTGCTTTGTCAAGGCAGTGGGAAGTGTAGACAGAATCAGTGGATGGGAGGTTGGTTTGTGTTTGGGATTGGGATTGGGCTACATTCACGATCTTTTGGAGTTTCTTGCAGTCTTGGGCAAAGCAGGAGCCATACCAAGCTTTGATAAACCAGAAAGAATGCTTTCTATAGTGCATCTGTAAAAGTTGGTGATAGTCATAGCTGACATGCCAAATTTGTTTAGTCTCCTGAGAAGGTAGAGGTGTCGGTGGTAATTCAATAGTAACATCAACTGGAATTATAACACTGCATTCAAGCAACTATCTTATTTTTTCTGGCTTAGTAACAGAGAGCGAGGATAACTGAGCTCTGAAGTACTTAGGAAGACAATGGCCTAATGGTATTGTTGCTAGACTATTAATTCAGAAACTCAGCTAATGTTCTGGGGATCTGGATTTGAATCCCGCCATGGTAGCTGGTGGAATTTGAATTCAATAAAAAATAATCTGGAATTAAGAATCTACTGATGAACATGAAACCATTGTCAATTGTCAGAAAAACCCATCTGGTTCACTGATATTCTTTAGGGAAGGAAATCTCCTATCCTTACCTGATCTGGCCTATATGTGATTCCAGAGCCACAGCAATGTGGTTGACTTTCAATTGCTCTCTGAATTAGCCATCCAGCCATGGAGCTGAAGGATAACTGGGGATGGGTAATAAATGCTGGCCAGCCAGCAACACCCATATCCCACAAATGTGTAAATGAAAGGAAGAGAAGGAAGCCATTCAGCTGCATGATCCTATTCCCTGCCATTCAAGTCGATCACAGTTGATCACAGTATCTTTATTTTTCTACTTGAAAAGAAATACCTCACTGAAGATGGTATGATTTGCCTGTTTTTTGCTATTCTGATCATTCTCTCTGTTCTGCGTTGTGTTTACTCACAGAAATTGAAGACTGAGTTAGATTTTTGATGGACAAAGAAATCAAAGATTGGAGGGACAGAGAGGAAAGTGCAAATAAATCCACAATTGCCTCCACCATGATCTTGCAGAATAGCAGCGTCTGTTCAAGGGGCCAAATGGCCCATTCCTGATCCTGAGTCCTATGTTTCAATATTGGTCTGAATTAAATGGGAATTATTGTGCTAATTAATCTATTAATTGTGGAAACCCAACTTTCATTGTGGCTACAGAGAAATTTTAGTTGTTATAATTATGTAATCCTGACTATATCATTGTTCCTTCACTGGAACTCCCTCCCTAACAGCACTGTGGGTGTATCTACACAGCATGGATTGCCCTGGTTCAAGAACGCGCTCACCACCATATTCCTTAGAACATAAAACATAGAACGTAGGAAACATAGGAAACATTTTTAACTCCTATCCCTAATTGCCTTTGAGAAGCTCGTTGGCTGTACAATATTGTGGGGCGTGTAGAGATTGTGCAAGATATTCTGTGAAAGAAAGGTCTTACTTTTTAAAAGAAGTGTTTTAATTGACTCCACAGATTGAAGAAGTTTTTCTGCGAAGACGGCGAACCCCAAAATCAATCACAATTGACGGTTATTGTGACATTTTATTGTAAGTGCCCCCCCCCCCCCCCACCCCATCCTCTTCATTTCCTGGCTGTTGCTGTGCTTGGTCTCTCCCTCAGTCTCTTTCTTACCCAATGTGGGGACATAAAACCCACACCATCATTAATCTGCTTCATTAATATCCTTCAGGGAAGGCAACGGTGGCACAGTGGTTAGCACTGCTGCCTCACAGCATCAGGGACTCAGGTTTAGTTCTGGCTCAGATCACAGTCTGTGTGGAGTTTGCATATTCTCCCCGTGCGGGTTTCCTCTGGGTGCTCCAGTTTTCTCCCACAGTCCAGAAATGTGCGGGTTAGGTGGATTGACAATGCTAAATTGACCCTAATGTCAGGGGAAAGTAGGTTTATATGTGGACTTACAAAAATGGAGCCTGGATTGGATTGCGGTCAATATAGACTATTGGGCTGAATGGCCTATTTCTGCACTGTAGGGCTTCTATACTTGTAGTTAATGGTTAAAAATCTGCCATTTTACCTGGTCTAGCCCCAGCAATGTGAGAGACTCTTATCTACTCTCTAAAATGGCTGAACCAGGCACTCAGATCAAAGATAAGTAGGGATAGGCACTAAGAATTAAAACAAACTGAGACCTTCACATAAAGAGTTGTGTCTGTCTGCTTTTTATTTACAGTTTTCTTCAGTCCCTGCTGCTACTGGCCTCTTCAGTATTGTATGCAACTGGACGGGAAGAATACGTGGGATTTATGGTGGTTGGGCTGGCGATAGGCTGGATCAATCTTCTCTATTACACACGAGGCTTCCAGCAAATGGGCATCTATAGCGTCATGATGCAGAAAGTAGGTACAATATTACTACAACAACTTGCATTTACATAGCACTTCACCACAGAATTAATAAACTATAATTTGACATTGATCCACATAAAAAGCATGAGGACAGGTGACCAAAAGCTTGGTCAAAGGGTAGGTTTTAATCACAGAATTGACACTGTAATGCAGCAGTGCTAACCACTGTGCTCTATTTTGTCTATAGAAAATTTTGGGATTCTCTTTTATGTGAGCTGCCAGTCTCTTTCCATGCTCCCTCTAGCTTCTCTTTTTTTGCTTTGTTATGATTCAGGTTAGAAACTCCAAAGTGTTTTATGGAGCCCACTGGATCATTAGTTTTGCATCTTGAATTTGGCTAGCAGAAGCATGAAAGGTTTCGCTTCAGGTATGATTCAAATGACCCACTGGGGAGCTTTTATCCAACAAAGTTTATTTAAGAATATAGTTAACATGTATAGTAAGAATATTAGCAATAGCTTCTTTCAATTACAAACAACACAAAACACAACTACAATAATATATAACCTTTAACACATATAGGAGCTGTCCCAATCAATCAAAATCCTTGCCATAGACAAAACCTTTTAAACAAGTTCAACACATAATAGATTAATGCTCATATGATACTGAAATTGAGTCCTTTGGATGAATTCTACAGTTCTCTGGATAGACTCAGAGCAGTTTGAAGTCAGAATAACTTCCCAAACCACCAGGGACTGGTATTGGAAAGCCACCAACAGAAGATTGTCTACTCCAGGAAGGCTTTCAACTAACCCACAGAATTTCGAAAACCAGGGAGAGAGAGAAAGAGAGAGAGACCTCAGCTTGTTGTCCCTTCCAAAACTAAAATCTGCAACTCAGAACTAAAAATGAAAGTGTTCCTTTCAGCTGACTTGCCAACCAGCTTTCCTCCTAAAATGTACAATCATAAACAACCCAGTAAAAATAAACAAGCCCCCGTTTCAGCAGCAATTAAAGGGACATCTCGAGACAAACCAGAGTCATAATGGAAAAAGACAGTTGAAGGTGCACAGTCTTACGGGTAATGTATTAGCATGGATAGAGGATTGGTTAACTAACAGAAAGCAAAGAGTGGGGGTAAATGGGTGTTTTTCTGATTGGCAATTAGTGCCTCAGGGATCAATGTTGGGACTGCAGTTGTTTATGATTTATATAGATGACCTTGGAGTTGAGGACCAAGTGTAGTGTGTCAAAATTTGCAGATGACACTAAGATGGGTGGAAGAGCAAAGTGGGCAGAGAACACTGAAAGTCTGCAAAGAATATAGATAATCTAAGTGAGTGGGCGAGGGTCTGGCAGATGGAGTACAATGTTGGTAAATATGCAGTCATCCATTTTGGTAAGAATAACAACAAAATGGACTATTATTTAAATGGTAAAAAATTGCAGCATGCTGCTGTGCAGAGGGACCTTGGGTGTCCTTGTGCAGGAATCTCAACAAGTTGGTTTGCAGGTACAGCAGTTAGTTAAGCAGCAAATGGAATTTTATCCTTTGTTGCTAGAGGGATGGAGTTTAAAAACAGCGAGGTTATGTTACAGCTGTATAAGATGCTGATAAGGCCACACCTGGAGTACCACCATTCTTTGCTTTCTGTTAGTTAACCAATCCTCTATCCATGCTAATACATTACCCATAACACTGTGCACCTTTATCTTATGTAGCAATCTTTGATGCGACACCTTGTCAAATGCCTTCTGGAAATCCAGATATACCACATCCACAGGTTCCCCATTGTCCACTGCACATGTAATGTTCTCAAAGAATTCCACCAAATTAGCCAAACATGACCTTCCCTTCATGAACCCATGCTGCGTCTTACCAATGGGACAATTTATATCCAGATATCTCATTATTTTTTCCTTAATGATACATTCAAGAATTTTCCCTACCACAAAAGTTAAGCTAATCAGTCTCTTTACTTGAGAAAGGATATACTGGCACTGGAGGGAGTGCAGAGGAGATTCACTCGGTTGATTCTGGAGTTGAGAGAGTTGGCTTATGAGGAGAGACTGAGTAGACTGGGGCTATACTCATTGGAATTCAGAAGAATGAGGGGAGATCTTACAGAAACATATAAGATTATGAAGGGAATAGATAAGATAGAAGCAGGGAAGTTGTTTCCATTGGTGGATGAAACTAGAACTAGGGGGCATAGCCTGAAAATAAGGGGAAGCAGATTTAGGACTGAGTTGAGGAGGAACTTCTTCACACAAAGGTTTGTGAATCTGTGGAATTCCCTGCCCAGGGAAGCAGTTGAGGCTCCCTCATTGAATGTTCTTAAGAAAAGGATAGATAGATTTTTGAACAGGAAAGGAGTTAAGGGTTATGGTGAGCGGGCGGGTAAGTGGAGCTGAGTCCATGATTTTATTGCATGGCAGAGCAAGCTTGAGGAGTCAGATGGCCTTCTCCTACACCTAGTTCTTACATTTGTACGTCTCAGACACATCTTAAAGGAGGAGAGATTTCAAGAGGGAATTTCCTCTGCCAGTGGTGGAGTGAGTGAGATCGTGGATGGTCAAGAGGTCAGACTTGTGGAGGTTACTTTCTCCTCTTATTCTCTTGCTGTCTGACAGTCGTATCCATCAGGATCCAGCTTCTGGCAGCACTCGCAAACCATTCTTCCTAATGGAAATGAAAATTCTCCAAGCGCAGTGTCCATTCTGTGTTCCTGTCTCTCTCAGAACAGCTGTCAGATGATATCATATACATGCTACCATTTATCATGAGCAAGGTGTATTTCTGTGCAAGCTTAAGTGTGTATATGCACGAGTGTGTGCGTGTGTGTGTGTGTGTGCACATTTGTGTGTATGTGTTTCACATAGGCTTTACATGTGAGTACAAGCATACAGGCATGCCTGTGTGTGAACAGATGTGTTGTGTGAATATACATGTGTACACAATGGGTGCTTGTGTGTGTGTAAGTGTGTATATGTGTGCGTGTGTGAGAGGGTGTGTGTGTGTGTGTGTGTGTGAGTGTGCGTCTGTGCATGTAAGTGTGTGTGTGAGTGTGTATGTGTGAATGTGTGAGAGAGGGTGTGAGAGAGGATGTGTGTGAGAGGTGTGTGTGTGTGTGAGAGGTGTGTGTGTGTATGAGAGGGTGTGTGTGTGTGAGAGGGTGTGTGTGTGTGTGAGAGAGGGTGTGTGTGAGAGGTGTGAGAGAGGATGTGTGTGAGAGGTGTGTGTGTGTATGAGAGTGTTGGTGTGGTGTGGAGGGTGTGTGTGTGTGAGAGAGGGTGTGTGTGTGTGAGAGAGGGTGTGTGTGAGAGGGTGTGGAGAGGGTGTGTGTGAGAGGTGTGTGTGTGTATGAGAGTGTGTGTGTGTGTGAGAGGGTGTGTGTGTGTGAGAGAGGGTGTGTGTGTGTGGAGAGGGTGTGTGTGAGAGGTGTGAGAGAGGGTGTGTGTGAGAGTGTGTGTGTGTGTATGAGAGTGTGTGTGTGTGTGTGAGAGGGTTGTGTGTGTGAGAGAGGGTGTGTGTGAGAGGGTGTGTGTGTGTGTGTGAGAGGTTGTGTGAGAGGGTGTGTGTGTGTGTGAGAGGGTGTGTATGAGAGGGTGTGTGTGTGTATGTGTGTGTGAGAGGGTGTGTGTGTGTGAGAGAGGGTGTGTGTGGAGAGGGTGTGTGTGTGTGTGTGAGAGGGTGTGTGTGTGTGTGAGAGGGTGTGTATGAGAGGGTGTGTGTGTGTATGTGTGTGTGAGAGGGTGTGTGTGTGTGAGGGGGTGTGTGTGAGTGTGGTGTGTGTGTGAGAGGGTGTGTGTGTGTGTGAGAGGGTGGTGAGAGGGTGTGTGTGAGTGTGTGTGTGTGTGAGAGGTGTGTGTGTGTGTGAGAGGGTGTGTGAGAGGGTGTGTGTGTGTGTGTGTGTGTGAGAGGGTGTGAGAGAGAGAGAGAGAGGGTGTGTGTTTTTTGTGAGCACGTATGGGTTTGTGAACAGAAGAATGCACAATCATTTCACAATCATATTTATTTCATCTGATTAAAACTTGTTTCCTATATTTGCTACAGATTTTCTTGACAGATATTATGAGCTTTCTTCTTGTGTATATCGTCTTCCTCTTTGGATTTGGAGCTGGTGAGTTTTCCTGCCTGTAGCTGACTTTCTATTTGCAAAATGAAGTGATTAAATAAGGGAACAAGACAGTGGCATCATCTCTCATTCTTCTAAGTACCAAAGCATTTAGATGCTCAATCCTTCCTCATGACAATCCCCTTCATCCCAGGAATCAATCCTAGCTAATCTTTTCTTATTTATTTCAAATGATCTCATTAGATGGCAGGACAGGCTCGAGGGGCTGAATGGCCTGCTCCTGGTTCCTATATTCCTATATTCTCAGAGCTGCCCTCTCAATCTTTTGATCTTCTCCTCACAGCTCTAGTGGTGCTTATTGAAGACCGTGTTTACAACAACACAAAACCGGGCTGTCACAAGGACACCACGTACAAGAGGTTTCAGACCACTTTCTTGGAGCTTTTCCGCTTCACCATTGGGATGGGAGATCTGGAGTTCACTGAGAATTACAGGTTCAAAGAGGTGTTCATCTTCCTGCTGATATCGTACGTCATCCTAACCTACATCCTCCTCCTTAACATGCTGATTGCATTGATGAGCAAGACAGTGGAAAATATTTCCAAAGACAGTAAAAGTGTCTGGAAACTTCAGGTAAGGAACGATCTCCTGTCAGCTCCCTCCCTCCTTCCTAAACTAGAACAGGGTACACACAGAGTTTTCTAAATATTTATTTATTGACGGGCTGTGGGCATTGCTGGCTAGACCAGCATTTGATAGCTGTTAGCAAGCAGCCTCGCAAAGGTGTGAGAGAAGCTGCCTTCACTCTGCTGAAATGGCTGCCGCGAGAGGACACAGGTTTAAGGTGCTGGGGAGTAGGTACAGAGGAGGTGTCAGGGGTACGTTTTTCACTCAGAGGGTGGTGGGTGCATGGAATTGGCTGCTGGCAACAGTGGTGGAGGCAGATTCGATAGGGTCTTTTAAGAGACTTTTAGATCAGTAGATGGAACTTAGTAAGATAGAGGGTTATGGATAAGCCTAGTAATCTCTAAGGCAGGAACATGTTCGGTACAACTTTGTGGGCTGAAGGGCCTGTATTGTGCTATAGTTTTTCTGTTTCTATGCTGCAGCCCTGAAGTGTAGGTACACCCACAGTGCTGTTAGGGAGGGTGTTCAAGCAATTTGACCCCTTGACAGTGAAGGAACGAGGATATATTTCCAGGTGAGGATGGTGAGTGAGACGGAAGGGAGCCCCCAGTGATGGTCTTCCCAGGAGGCTGCTGCTCTTGTCTTTCGAGATGATGATGATCATCAGTTTGAACGAAGGAACTTCGGTGAGTTCCTGCATTGTATCCTGTAGATGGTACACACGCCTGCCACTGTGCATTGGTGCTGGAGGGATCGTACCCATCAAATGCTCCCAGGACAGGTACAGCACGGGGTTAGATACAGAGTAAAGCTCCCTCTACACTGTCCCCCATCAAACACTCCCAGGACAGGTACAGCACGGGGTTAGATACAGAGTAAAGCTCCCTCTACACTGTCCCCCATCAAACACTCCCAGGACAGGTACAGCACAGGGTTAGATACAGAGTAAAGCTCCCTCTACACTGTCCCCCATCAAACACTCCCAGGACAGGTACAGACGGGGTTAGATACAGAGTAAAGCTCCCTCTACACTGTCCCCCATCAAACACTCCCAGGACAGGTACAGCACGGGGTTAGATACAGAGTAAAGCTCCCTCTACACTGTCCCCCCATCAAACACTCCCAGGACAGGTACAGCACGGGGTTAGATACAGAGTAAAGCTCCCTCTACACTGTCCCCATCAAACACTCCCAGGACAGGTACAGCACGGGGTTAGATACAGAGTAAAGCTCCCTCTACACTGTCCCCATCAAACACTCCCAGGACAGGTACAGCACAGGGTTAGATACAGAGTAAAGCTCCCTCTACACTGTCCCCCATCAAACACTCCCAGGACAGGTACAGCACGGGTTAGATACAGAGTAAAGCTCCCTCTACACTGTCTCCATCAAATACTCCCAGGACAGGTACAGCACGGGGTTAGATACAGAGTAAAGCTCCCTCTACACTGTCCCCCCATCAAACACTCCCAGGACAGGTACAGCACGGGGTTAGACACAGAGTAAAGCTCCCTCTACACTGTCCCCCATCAAACACTCCCAGGACAGGTACAGCACGGGGTTAGATACAGAGTAAACCTCCAATTGGTGCCTTTGCCATTTCTCTGAATTTGTCATTTCCATTTCTCTGAATTCAGTCAATCCTCACTAGTGAAATTTGCTAAAATTTAATGATCATTTTTTTGAAAATGGTGTGCATTTGCTTCTTGAATTTCTGGCATTTTCCAGCGAGCAATCACTATTTTGGATTTGGAGAAAAGTCTGCCGAGGTTTCTCCGAGCGAGGTTGCGTTCAGGTGAGCCTGTGATTGTTGGCCTTATGTTCGATGGAAAGGAAGACCAGAGACAGTGCTTCAGGTAAGAGCGATGTCAATCCGCGGTGTAGCAAACACCAACCTTCAGCCAGAAATATCAGTGCAGCAGCTGAGCCAGAAGTGTTTAGCAGAGCCAACACAGTAGGTGACAAGGAAGAACTATTCACAATCTGGAGCAAGATTGTAGAATAACTCATTTTCACAATTAGCTACTAATATCACCAGTTGATCCATTTCTGAAATTGCTGCATAAAACTCTCCCCAATTATTTAGTCTCACTTGGGGAAGTTCCAGTTCTGGCCCAGGGCTCCAAAACCAGCTCTGACAAAGCTTCATCCAGACTCGAAATGTTGGCTCTGTTCTCTCTCCAGAGATGCTGTCAGACTTGCTGGGATTTTCCAGCATTTTCTCATTCTGCTACAAAACCAACCTGCAGACGCACTGCTTGGTGTCCCAGTGACTCAGTCTTATTGCTGTGCTTACCGTGGCTCCCATGGGCGCACTCTTGCCTCTGAGTCAGGAAGTTGCACTATTGAAGATTAAAAAAGATTGGTTTAGGCTGACACTCCAGTGCAGTACAGAGGGAGTGCTGCTCTGCCTCAAGTGCTGTCTTCCAAATGAGATGTTAAACTGAGGCCCTGTCTGTCATTTCAAGTGTATGAATGGGGAGTATGTAGGAAGGTAGAGGTGGAGGGCTGGGTGTGCCAGTGTGGTGGTGGTTGGGATTGGGGGTGGGGGTGGCGTGCAGGAGTGTTCTCCCTTGTGTCCTGTCCATTATTAATCATCCATCATGAGGGCGGCATGGTGGCACAGTGGTTAGCACTGCTGTCTCATAGCGCCAGGGACCCGGGTTCAATTCCGGTCTTGGGTCACTGTCTGTGTTGAATTTACACATTCTCCCCATGTCTGTGTGGGTTTTCTCTGAGTGCTCCGGTTTCCTCCCACAGTACAAAGATTTGCAGATTAGGTTGAGTGTCCAGGATAAATTGCCCTTTAGTGTCAGGGGCATTAGCAGATCAGTACAGGGATAGGAGCTGGGTGGTATAGTTGTTGATGCAGACTCAATGGGCTCAATGGCCTCCTCCTGCACGATAAGGATTCTATATCTCTTCTGTGTAACTCTCCTCCTCTATGTAAATCACTACAAACAAGGAAACAGAGATCTAATCATTTTCACATTGCTGTCAGTGAGAGATAGCTGTGAACAAACTGTCTGCTACATTCCATACAATCCAACATATCTAAACTTCAAAGTAATTAATTAGTCTAACAAATCAATTAGCAGTGACCTGAAGTCATAAAAGGTGCTATTTAAATGAAGCATCCTGTTCATTTTTCAGTAATTGCAGTGCCCCTGGGCACAGATCCAATGAGAGCTCCCTGATGGGGGGGGGGTCACACAGTAAGGAACCTACAATACAGAAGGAGGCCATTCAGCCCCTCAAATCTGTTCCAACATTCCACTAAATCATAAAAGTAAAATACTGCGAAGCTTTACTCTAGATGGGAACTCACGCCCCTGCTCAAGAAAGGTCAGAAAATCCGCCCCTCTCCCACTCCAATTCCGTGGAGGACGGGATGGTCAAATTCTGGCTCCTGTATCTCACTCCTTGATGATCCTGCCTCTACTGGTGTAATCTAAAATTAAACAGAAAATGCTGCAACAATTCGGCAGGTCTGGCAGCATCTGCAGAAAGAGAAACAAATTTCAGAAACAGGACCTTAATCTGGAGAAAAGTCACAGTGGACCTGGATCATTGACTCTCCACCCATATCACAAGAGCTGATGAGGTTTTCCATCAGTTTCTTCTTTCTGTTATATCATGGCTGTTCCGTATCTCAACTCCATTTATACATTAAACTCCCCAATAACTTTCCCAGCAAAATCCTGTCAATGTCACTCCACTTTTGAAAGCTGCATCATGAATTCAAGCCCTTTTTCACCCATTTTCTGGGATTAATATTCATTCTTAAAGGAGTGACGAGCCTGTGAAATTTAAATTTAAGTTTATTACCACAGGAAGTAATTTGATGCCAAAATATTGAATGTACTCAAGATTTGGGGGCGGCACGGTGGCACAGTGGTTAGCACTGCTGTTTCATAGTGCCAGAGATGCAAGTTCGATTCCCAGCTTGGACCATGTCTGTGCAGAGTTTGCACATTCTCCCCATGTCTGCGTGGGTTTCCTCCAAATGCCCTGATTTCCTCCCACAGTCCAAAAGACATGCTGGTTATTGGCCATGCTAAATTCTTCTCCAGTGTACCTGAACAGGCACCGGAGTGCGGCAACCAGGGGATTTTCACAGTAACTTCATTGCAGGGTTAATATAAGCCTAACTCGTGACTAATAAACAAATTTTTAAAACTTTATATATGGCATTTGGGGACAACTGGGATCAAAGATTAGGGGAAAATATAAGATTAGGCTACTGAGTTGGGAGATCAGCCATGGTCGTGATGAATAGTAGGGCACGCTCAAAGGGCTGAATGGCCTCCTCCTGCTTCTATCTTCTATGTTTGTATAATCCTCAAACTCCTGAAACAATTGTTTCGCTGTAGTTTGTTGTCACGCTGTCATGTTTTCATAATGCTCAGAATTGCCAATGTGTTAGATGTAGTTGGCGCCAACCTGCACTGACCGCAGGTTGAGGGTAGGAGATATGTGGGGAAGGTGGGGGTCGAGATAGGATGAGATGGACGGTGGGGGACAGGGGACTGTGGGGAGGGCGTCCTAACTGCAGATACTTGGCAATAACAGGGAACTGCTGCGTATTGTCTGCACAGAGTTGATGAAGTTAACTGGACGAGGTGGAACACCAACCTAGGGCTCATCAACGAAGAACCAGGAAACTCTGAGATTGTCAGACGGAACACGGAGAGCAGGCGGATGACAGCTCACAGGGGTAAGAGCTGCTCCATGTCAGAATATTAAACATGTCCAACTGCATCAAACAGACCTCATTCTTCCTTCAAGACCCACCTTAAAACCTCCCCTTTTTGACCAAACCTTTGGTCTCATCCACCTTAAGTAGAATGACAGAATTTACAGGGACAGGAATTTGGTCTATCTGCTCTGTTCTGTACATTCCTCTTGAATCACCTTCACACTTTTCATCTCACCCAATCACCAAATCTTCTAATCCCCTCTCCCTTATGACTTTATTCAGCTTCCTTCTTAAATATACCAATGCTATTCACCTTAACCATCCCTGTGGGAATGAGTTCCACATCCTCCCCATCCTCTTCTCCTGAATTCCCATTGAATTTATTAGTCACGATGGGATATTAAGGGCCTGAGTTCTGATCTCACCCACAAGTGGAAACACCTTCTCCATTTTGACCCTATCAAGCCAATATTAAAATCTTCCATTTTCCTTTTATCCACGGTAGCACAGTGGTTAGCATTGTTGCCTCACAGCACCTGGTTTGATTCCTGGCTTGGGTTACTGTCTGTATGGAGTTTACACATTCTCCCCGTGTCTGTGTGGGTTTCCTCCGGGTGCTCCAGTTTCCTCCCACAGTCCGAAGATGTCTGGGTTAGATTAATTGGCCATGTTAAGTTCTCCCTCAGCATCCTGGGCTGTAGAGATTAGAGGGATTAGCAGGGCAAATATGTGGGATTACAGGGATAGGACCTGGGCGGGATTGTTATCAGTACAGACTTGATGGGCCGAACGGCATCCTTCTGCACTGTAGGGTCTCTATGATGCTCTATGACTCTATCATTTCTAACCTACATGAATGTCCCTTTTAAAAGCACACTGTTGTTGTGTTATGTCCTACTGCCTTTTATCAAATCGTTCAGTTCTTGGATGACAGTTTTGATCTGATGCTGAGGTAAGGCTCACAGTCTCTCCCAGAATCCATCAGCAAATTTCAGAGGTCAGCCCTGACTTGGGTGCTTTGTGGTTCGGCTGGGCATGATCAGGGTTCGGAAGGTGCAGCACGCACGTTCGCAGCTAGGATTCCACATTCATCACAACACATAGCCTACATGGCTTAGATAGGGTTAGTGTACCAGAGAGATGATATTGGATAGGGTTAGTGCACCAGAGAGAGGCTATTGGATAGGGTTAGTGTACTAGAGAGAGGGTATTGGATACGGTTAGTGTACCAGAGAGAAGATATTGGATCGTGTTAGTGTACCAGACAGAGAGTATTGGATAGGGTTAGTGTACTAGAGAGAGGATATTGGATAGGGTTAATGTACCAGAGAGAGGATATTGGATAGGGTTAATGTACCAGAGAGAGGATATTGGATAGGGTTAGTGTATCTGAGGGAGGGTTTGGATAGAGTTAGTGTACCAGCGGGATGATAAGGTTAGTGTACTAGAGAGAGACTATTGGATAGGGTTAGTGTACTAGAGAGACAATATTGCATAGGGTTAATGTACCAGAGAGAGGATATTGGATAGGGTTAGTGTACTAGAGAGAGGATATTGGATAGGGTTAGTGTACTAGAGAGAGGATATTGGATAGGGTTAGTGTACTAGAGAAAGGATATTGGATAGGGTTAGTGTACTAGAGAGAGGATATTGGATAGGGTTAGTGTACCAGAGAGAGGCTATTGGATAGTGTTAGTGTACCAGAGAGAGAGTATTGGATAGGGTTAGTGTACTAGAGAGAGGATATTGGATAGGGTTAATGTACCAGAGAGAGGATATTGGATAGGGTTAGTGTATCAGAGGGAGGGTTTGGATAGATTTAGTGTACCAGCGGGATGATAAGGTTAGTGTACTAGAGAGAGGCTATTGGATAGGGTTAGTGTACTAGAGAGAGGGTATTGGATAGGGTTATGTACTAGAGAGAGGGTATTGGATAGGGTTAGTGTACCAGAGAGAGGCTATTGGATAGGGTTAGTGCACCAGAGAGAGGATATTGGATAGGGTTAGTGTATCAGAGGGAGGGTTTGGATAGAGTTAGTGTACCAGCGGGATGATAAGGTTAGTGTACTAGAGAGAGGCTATTGGATAGGGTTAGTGTACTAGAGAGAGGGTATTGGATAGGGTTATGTACTAGAGAGAGGGTATTGGATAGGGTTAGTGTACCAGAGAGAGGCTATTGGATAGGGTTAGTGTACCAGAGAGAGGATATTGGATAGGGTTAGTGCACCAGAGAGAGGATATTGGATAGGGTTAGTGCACCAGAGAGAGGGTATTGGATAGGGTTAGTGTACCAGAGAGAGGGTATTGGATAGGGTTAGTGTACCAGAGAGAGGGTATTGGATAGGGTTAGTGTACCAGAGAGAGGGTATAGGATAGGGTTAGTGTACCAGAGAGAGGGTATTGGATAGGGTTAGTGTACCAGAGAGAGGATATTGGATAGGGTTAGTGCACCAGAGAGAGGATATTGGATAGGGTTAGTGCACCAGAGAGAGGATATTGGACAAGGTTAGTGTACCAGAGAGAGGCTATTGGATAGGGTTAGTGCACCGGAGAGAGGATATTGGATAGGGTTAGTGCACCAGAGAGAGGATATTGGATAGGGTTAGTGTACTAGAGAGAGGATATTGGATAGGGTTAGTGTACCAGAGAGAGGATATTGGATAGGGTTAATGTACCAGAGAGAGGATATTGGATAGGGTTAGTGTATCAGAGGGAGGGTTTGGATAGAGTTAGTGTACCAGCGGGATGATAAGGTTAGTGTACTAGAGAGAGGCTATTGGATAGGGTTAGTGTACTAGAGAGAGGATATTGGATAGGGTTAATGTACCAGAGAGAGGATATTGGATAGGGTTAGTGTACTAGAGAGAGGATATTGGATAGGGTTAGTGTACCAGAGGGAGGGTATTGTATAGGGTTAGTGCACCGGAGAGAGGATATTGGATAGTTTTAGTGCACCGGAGAGAGGATATTGGATAGGGTTAGTGCACCGGAGAGAGGATATTGGATAGGGTTAGTGCACCAGAGAGAGGATATTGGATAGGGTTAGTGTACAAGAGAGAGGATATTGGATAGGGTTAGTGTACCAGAGAGAGGGTATTGGATAGGGTTAGTGCACGAGAGAGAGGATATTGGATAGGGTTAGTGCACCAGAGAGAGGATATTGGATAGGGTTAGTGCAGCAGAGAGAGGATATTGGACAGGGTTAGTGTACCAGAGAGAGGCTATTGGATAGGGTTAGTGTACCAGAGAGAGGGTATTGGATAGGGTTAGTGTACCAGAGAGAGGGTATTGGATAGGGTTAGTGCACCAGAGAGAGGATATTGGATAGGGTTAGTGTACCAGAGAGAGGATATTGGATAGGGTTAGTGTACTAGAGAGAGGATATTGGATAGCGTTAGTGTACTAGAGAGAGGTTATTGGATACGGTTAGTGTACTAGAGACAGGATATTGGATATGGTTAGTGTACCAGAGAGAGGATATTGGATAGGGTTAGTGTACCAGAGAGAGGATATTGGATAGGGTTAGTGTACCAGAGAGAGGATACTGGATAGGGTTAGTGTACCAGAGAGAGGGTCTTGGATAGGGTTAGTGTACCAGAGAAAGGCTATTGGAAACGGTTAGTGTTCCAGAGAGAGGATATTGGATAGGGTTAGTGTAACAGAGAGAGGATATTGGATAGGGTTAGTGTACCAGAGAGAGGGTATTGGATAGGGTTAGTGCACCAGAGAGAGGATATTGGATAGGGTTAGTGTATCAGAGAGAGGATATTGGATAGGGTTAGTGCACCAGAGAGAGGATATTGGATAGGGTTAGTGTAACAGAGAGAGGATATTGGATAGGGTTAGTGTACCAGAGAGAGGGTATTGGATAGGGTTAGTGCACCAGAGAGAGGATATTGGATAGGGTTAGTGCACCAGAGAGATGATATTGGACAGGGTTAGTGTACTAGAGAGAGGCTATTGGATAGGGTTAGTGTACGAGAGAGAGGGTATTGGATAGGGTTAGTGTACAGAGAGAGGAGAGGGGTATTGGATAGGTTAGTGACAGAGAGAGGATATTGGATAGGGTTAGTGTACAGAGAGAGGATATTGGATAGGGTTAGTGTACCAGAGAGAGGGTATTGGATAGGGTTAGTGCACCAGAGAGAGGATATTGGATAGGGTTAGTGCACCAGAGAGATGATATTGGACAGGGTTAGTGTACTAGAGAGAGGCTATTGGATAGGGTTAGTGTACGAGAGAGAGGGTATTGGATAGGGTTAGTGTACTAGAGAGAGGATATTGGATAAGGTTAGTGTACTAGAGAGAGGATATTGGATAGGGTTAGTGTACCAGAGAGAGGATATTGGATAGGGTTAGTGTACCAGAGAGAGGATATTGGATAGGGTTAATGTACTAGAGAGAGGATATTGGATCAGGTTAGTGTACCAGAGAGAGGATATTGGATAGGGTTAGTGTATCAGAGGGAGTATTTGGTTAGAGTTAGTGTACCAGTGGGATGATATTGGATCGTGTTAGTGTACCAGAGAGAGGGCATTGGATAGGGTTAGTGTACCAGAGAGAGGATATTGGATAGGGTTAGTGTACCAGAGAGAGGCTATTGGATAGGGTTAATGCATCAGAGGGAGGGTTTGGATAGAGTTAGTGTACCCGTGGGATGATATTGGATCGGGTTAGTGTACCAGAGAGAGAGTCTTTGATAACAATCAATGGCCACCATCAATGAGATAATATTCTAGATTTATTGTCTGAAATTAAATTTAACCAATTCTGCAGTGAGATTGAACCCTTGTCCCCGCAGCATTAAGTGGCTCTGGTTTGTTATTTGAGTGACCATTACCTCTGTGATCGATATATTTGGGACACTGGAATAGGTTTTGCTCCCTCCATCTCCCCACAGTTGATGCTCTCTTGTTTTCTGTCCTGTCACAGAGAGGAGTTGGCGAGGGCTTCTGCCTCAATTGAAGGAAATTACACTGAACAAACTGGAGGAGGAGGTGCCATTGCAAAAGATTAACTCTCCCTGAGCATGACAGCTTCTCAGACGTTCACGGGGTACAACTGCGGAAGGAATTTAACCTCAGAACCGCATGTGTGTGTGTATGTGTGCGTGTGTGTGTGTGTGTGGGTGGGTGTGGGTGGGTGTGTGTGTGTGTGTGTGTGTGTGTCTACGTGCATGTGTGTCTGCGTGCGTGTGTGTGTGCGTGCGTGTGTGTGTGCGTGCGTGTGTGTTGTGTGTGCGTGCGCGTGTGTGTGTGCATGTGTGCGTGTGTGTGCGCGCGTGTGTGTGCGTGTGTACGGGTGGGTGTGCGTGTGCGTGTGTGTGTGCGTGTGCCGTGTGTGTGCGTGTGTGTGTGTATGTGGGTATGGATGGGTGTGCGTGTGTGTGTGTGTGCGTGCTGTGTGTGTGTGGGCACGTGTGTGTGTGGCGCGTGTGTGTGTGTGTATGTGGGTGTGGGTGGGTATGTGTGTGTGTGTGTGTGTGTGTGCGCGTGTGTGTGTGTATGTGTGTGCGCGTGTGTGTGTGTATGTGGGTGTGGGTGGTGTGTGCGTGTGTGTGCGTGTCGTGTGTTTTTATGTGTGCATATGTGATTGCGTGTATGTGTGTGTGTGTTTGCGAGAGAGAGCAATACATGGGATCCTCTCTCAGAGCAACTCATATAATCAAACCTTCAGAATCCTCCTACATTGGTGTTGCCAACCCTCCAGGATTGCCCTGGAGTTCCCCAGCCTTGAAGATGAATCTCCCAGGCACTGGGGTAAAATCATTCAGAGCGCTGAAAGGAATGTGCTTTTATTTTACTAAATTTCTTTGAAGACTTTGTTTTATTCGTTTTAATATTGTTGATGGGGAAAACACTGCAGTGTAACTGACAGCAGTCATCCAATCAGGAAAGGAAAAGTCTGTTGACATTCTAATTGGCTGCGAAGGTGGGGTCCTGTGGCAGGTGACCAATAGCAGGAGTGTGATGAAACCTCCAGGATATGGGGCGGCACGGTGGCACAGTGCGTTAGCACTGCTGTCTCACAGCGCCAAGTCTAATCCCAGCCTGGGGTCACTGTTTGTGTGTGGATCAGCACATTCTCCCCGTGTCTGTGTGGGTTTCCTCCAGGTTCTCCAGTTTCCTCCCACAGTCCGAAAGACGTGCTGGTTAGGGTGCATTGGCCATGCTAAATGCTCCCTCAGTGTACCCGAACAGGACCAGACTGTGACAACTAGGGGATTTTCACAATAACTTCATTGCAGCGTTAATGTAAGCCTACTTGTGACACTAATAAATAAACTGAACAAAAACATCCAGGTCGCATTAGCAACCCTTACAGATAACCAAATATCCCACAACTCAGCCTTAGAATTGGGTATGTGGCTGCATAAGGACTGTCAAAAACATCAAACTAACTTTCTGGGGCTGTGAAATTGTTTATTGTCAGATGGGGAGGGATTGGGAAATTCAATTGGAGGAAAAGGACTCACAGGTCAAATCAAAGTAAAGTTTATTTATTAGTGTCACATGTACGTTTAAATTAACACTGCAATGAAGTTACTATGAAATTCTCCTAGTTGTCACATTCCAGTGCCTGTTCAGGTACACTGAGAGAAAATTTAGCATGGCCGATCCACCTAATCTGCACATCCTTGCCCTGTGGGAGGAAATCAGAGCACTCAGAGGAAATCCACGTAAACCACAGGGAGAACATGCAAACTCCACACAGCAGTGGCCCAAGGCGGGATTCGAACCTGGGTCCTTGACACTGTGAGGCAGCAGTGCTAACCACTCAGCCACTATGTCAACCCTCTTGGCTGGCCTTGCCGGATTTTATTTTGTTCTTTCGAAATAAAGAAAGTTTTGTTCATGATGCATTGGCCATGCTAAATTGACCCTTACTGTCAGGGGAATTAGCTAGGGTAGATACATAGGGTTACGGAAATAGGGCCTGGGTGGGACTGTGGTCAGTGCAGACTCGAACCAAATACCCTCCTTCTGTACGGTAGAGATTTTATGAAAATGACAGATTAACTGGGTCATTATCACATCGCTGTTTGTGGAATCTTGCTGGGTGCCAATTAGCTGCTGAGTTTCCTCTCCTTCAATAGGGATTGTATTTGACTGGCTGCATAGTGCTTTGTGATATCCTGAGGTTGTGAAAGGCGCTAGAGAAATGCACGTTATTGCACATCCTCATTGCCCTTGAGAAGGTGATGGTGCACTGCCTGGGACAGATGCTGGCTCAGTCTTTCAGCAGAGACTCAGTCCCATTGCCGTGGATGTGAGTTGATATGCAGTCCAGACTGGGTCAAGATGGCTAGTCTGCGTCCCTGAGATAAATAGGTGAACCCATTGCCTTTTTACAGCAATCTGGTAGTTCCGTGGTCACCATTGCTGATGCTAGCTATCCCTGTCACCCACTCCACCTCACATATCCCCCAATCCCCCACCCGCTGCACCCAATTCCTCCAGCTGCTGTGGCGGGATTTGAACCATATCATTAGTGCAGAAGGTCCCTGGATTATTGGTCCAATAACATAACCACTGTGCAACTGTACCAAATACTTGTATCCATATTTCTTACCTGTAGGCGTAGAACTCTTGACCAGGGGTTAATAGACAGCGACCGGAATGTTACAGCCGTTCCCACCTGTAGAATTTTCCCATCACGCCACAATGAACGGGGATTTGGCTCATCACCAAATTCTCTGACTTCGCTGCAGTGGCAGTGAGGCATCAATGAGCAGTAAGGTCATACCCAGAACCAATCCTTTTAACTCCTTCCTCCCATTGTATATTCGTGAGAGTGTAGTTCATGGCGCAGTCTAACTATATTCTTCCAGTACAATAGTCTTCTCGAATTGGGAGGTTCCTGAAAGTTTTGTCACATGATCTCCCATTCCATCAGACCTGCCCCCCACCCCACCTCAATTTCCCCACCACTGGATGCATACTCGCACTATTCCAACTTCCAACAACTAATCAAACATTCGCTCATTGACAGCCTAAAACTGGGGTGGGTGGCACAGTGGTCCTCACTGCTCCCTCGCAGCGTCAGAGATCCAGGTTCGATTCCCGGCTGAGGTCACTGTCTGTGTGAAGTTTGTATGTTCTCCCTGTGTCTGCATGGGTTTCCTATGGGTGCTCTGGTTTCTTCCCACAGTCCAAAAAATGTGCAGGTTAGGTTGATTGACCGTGCTAAATAAAATGTTCTTTCATGTCAGGGGGATTAGTGTGTGGGGTTACAGGGATAGGGCCAGGATCAGATTGTTGCTGGTGTAGATACGATGGGTTGAAAGGCCTCCTTCTGCACTGTAGTGATTCTATAAAAGGATGAGGGCAGCAAATGCTTGGGAACTCTTGGCTTGGAAAATTTATCAGTGTTCCATCACTGTTGCTGGGATCCTGGAACTCCCCCCCTAACAGTACCTACAGCTGCAGCGGTTTAAGAAGGCAGCTTACCATCACCTTCTCAAGAGGCAATTAGGGATGGGCAATAAACACTAATCCAGCCAACAACAGCCACATCCTGTAAATAAATTAAAAATCAGAATGCCTATAGACTTCTTGTACCTGATTGGATGGTCAGACATGCAGATTTCTATTCTGTCTCCAATAATAAAAATGAACAAAAACGTAGAGAAATCCATCTTTGTTAAATAATGAATGAATTGGAGAAGCTTCACTGTGTGTGTACATTGAGTGAGTGAGTTAATGTTCTCAGAGCCAAGGCCACAGAACTGATCTTTAAATGTCTGAATAGGTCTTTTTCTTGGGTTTTGTTTCCAGCAGTATCCTGGAAGATTAATCTTATATTCGCAGAGGCTATTGATGATCCAATTCTCTGTCTCGCCTTGTTGCTGATGGATCAGATATCAGTGTCGCTCAGTACAGCACTGCAGGAGGCAATGATAACAGTTATAACTCCATTTCCGCAGACAACACTCACACATATTAGAGGCAAGCTTCGTTCACCGTGTATAGATATACTGAATAAATATTTCCCGCCTTTCGGTAACCGAGGAAACAAAGCAGCCACCATGATGAAAAAGTGCTCGCACTCTCTGCTTTTCAAATCCCCATTTTATCAACAAAGATTACAATTCACTCAGACACAGCCTTGTGTAAATGATTATCGAGATTACACAATCGGCGACTTATCGTTTACTGATCAACGATAAAATTGGCAATGTCTGGCTAGTAATTGGGCATCATCGTAGAATCCCTACAGTGCAGAAGGAGGCCATTCGGCCCATTGATCCTGCACTGACAACTATCCCACCCAAGTCGATGGCACAACGGCATCATGGTTAGAATCACTGCCTCACAGTGCCAGGGACCCAGGTCTGATTCCCGGCTTGGTTCACTGTCTGTGTGGAGTTTGCACATTCACCCTGTATCTGTGAGGTTTCCTTTGGTGCTTCAGTTTCTTCCCACATTCCAAACGTGCATGGGTTCATGGGGATAGGATTGTGGCTGGTGCAGTTTCGATAGACCAAATGGCCTCTTTCTGTACTGTAGGATTCTATGAGCCCCACGTAATTACCTTGCTAGGCCTCTAAGGGCAATTTATCATGGTGAATTCACCTAATCTCCATATTTTTATACCCTGGGAGGAAACCGGAACATCCATTGGTTCTCATACAGACAGGGGAGAATGTGCAAACTCCACACAGTCAGTGACCCAAGCAAGGAATCGAACCCAGATCCCTGATGCTAATCCACTGTGCAACCATGCTGCCCATGGGTCTAATGGATCAAACATCCATCTTTGTTAAATAATGAATGAATTGGAGTAGCTTCACTGTGTGTGTACATTGAGTGAGTTAATGTTCTCAGAACCAAGGCCACAGAGCTGATATTAACTGCATCCAACTAAGGGCGATATCAAGTCCCCTTGGTTTACAAGCAATCGAATTGTGATAGTGGCACGATGGTTAGCACTACTTCTTCAAAGCGCTGGGTTCCCAGGTTCAATTCCCGGCTCGGGTCACTATCTGTGTGGAGTCTGCATGTTGTCCCTGTGTCTGCATGGGTTTTCTCTGAATGCTCTGGTTTCCTCCTACAGTGCGAAAGGCGTGCTGGTTAGGTGCATTGACCCAAACAGGCATGGATTTTGGTGACTAGGGAAATTTCACAGTAACTTCATTGCAATATTAATCTAAGCCTTAGTTGTGACAAATAAATTAACTTTTAACTTTACCTTCAGATTGAAATGTACATGTGTTAGAGTTTTAGGAAAGGCATCTTACTCTATTTCCTCTCTGAAAGGGAAGACAAGAAGTTTCCAAATAATTTCTCACAAAGATACTGACTGCCTCCTGCAGTGTGAAAGACAAATCAGAACTATCAGATGGAAGATCAGAGACCACTTTGTCTCTCCTCCTTCTCTCCACATCATGCCTTCTGACAGTCACAGAAATTACCCATGACCTGCCTGTGATATTGGACAAATTGATAACTAGACGCTGAAATAGAGGCAATGGATCAATAGCCTTTCCCCTCTGTGGAATCAGCACCTTGATCTACACGGATGAAATCAGACCAGATGTGAAGCGCATCAACAGCTGCAACTACCAGTTGTGGTGATCTCTGGTGAGGAGATACTGTTCATGCTTTCTTTCACCTGCTTGAGCCTGCCTACACTGTGTTATCACTGATTATAGTTTCAGTAAAAGATGTTGGAACACTGTCTCTGTGTGCATTTATTCAATTGGCCAATGTTTGATTCAAGAGCGATCAATGTGAAGGATTTACTGAGTGCAAATTGACTCTGTTGCTGGAGCTTTTACTTCTGAATCAGAGAGTTATGGATTCTGGAGATTTAAGTACAGAATACACATCAATTTTCCAAGTGAGGAAGTGCCGTACTGTCAGAGGGTCAGTGCTGAGGGGGTACAGCACTATCAGAGGGTCACTGTGTTAGTTAAATTCCAGCAAGTGGAACAAGAAATTAGAGGAAGTCTCCACTTCTTGCAAAGCAAACTCCGCTGGAGTTAGACACTCGGTTGCCATGGTGAGGAAACAGTGTGAACAGCTGCAGAATCTCCGCACTGCCTCACTTTAACTTCAGCAAGGCTTTGTGGTTTGATCTCTCTCCATGTCTCACTTCCTCCTGTCAGAACCTGATCTTGGATAGATAGACAACACACAGGAAAATTCTCAAATTATAGAATACGTACTCTCCAAGACAGCATCTCACCTCCCACTGTAACCCCGCACATTTATCATGGCCTATCCCCCTAACCTACATATCTTTGGAGTGTGGGAGGAAACCCACGCAGATATGAGGGAATGTGCAGACTCTGCACAGAGAGTTACCCAAGGCCAGGATTGAATTCTGGACCCGGGTGCCGTAAGGCAGAGATGCTAACTACTGTGCCACTGTGCCGTCACTGAAAGAATGCGTGATCTTGGTTTGTTCTTTGTCAATTATAACATCCTGTTGGCTGTCGCTTTACTGGACACGAGTTGAAAGAGAGAAAGAAAGAGAGAACACGGTCAAAAGGCCACTGAGAAAGTGACACAACCCTGAGCCAATCAGAACTTTAACAAACTGCGTAAAAACAGATGTTAGATGCAATGCTGTCTGTTTTTCTGCTCTGCCCAAGACTAATGTATTGAGAAAGTTCTCTGCAAGGGTTACCAATACTAGTTGGGTGGAATCCCATCACATGACTTCTTGCCTCCATTCCTGCATTGCCACTATTGGCCAGTCCTCTGGGAACATGGCATTCTAGCAGCCATTTGGAAATAGGGCAGACGCTTTGCTGGCATTAATCTCCACTCAGTTAAACAAACCATTTTCCTGAATATTGCTGGACAGAGAAACGTCGCTGGAGTTTTCCAGTTTTTCATTTAGGAGGAATCAAGTCTGTTAAATTCAATAAATTGCTATGAGTATTTGAAATTTGGCATTCTTGCGTTTGTCCCGATAAGTGCAACATGTCTCCCTTTTCATTAATGTTCAGGTTTTACAAATCCACATTCTCCATCTGCAATTACATAGTCTGCACTGCCAGACAGTCAGTACTAAGGGAGTGTTGCACTGTTAGAGGGTCAGTGCTGAGGGAGTGTCGCACTGTCAGAGGATCAGTGCTGAGGGAGAGCCGCACTGTCAGAGGGTCAGTGCTGAGGGAGCGCCGCACTCTCAGAGGGTCGGTACTGAGGGAGCGCCGCACTGTCAGAGGGTCAGTACTGAGGGAGTGCCGCACTGTCAGAGGGTCAGTGCTGAGGGAGCGCCGCACTGTCAGAGAGTCAGTGCTGAGGGAGTGTCGCACTGTCAGAGGGTCACTGCTGAGGGAGTGCCGCACTGTCAGCGGGTCAGTACTGAGGGAGTGTTGCACTGTCAGAGGGTCAGTGCTGAGGGAGTGCCGCACTGTCAGAGGGTCAGTGCTGAGGGAGTGCCGCACTGTCAGAGGGTCAGTGCTGAGGGAGTGCCGCACTGTCAGAGGGTCAGTGCTGAGGGAGTGCCGCACTGTCAGAGGGTCAGTGCTGAGGGAGTGCCGTCAGAGGGTCAGTACTGAGGGAGTGCTGCACTGTCAGAGGGTCTGAGGGAGTGCCGCACTGTCAGAGGGTCAGTACTGAGGGAGTGCCGCACTGTCAGAGGCTCAGTGCTGAGGGAGTGCCGCACTGTCAGAGGGTCAGTATTGAGGGAGTGTCGCACTGTCAGAGGGTCACTGCTGAGGGAGTGCCGCACTGTCAGATGGTCAGTATTGAGGGAGTGTCGCACTGTCAGAGGGTCAGTGCTGAAGGAGTGCGACACTGTCAGAGGGTCAGTGCTGAGGGAGTGCTGCACTGTCAGAGGGTCAGTATTGAGTGAGTGTCGCACTGTCAGAGGGTCAGTGCTGAGGAAGTGCCGCACTGTCAGAGGGTCAGTGCTGAGAGAGTGCCGCACTGTCAGAGGGTCAGTACTGAGGGAGTGCCGTACTGTCAGAGGGTCAGTGCTGACGGAGCGCCGCACTGTCAGATGGTCAGTAATGAGGGAGTGCTACACTGTCAGGTGACATTAACAATCACATTGTTCCATTTTAAAGCAGGGCAGGAAAGTTCTGCATCCTAATAGTCCAATGTTTATATCTTAACCAATACTATTAAAATGATTGGTTGGTCATTGTGAGGACTTACTGTTTATAAATTGGCTGCATTGTAACAGTGACTACAGTTCAAAAAGAACATCATTGCTGTGGAGCAGTTTCAATGCCCTTATGTTGCAAAAGTCAGTATTAGAAATGGATTTCTTTCCAAATGCGATGATACTGTGCCTTTAAGAAATATATATTTTTTAAGGGATATATTTAAAATTCAGTTCTGTTTTATATGGTGCCAATTTGTCTGCACCAGGCAGTTCATGTGCTGAGGATACAGGTGATGATGGATTTTAGTTGGTGATGTTTTTGTTTCAATCTGAGTTAATGCATTTTTGTTTTTCTCCTTGGAATTTCAGAGCTATGGTTTGATTATGTTGATTGACAGCATCATGTGCTTAAGGGGAAGAGCTCAGTTTACAGGAACAAGAGTTACTGCTGGATTCTGAAAGATCCAGGAGGTGTCTCTTTCTTTCTGTCTCTGGTGGCTGCTGTTTGGGACCTGTTCAGAGAAATAGGTCTTTCTCTCTGTCTCTCTCTCTCTCTCTTTCACTCCAGCGATATTGTTAAAGCTCAAGGACTAGCAACCCAGGCACAAGCTAATTGATTTTTCAGATGAGTTTACATCTGTAAGAGGAATATTGTTTGAATTGCAACTAATAAAATAGTTTAAAGTTAAAGCTTATTTATTTATTTGTCACAAGTAGGCTTATATTGACACTGCAATGAAGTTACTGTGAAAATCCCCTAGTCAACATACTCCAGCACCTGTTGGGTACACCGAGGGAGAATTTAGCACAGCCAGCGCACCTAACCAGCACATCTTTGTAGAGAAAACCAGAACACCCAGAGGAAACCCACGCAGACACGGGAAAATGTGCAGACTCCACACAGATAGTGACGCAAGGCAGAAATTGAATGCAGGTCCTTGGTGCTGTGAGGCAGCAGTGCTAACCACAGTGCCACCCTGTTGTTAATAGTTAAGGTAATTCATTTGTTATATTTAAACAGAATTGTTAAATAAAATTTGTTTTGATAAAATCTTCCTAGTGGGTCAATAGAATCATAGCTGGAGTGAAACATCTTGGCTGGAATTCTCCTGTTCAACCCACCATGGAAGTTGTAGAGCATGAGGGTGGGGTGTGGGGGGGCGGGGGGGTGGTGGTGGTGGGCAGACAATGCAAAGGACCATTGACCTCAGGTGGGATTGTCAGGTTTTAATGTGAGTGTGGCTGGAGAATCCCACCCCTTATCCTCACACTAATACCAAAATCAAAAAGTTGTTTGGGTCTAGTTGTAACACATCCCTGAGTTTCTAATCCACATCATTAACACAACTCACTGAGGGAAATTGTTTTTGATTTGATTGGATTTATTATTGTCACATATATTAGCACGCAGTGGAAAAATATTGTTTCTTGCACAGTATACAGACAAGGCATACCATTCATAGAGAAGGAAAGGGGAGAGTGAAGAATGTAGTGTTACAGTCATAGGTCGGGTGTAGGGAAGGATCAGCTTAATGCGAGGTAGGCCCATTCAAGAGTCTGACAGCAACAGGAAGAAGCTGTTCTCGAGTCGGTTGACACGTGACCTCAAACTTTTGTATCTTTTTCCCGGCAGAAAAAGGTGGAAGAGAGAATGTATGGGTGTGTGGGGTCCTTAAATTATGCTGGCTGTTTCTCTGAGGCAGCGGTAAGTGTAGACAGAGTCAATGGATGGGAGGCTGGTTTGAGTGATGAACTGGGCTACAAAATCATCAACTTCCAGCAAATTTTCCATCACAAAGAGCTTTGGATAAAACGTTCTGGATTTTTCTACCTCTGTGTGGTTGCTTCTTTAAGGGTTTGGTGGCGGAAGCTGTTTTTGGACATCTGATTGCATTTCCAGTTGCTATTTCCCCATTTTATGCTTGAACTGGGAGCTGTTAGCCGCAGCTTGTTCTGCCTTGTGAAGGGGAACCACTTCCCAGCGTTGGTTCCTGAGAAAAGAGGAATAGTCACTTCCATGAGGTGGGATTGAATAAACTGGATCCAGATCCCGGAGTCTGGACAAGTGAGGTTACCTTGTTAAAATGTTCAGGGGTTTGACAGGGTAGATATTGGGAGGCTCTCCCCAGCACTGAGGCATCTAGCCCACGAAGGGTGAGGGAGGCGTAGACACACGATAAAAAGAGATAAAGAAGAATTTCTTCATTCGGGAGTTGTGAATCTTTGGAAATCTCTCCCTGAGAGACAATCATTGAGTCAGATCTTCCTAGACTTTTGGAAACTGAGGGAGGGAATCGGGAGATACAGGGATAGTGTGGGAAAGTGTAACTGAGGTACAGGTTGGCCCCTGACGGGCCAAGTGACCTCCTGTACGTTTTCTACATTGCAGCCTGTTAGATATTGTTCTGGGAGTTGTAAAACAGTGAGTGTGAATGTGTCAATCTGGCTGTGTCTGGTTCCAGTGTGAGTGCTGGTTCCATTAACCTGGAGCTTTGCCAGTTCTGAAGAGTGTCTGTCACACTGTCTCACACTGGCGAGGGAGCTGTGCACAGTGACGGATTTACTGAGAGGGCTGGAGCTTTTAAAGGGATGGGCTTGCCAGGCTAAACACTAACTGGGATTGGAGCAACGGTTCCCGCGCTGCTAACACCAGGTAACGGGATGATACTCGGCCACGATGCCTCACGCAGTCGAACAACATGCTGGCGCTCAGTCTTCCCACAAAAGAAGAACCGCACCCAAAGGGTGAATGTATATCGGTCTCTCTGAGGAAGAGAGAGAGAGAGGACAAGCAGAGGGGGAGATTTAATCCCCTCACTCTGAGTGTGGATGCTCTGAATTACTGACGGACAATTTCTCATTGCTGCAGATTCCGAATAAAAAGGCAGCAGTACATTAAGAATGAACATCAACTCAGATAATCTCAGCCCAACGGAAGATTTCTGGAACCTTCCTGATGACGTTTACATTAACAGTATCTTGTGCAATTATGAAGCAGAGTTTGAGAAGCAGAATGGGTAAGAAGTTGATTTTTGAATTCAGTTTGAGATACGATGGACAATCTCGTCTACCTGGCCCTCAAACTCCAGAATTCCCTCTGTGAACCTTTTCTCTCTGTCTCTGATTCTCTTTCCTCCATGCTGATGTTATTTAAAATTTATCACTTTGATTCATCTTTAGACCAATAACACTGCTCTACAGCACCTTAAAATGTTCATTGTGTTTTTTTAAATATAAGTTGGTCACAGAATCTCAAACCTTTACAGTGCAGGAAGGCCATTCAGCCCATCGACTCTGTGCTGCCTCTCTGAATGAGTATTCTGCCCAGTCCCACTTTCCTGCCTTATTCCTGTAACCTTGCACATTCTTTCTTTTCAGATAGAAATCCAATTCCCATTTGAACACCTCGTTCAAACCTGCCTCCTCCAGCCTATCAGCAAGTTCTTTCCAGACTCCACCTGCCCTCTGGGTGAAGAGTCTTTCCCCCCGTTTACTCCGTTTCCTCTAGTTCTTCATGTTCTTGAGTGGGAACAGCTTCTCACTCTTCTCCAAGGAAAACTGTCCCATCCTTGCCAATCTACCCTCAGAGCTGCTGTTCTTTATTCCTGGAATCATTCTTGTGAATCTCCTCTGTACTCTCTCCAATGTCTTCACATCCTTCCTTAAGAATGGTGCCCTGAACTGATGCAGTCTCCAGATGAGGCCTAACTAGTGTTTTATATAAATTCAACATGATTTTATTCTTGTACTCAATGTCCCGTTAGTAAAGCCTGAGATACTTTATACTTTCTTAACCTGCCAACCTGCCCTACTGTCTTCAATGTGTACAAATACCCCAAATTTCCTCTGATCCTGTGCCTTCTTTAGAGTTTATCCCTTTATTTTATCCTGTCTCTCCACATCCTTCCTGTCAAAATTAATCCCCTCACATTTCCCTGCATTAAACTTCATTCGCCGCTTATCTGCCCAATTCACCAGCATGTCTTTGTCCTTTTGAAGTTAACTCTGCTCTTCACAACAACTTCCAATCTTTGTATCATCGACAAGTTTTGAAATTGGGCCCTGAACACTACAGTCTGGGTCATTAGTTTATATCAGGGAGATCACTGACTCCTGGGGACCTCACTACAAACCTCCCTCTAATCTCGTGGAGTCAGAGAGATTTACAGCACGGAAACAGGCCCTTCAGCCCAACTTGTCCATGCCACCCCTTTTTTTAAACCGCTAAGTTAATCCCAATTGTCTTCATTTGGCCCATATCTCTCTACACCAATCATACCTATGTAACTGTCTAAACGCTTTTTATAAGACAAAATTGTATTTGTCTCTACTACTGCCTCTGGCAACTTGTCCCAGACACTCACCACCCTCTGTGTGAAAAAATTGCTGTCTGGACCCTTCTGTATCTCTCTCCTCTCACCTTAAAGTTATACCCTCTAGTTTTAGGCTCCCCTACTCTTGGGAAAGATACGGACTATCCAGCTGATCTATACCCTCATTATCTTATAGACCTCTATAAAATCACCCCTCAGTCTCCTACGCTCCAAGTGAAAAAGTCCCAGTCTCTCCAGCACCTCCTTATAACTCAAACCATTCAGTCCTGGTAGCATCCTAATAAATCTTTTCTGCATTCTTTCTAATTTAATAATATCCTTTCTATAATAGGATGACCTGAACTGTACACAGTTGTTTAATCTGAAACACATCCATTTATCCCTGCTCTCTGCTTCGTCCAATTTCTTATCCAAATGCCGATTGTTCCTTTCATTCCGTGAGCTGGAATTTTGCTGACAAGTCAAATGCCTTTTGAAAATCCATATACATCACATCAGCAGCATTGCCCTTATCAACCCTCTCTGTTACTTCCTCAATAAACTCCAGTAAGTTAATTAAACATGATTTTACCCTGAGTGAATCCATGCTGGCTTTCCTTCATGATGTTCTACTTGCCTAAGTGACATTTTGTTTTGAACTACAGTTTCTAGGAGTTTCACGACCACTGAAGTCAAACTGATTGGTCAATGGTTGTTGGCTTTATCCTCGTACCCCTTTCTGAACAAGGGTTTAACATTCACAATTCTCCAGTCCTCTGGCACGATCCCTGAGTCAAAGGAGGACTGAAAGTTTACCAGCAGTGTCTCTGCAATTCCCACTCTCATTATCTTCGGATGCATCACATCTGGTCCTGGTGTCTTATCTATTTTAAGATAATCTTTCTAACATCTCCTCCTCCTCAATTGTAAATCATTTCAGTGTACCAGTTACTTCCCCCTTTACTCTGACCCCAAGTAATGTTTTACTCTTTCCTGCTTCTAATTCTATCAGACTCTCCAAGTATTCTATTTACCATGAGACTGTAGAATTCATTCCCACAGGAAGTAGATGTTGCGAAAGCATTGAATGTATTCCAGAGGAGGCTGGATATAGCAGTTGGGGGCAAATGGGATCAAAGGTTACAGGGAGAAAGCAGGATTAGGCTACTGAGTTGAACGATTAGCCATGATTGTAATGAATGGTGGCGCATGTTCAATGGGCCAAATGGCCTCCTCCTGCCTTTTATATTTCTAAACTGCTCCCTGATATATCCCCCTGATCAGTTAATAATTCTCCACTTCTTACTGCCAGTTTGTCTCGTCTCCTCTGTGAATTTCCCGTAGATTCCCATTCCCCTCCCAACCTCCTCAGCAACAACCTCCCACCAAGGACATTAATCCCAATCCTATTGAGGTATAACCTGTCCTTCTTGCACAGGTCCCACCTGCCCAGGTGGACCCACCTAGGTCCAATGGCTCAGAAATCTTAAGCCCAGTCACATGTTGGATTACTCCACCTTTCTAGTCTTATATTCACTAACACACGGCACTGTCAGTAACCCTGAGGCTACTGCTATAGAAATCCTGCTTTTTCATTCCCTCCTTAACTCGAAAACCTGCATTCAGGACCTCATCCCTTTTCCTATCTGTGTCATTGGCCTCATACGGATCATATCCTCTGGATTTTAACCCATCCCAAAAGAATATCCTGCAGTTGCACTGTGACATCACAGAATCATAGAATCCTACAGTGCAGAAGGAGGCCATTCAGCCCATCAAGTCTGCACCGACCACAACCCTACACGGACTCTATTCCCATGAACTTGCTAATCTCCCTGACTCTAAGGAGCAATTTAGCATGGCCAATCAACCTAACCCACCCACTTTTGGACTGTGGGAGGAAGCCAGAGCACCCGGAGGAAACCCATACAGATATGGGGAGAATGTGCAAACCCCACACAGACAGTGACCCGAGCCGGGAATCGAACCCAGGTCGATGTGAGGCAGCTGTGCTAACCACTGTGCCGTCAAAGGTGACATCTTTGACCCTGGCACCAGCGAGCCAACATGTCACTCGGGAGTCAATGCTACAGCCACACAAACACCTATCTGCTTCGCTCAGTACAGAATCCCCTATCACTACATCGCTCTCCCTCTCCCTCCTCCCCTGTGCAGCTGAGACATGAGCTTGGCTCTGCCCTCTGAGGAACTATCTCACTCACCAGTATGCAAATGGAAAACATTCTCAGAGTGAGGCAGTCTCAGGGAATTCCTGCACAATCTATTTCTCTTAGATACTCAGTCATGGTTGCCTTTCCTACCTCTGCCTATGTATTTAGCTGTGGAGTGACCTCTCTAAACATGCTATCCTCATAATCCTGAGGCTGAGGATCCACTACAGTGAGTCCAGGCACTGCACCAACTCCACAATCCCACACTCAGGTTTCTGCAGCTGGGGATGCACCCTGCAGGGATAGTCTCGGAGGACAGTTTGTATCTGAACAGCTTCCCACATCACCCATGGCTGAGGTCCAATGACAAAACTTAAATTTGATATAAAGCATCAGTCTAATAATAGTAATCTGCCTGTCACTCACTTCCACCCCGCTTCTGTGTAAGGCCTGTACTTAACAATGAATAATTTATGGAACACCTGTGATTTTTAGATTTTAGTTGTAAATGCTCATCTATATCTCTCTGAACTCTTACTGCTTTATGGGATCTCTCTTCTCTCTTTGTATTTCTCTCTCTCTCTGGTTCTTTCTTTCTCTGGTTCTCTCTCTCTCTCTCCTTGACTTCTCTTTCTCTCTCTGATTCTCCCTCTCCTCCCCCTGCTTCTTCCTCTCTCTCTTTTTCTCTCTCTCTGGTTTTATTTCTCTTTCTCTGGTTCTTTCTCTCTCTCCCTCTCCTCTCTCTCTCTCTAACCCCCTTCTCTCTCTCTCTCTGGTTCTTTCTCTCTCTCTATTCCCTGCCCTTTCTCTCTCTGCCTCTGAACTCCTGCTGTTTTATGGGTTCTGTCCTCACTCCACAAGCTCACCCCCCTTTTCCCTGCACTCTCTGATCCCGTGTTGAAATTGGAATCTTTGTTGCCGGTTGCAAATGTTGGATGATAAGGTCGTCCCTCCCATCCCCATCTCCTTTTTGTCCCAAAATAAAACTTGAATTTATATAACACAGAGAAACGTCTCAACAAGCAGTGAGGTGAGTAAATACCAGTCAGAAATCAGGAGGAGTGGGGGGCAGGGGATGTGGGGTGGAGTGGGGCAGTGACCATAGTAAACTAAATGGAAAAACTTGCATTTTTATAGCGCCTTTGATGACCTCAGCATGTCCCAGAGTGCTTTACGGGCAGTGAATTGTTGTCAGCGTAATGTAGGAAACGCAGCAGCATTGTGCACAGCAAGATCCCACAAACAGTGATGAGACAACTAGCAGATGATCTGCTGTTAATGATATTGGTGGAGGGATGATTTATTGGCCACAGAACACACCAGGGAGCCTCGTTCATTCTCGCACTCACATGCTGCAGTGAGACAGCGAGTGATCGGAGATCAGAATTTAGGATGGCACAGTGACACAGTGGTTAGCACTGCTGCCTCACAGTGCCAGGGATCCAGGTTCAATTCTAGCCTCGGGTCACGGAGTCTGCACATTCTCCCCATGTCTGTATGGGTTTCCTCCAGGTGCTCCGGTTTTAAAGTTTATTCATTAAGCTTACATTAACACTGCAATGAAATTACTGCGAAAATCTCCTAGTTGCCACACTCCAGTGCTTGTTCAGTTACACCGAGGGAAAATTTAGCATGACCAATGCACCTAACCAGCATGTCTTTGAGACTGTGGGAGGAAAATGAAGCACCCAGAGGAAACCCACACAGACACGGGGAGAGTGTGCACACTCCACACAGACAGTGGCCCAAGGCTGGGAATCGAACCCAAGTCCTTGGCACTGTGAAGCGGCTGTGCTAACCACTGTACCACTATAGTCTAAAGATATGCGAGTTAGGTGGATTGGCCATGCTAAACTGCTCCCTGGTGTCCCAAGATGTGGGGGTTTGGGTAAATATTTAGGGTCATGGAGTTGGGCCCTGGGTAAGATGTTCTGTCAGAGAGTCAGTGCAGTCCTGATGGGCTGAATAGTCTCCTGTAGGAATTCTAACCAACAACAGTATGTAAATAAACGGGAGACTGGGATTTCAATGCTTTTATTAGGAAAATAGGATCTGAAATCAAACGGTTAGTCAAACTCTCAGCAAACCTGCAGCACAATTGATGTCATCCACTCGATACAATCCAACAAGATGATGGACAACCACATGATGTAGTTTAGTAGGAACCGTGACTCGTGCGCAATGCAATCCAGCAGAATGTATAACAGGTACATGATGTAGTAAAACAGCAAGCAGGACTGGCTAAAGGTGAAGTCAAAGAGCAGGTAGGTCAACCAGAGCAGATACTTGAAGAGTACATACCAGAACCATATCACATACTCAAAGATAATGTAAAAGAGCCAAGGGACGATGCCCCCCAGGTTGTACCAGAGCCTGGCGTCACATTCGGGCAAGATGTACGACAGCCACAACAGGTAATCCTGCAAAACGTACATCTGCCAACTGATGGATTCTGACAGAAGATAGGAGAGATAGAGCATGCGTTCCTCAGTGAAATACCACAGGTTGATACCCGTGTCCTTTATGATGTACAGGAGCCAGATGACGTACTGCATATCAGCCATGCACCCCCAGGCCGTGTTGAGTGGTAAGATGTAGGACACCCACTGCGCATGACCCAGGAAGTTCTGCGACAGGCTGATGGTCAGGTCCAGCATGGTGTAGGAGAAATAGACCGCATAGTTGAAAATGGTGTAGCTGAATAGAAGGGAGTAATCTCTGATGACGTACGCCTGCCACTTGAGGTAATCCGACCAAACATACGCCAGCCACAGATTGCTCCTGGCTGTAAAATACGCAGACCACGTGGAGAAGCTGGACAGAACGTGGGAGAGCCACTTGAAATAATCATAGGCCACGTACAGAAACCAGTTGCTTTGGTCCGAGAAGCTGTAGACAAGCCAGAGGTTGGTGTCCAGGATGATGTACGAGAACCACAGACTGACCTGCCACATAGTGTGAAAGAGCCACAAAAACACAGCATTGTCCAAGACATTGAACACCAGCCACGCCACAGAGTTCAGCACGCAGCTGGAGATCCCTATGCCACAGTCAAACACCATGCAAGTCAACCAGATGGTATATTCCAGGAGGAAGTATGACAACCAGATGGTACAACAAAGAAGAGAGTCTGGCAGTGGCATCGCTGACCCAGCAATCTGCACTAAGTTACAAAGTGACCCCTC